>JARQOC010000007.1:226082171-226564671 GCA_033576535.1 Allobates femoralis | reverse complement strand
GGCTCAGTGGTTAGCACGGTATACGGTGGCTCAGTGGTTAGCACGGTATACGGTGGCTCAGTGGTTAGCACTGTATGTGGTGGTTCAGTGGTTAGCACTGTATATGGGTGACTCAGGTGGTTAGCAAATGTATGGTGGCTCAGTGGTTAGCACACAGTATATGGTGGCAGTGGGTTAGACCAGGATGGAGGCCTGAGACGGGTGAGGGCAGGAGGTGACGGAGGACGTAGGGGGAGGGGCAGAAGGACGGAGGCTGGAGGGGTGAGGGCAGGAGGACGGAGGCTGGAGGGGTGAGGGCAGGAGGACGGAGGCTGGAGGGGTGAGGGCAGGAGGACGGAGGCTGGAGGGGTGAGGGCAGGAGGACGGAGGCTGGAGGGGTGAGGGCAGGAGGACGGAGGCTGGAGGGGTGAGGGCAGGAGGACGGAGGCTGGAGGGGTGAGGGCAGGAGGACGGAGGCTGGAGGGGTGAGGGCAGGAGGACGGAGGCCACACACACACACTGCACAGTGCAGCCAACTTTATCTTTATGTTACATTACATTTTTTTTACACTCACTGTGACCCTGCTCTGCGCGCACACACTGCCACACACACTGCCACACACACTGCCACACACACTGCACACACTGCACACTGCTGCACACACACACTGCGACACACACACTGCACGCACACACACTGCACACTACAACACACTGCACACACACACTACGCACACACACTGCACACACACACTGCGCACACACACTGCAGCACACACACTGCGCACACACTGCACACACACTGCGACACAACACACTGCGCACACACACACTGCGCACACCACACACACTGCACGCGCACACACACACACTGCCACCACAACACACACTGCGCACACCACACACACCACTGCACACACACACAACTACACACACACACTACAACACACACACACTACAACACACAACACACTACACACGCACCACTGCACACCACACACGCACACACACTGCCACACACACACTACACACACACTGCACACCACACACTACCACATGCACACACACCTGCACACACACACACACTGCACACAACACACTGCACACACACACACACACACACACACACTCACACTACACACTACACACACACGCACACACACTGCACACAACACACAACTCACACACACACTGCACACACACACACACTGCACAACATGCACACACACCACTGCACACACACACACACGCACACACACACACACTGCCACACACACACACACACACTGCACACACACACACACTGCACACACACCACACTGCACACACACCACACTGCACACACCACACTGCACACACACCGCACACTCACACACACTGCAACACACACACTGCACACACACACACTCACACATGCCACACACACTGCGCACACACTCGCACACACTGCCACACACTCCACACACACTGCGCACACACACTACACACTGCCACACAACGCACCACACACACTGCACCACACACACTGCACACACACACACTGACAACACACTGACACACACACACACACACACTCACACACTGCACACACACACTGCACACACACACTGCACACACACACTGCACACACACACTGCCACACACACTGCCACACACACACACTGCACACACACTGCACACCCACACTGCACACCCACACATGCACACACACTGCACACCACACTGCACACCACACACTGCACACCCACACACTGCACACACACTGCACACGCACTGCCACACACACTGCACACCACACACTGCGCACACACACACAACACTGCACACACACACTGCACACACACACAACGCACACACAACTGCACACACACACACTGCACACACACACGCACACACACACACACACACTGCCACAACACACACACTGCACAAAAACACACCACTGCACACACACACACACTGCACACACACACGCACGCTGCACACACACACACACGCACACTGCGCGCACACCACACACACACTGCACACACACACACTGCGCACACACACACACACTGCACACACACACACTGCACACACACACACTGCACACTGCACACACACACACTGCACACACACACTGCACACACACACTGCACACACACACTACACACGCTGCACACACACAATACACGCACACACGCACGCTGCACACACACACACACACTGCACACACACAATACACGCACACACGCACGCTGCACACGCTGCACACACACACACTGCGTGCACACACACAACACTGCACACACACACACACACTGCACACACACACACACTGCACACACACGCACACACAGACACACACGCACACACAGACACACACGCACACACAGACACACACTGCACACGCTACACACCTGCACACGCTACACACGCACGCGCACTGCACACACACTGCGCGCACACACACACACACTGCGCACACACACACACACTGCGCGCACACACACACACTGCGCGCACACACACACACTGCGCGCACACACCCTGCAGCGCGCACACACACTGCGCACACACACAACTGCGCACAACACACACACACTGCACACACACACACTGCACACACACACATGCACACACACACACTGCAACACACACACACTGCACACACACACACTGCCACACACACACTGCACACACACACTGCACACTCACACACACTGCACACTCACACACTGCACGCACACACACTGCACCACACACACTGCACGCACACACACTGCACGCACACACACTACACACACACACTGCACACATACACACTGCACACACACACACACACACACTGCACACACAATCTACACACACACTGCACACACACACACTGCACACACAATCTACACACACACTGCACATGCACACACTGCACACACACACACATGCACACACACACACACACACACTGCACACACACACACACAACTGCACACACATGCACACACCACTACACACTACCACACTGCACACACACACACACACACCACACACTACACACACACACTACACACACACACACACACACTACACACACACACTACACACACACACACACTGCACACACACACCACTGCACACACACACACTGCACACACACACACTGCACACACACACACATGCACACACACACACTGCACACACACACACTGCACACACACACACTGCACACACACACACTGCACACACACACACTGCACACACACACACTGCAACACACATACACCACATGCACACACACACACCACACACAACACCCAACTGCACACACCACACACTGCACACACAGCACACACACACTGCACACACACACTGCACACACACACTGCACACACTGCACACACACACACAGCGCACACACACACTGCACACACACACTGCACACACACTGCACACACACACATGCACACACACTGCACACACACACTGCACACACACACTGCACACACACTGCACACACACTGCACACACCACACACACACTGCACACACACACACACACACACTGCACACACACTGCACACACACACACTGCACACACACACTGCACACACACACTGCACACACACACTGCACACACACACTGCACACACACACACACTGCACACCACACACACACACTGCAACACACACACACAGCACACACACACACTGCACACACACACACTGCACACACACAGTCACACATTGCACCCACACACATTGTACACACACACACACATTGCGCACACACAGCCTGGCTGCACAGCATGCTGCACTTCCCTTCCTCTGGGCCACTCACCACCTGTTCTCTTCTGCTGTGCCCGCCGGCTCCCGCCCGCTCCTCCGGAGTCGGCTCTCAGCACACTCGGCCGGCAGACAGTGCTGGTCCTGGCCGGCAGACACCGTACCCTGTTGCTGAATGTTGCCCACAGCAGACTCCCTGGGCACAGAGCTATGCCTGCACCCAGAGATGTGGGCACAGCAGACCCCCCTGGGCACAGAGCTATGCCTGCACCCAGAGATGGGGGCATAGCAGACCCCTAGGCACAGAGCTATACCTGCCCCCAGAGCTGAGGGCACAGCAAAATCCCCTGGGCATAGAGCTGTCCCGGGCTCCTCACCTCCTTCTCCTGCCCTGCCCTGTGACTCCTCCTCCTGCCCCCACCCGTCTTTCCCCTGCTCTGCAACTCTGAATTGCGGCGCCGCCGCAATTGAATTGCGGCCGTGCCGCACCCCATTCATTCCAATGGGATGCGGCAGTGCGGCGTCCGCACTGAAAATGGACATGCTGCGGACGGAATTCCGCACCGCAGTATGTCGCAATGCCGGCCGCAATGGCACACTGTGCCATTGGGCCAGCATTGCCTGGTCTCATTGCGGAGTCCGCGTGCGGCAGCCGCATGCGGACTCCGCAATGCCGCGGCGCCAGTGTGGAGCCGTCCTTAGTCCCTCTCATTCACAACTGTCAACTGGTAACTGTCACTTTTTCCCCATTATGTAGATAGGGGCAAAATTGTTTGGCGAATTGGAATGCGCGGGGTTAAAATTTCGCCTCACAACATAGCCTATGACGCTCCCGGGGTCCAGATGTGTGACTCTGCAAAATTTTGCGGCTGTAGCTGCGACAGTGTAGATGCCAATCCCGGATATACACACATACACACACCACACACACACATTCAGCTTTATATATTAGATATACATACACATACATATATACATACATATATACATACATACACATACAATATACATACATACACATACATATATACATACATACACATACATATACATACATACATATACACATACATATACATATACACATACATATACATATATACAATACATATACACATACATAAACATACAATACACATACATACACATACATACACATACATATCACATACATACATATGAAAATGAAACTATCATCTGAAGCCACCAGTGAGGGTCTGGTTAGACTCAATCATCCCCCCAATCCTCCTATATGGCAGCGAAGTCTGGGGTCCTCACACCTTCCCAGATTGGTGAAGGTGGGATTCCAGCCCAAAAGAAATATTCCACTTGGAATTCTGTAAGCACCATCTCCAGGTCCATAGGAGCACCTCCAACAGTGCTTGTCGGCCCAAGCTGGGCAGATTCCCTCTACATCTAATGGTTCTAAAGAAGGTGCCGTCATTCTGGGCTCACCTGCATAGGAGCAATCCAAGCTCCCACCACCATAAAGCCCTAATACATGTAGGTGAAACAGAAAAACCAGGACCCTCAGAACAGCCCGACCAGAACACCAATCACAACAACCTGGCAAAAGCCGGAATCAGGAAGATGGTAGAGGAGGGCCAGGAGAGGTATGTCAGTGACTGGAAGAACGATATCATCAACTCACAGAAAATGACCATGTACCAGAGTCTACAGAGACTACAGACTGGCCCCATATCTGGAGAAACTCCCGGACCCCAGAGACCGCAAGATCCTGAACAGATATAGTCTCAGTGCCCACAGTCTGGCCATCGAGTCCGGCCGACACAGGCATAGCTACAAGCCCAGGGAGGAAAGACTGTGCCAACACTGTGATCAGGAGGCCCTGGAGGACGAAACCCACTTCCTGCTACACTGATCTAAATACTCAGCAGTGAGGGACACTCACACTTCAGAGAACTCTCACATCTCTTCCCAGATTTCATCACCATGAAGGAAGAAGAGAAAACCTATATCCTGCTGAGAGAAGAAGAGAGAGCAGTGGAGATAGCAGCGCAGTATGTGAGCGAATGTCACAGACTGCGAGAAAGAGAACTATGATAAGTCATGGACTTCTATAGCCCCCACCCACCTTCCCTGTGCTATGGACATCTATGGCCCCCACCCTGGACCTGCCCCACCCACCTTCCTTACAGCCCCTGCCCAACATCCCCACAGTCCCTATCCCTATTCCCTTTTGTACACTTGCCTTGGCAAAACTGATGTGTATTTAGTTCCGCCAATAAAGCTTCTTTGAATCTTAAATAATTGGAGGAGGGAGGGGGCACACAAGGAGGGAAGATGCTCACCTGTCCTGAAGACGCCAGTCTTCGTTGCCTGGCAATATCGCTTCTTACAGGCCACCTTCAGCACATGCACAGATGGCATGTTGAAGTCAGCCTGGGAGCGTCTATACCCAGTGGCGCCCGGAAGTGAAGCGGTGCCAGCGTCACGTGACCGCATCACGGTGGTGAAGATCTGGGCGTGTTATTTGAATCGTGCCCGCGATGTGCTGCCTCCAATGACGCCCATTAGGGCGTAATTTACCAGCAAGGCGGGGGGAAGAGCAGCACACAAGACCCTGCCTACCCATCAGAAACCACCAAAGGAGCGTCCATCTAACATGGATGTGGCAAGTGTGATGAAGACTTTATTTGCAGCCTATTTTGATAGAAAAGGTCAGACAGGGATGGTTAGTATACTAATTTGAGGCATCAGGGACAGGTATTGATAGGTTAGGTGGCTATTAGGTGACAGATTCCCCTGACCTCACAAACTGACCCCCCGGCATCTTTCTACCTGTCCCTGCACCCCCTATTATCATTTCTAGCCATCCCTTTTGCAGAAAAAAATCAATTTTGTAAAGTAGAGAAAAGTTTATATTCACCTCGTCCTGTGCGAGTTCTCTGTTTCTGAAGAAGCCGCAATAGGCGTGCCTGTCTGCTGCTCCCTTGTAATTATGGACGCCCCTCTCAGCTTGCTAAGAGCCTGGCCGCGTCATGAAAGGGGCGGGGCTAAAATCACGTCATACCGGAGCTCCGTCCCCTTTCATGACGCGACAAGGCTCTTAGCAAGCTGAAAGGGGCGTGCATAATTACAAGGGAGCAGCAGACAGGCACGCCTATTGCGGCTTCTTCAAAAACAGAGAACTCACACAGGACGAGGTGAATATAAACTTTTCTCTACTTTACAAAATCAATTTTTTCTGCAAAAGGGATGGCTAGAAATGATAATAGGGGGTGCAGGGACAGGTCTAAAGATGTGGGGGGGGGATTAGGAGATATATGGATAAAACAGCGATCCCTACACTAGCTAAGGAGACTAGTGCAATGTTAGAGGAGGAGATCTCAGAGGATGAACTGTTACGGGCTATCCAGTCTACTCCGTCAGGGAAATGTCCAGGTCCAGACGGATTCTTGCCCAACTTTTATCAAATATTTCAGACCCGGCTGTCTCCCACAATGTTGGAGGCCTTTAATGCTGTTTTGAGGAGCTCTGATTTTGTGCCTCAGTCTTTAGAAGCCCATATCAGCGTCATCTCCAAACCTGGGAAAGACCCATCTTCACTATCAAACTACAGGCCGATTTCGCTACTGAATGTGGATGTCAAATTATTCTCTAAAATACTAGCTGAACGCTTAGCTCCACTACTCCCTTCCGTGATTGACTCGGACCAGGTGGGCTTTGTCAGAGGCCGGGAGGCTAGGGATAACACTATTAGGACCCTCCTCCTTATTGCTAAGGCCAAAAGTTCTTCAGCTCCACTTGGTCTGATTTCTGTGGATGCTGAAAAGGCCTTTGACAGAGTCCACTGGGGATTTATGAAGGAGGCGCTGATTCAACTTGGCCTGGGCCCACGATTTTTACACGGAATCATGGCCCTATACTCCTCTCCGTCTGCCAGGGTGAAGATTGGGGGAGCCCTTTCTTCCTCGTTTAGAATCGCAAACGGGACCAGACACAGATGTCCATTGTCACCCCTGCTATACATTATTGTAATGGAGCATTTAGACACAGCAATCAGAGCAAATATTGACATTCATGGGATTGAGCTGGGTCACATCCATCACAAGACGGCACTATTTGCCGATGATCTCCTCCTTTATGTCTCACAGCCTCTGATCTCTATCCCTTCAATTTTGAGGGAATTTGAACAGTTTGGGCGGTTGAGTAACTTTAAGGTCAACTGTTCCAAAACGGAAGCTCTTAATATCTCTTTACCGGGAGATTTGGTATCTCACTTATCCAAACAGTTCCCATTCAAATGGAAGGGGGAAGCTATTAAATACCTGGGAGTTAACATCCCAAAAGATCTTAGGCAATTGTTTAAATTCCCCTACTATCTGGCGCAGAGAAGGCTTTTTCATCGTACTGTCAATTAAAGCAATCTTGGTTCGGGAGAATGAACGTTATTAACCCCTTAAGGACCGAGTCACTTTGCAGCTTAATGACCAGACCATTTTTGTAATATCTCTGGAACGCTTCAACGGATCCTAGCGATGAGATTGTTTTTTCGTGACATATTGGGCTTCATGTTAGTATTAAATTTAGGACGATAATTTTTGCGTTTATTTGTGAAAAAATAAACAATTTGGCAAAAATTTAGAAAATTTAGCAATTTTCAAATTTTTAATTTTTATTCTGCTAAACCATAGCATTATGTGCCACAAAATAGTTAATAAATCACATTTCCCACATGTCTACTTCACATCAGCACAATTTTGGAAGAAAAAAAAAAAAATTTGGTAGGACGTTATAAGGGTTCAAAGTTAATCAGCAATTATTCATTTTTCCAGCAAAATTTACAAAACCAATTTTTTAGTGACCACATCACATTTGAAGTCCCTTTGAGGGGTGTACATGACAGAAAACACCCAAAAGTGACACCATTCCAAAACCTGCACCCCTCAAGCTACTCAAAACTATAATCAAGAAGATTATTAACCCTTCAGGTGCTTCACAGGAACTAAAATAAAGTTGAAGGAAAAAATGGACATTTTAATTTTTGTAACAAAAATGTTCTTTTAGCCTCAATTTTTTCATTTTCACATGAGCAACAGGATAAAATGCATCCTAAAATTTGTTGGGCAATTTCTCCTGAGTACACCGATACCTCATATGTGGTCATAAACCACTGTTTGGGCGCACGGCAGGACTGAGAAGGGAGGGAGCGCAATTTGAATTTTAGAGCCAATTTTCCGTTCAAAAAGTGAAATGGCGCTCCTTCACTTCTGAGCCCTGCCGTGCGCCCAAACAGTGGTTTATGACCACATATAAGGTATCGGTGTACTCAGGAGAAATTGCCCAACAAATTTTGGGATGTATTTTATCCCTTTGCCCATGTGAAACTAAAAAAATGTAGGCAAAAAGAAATTTTTTGTGAAAAAAAGTGTTTTTTTTAATTTTTATGGATGAAATTGTGAAGCATCTGGGGTTCAAAGTGCTCACTATACATCTAGATACGTTCCTTAGGGGGTCTAGTTTCCAAAATGGGGTCACTTGTGGGGGAGCTCCAATGTGGAGACACACCGGGACCCTCCAAACGCGACATGGTGTCCGCTAACAATTTGAATGGAAAATGAGCTCAATTTGTTAGCGGACACCATGTCGCGTTTGGATGGTCCCCGTGTGTCTCCACATTGGAGCTCCCCCACAAGTGACCACATTTTGGAAACTAGACCCCCAAAGGAACGTATCTTGATGCATAGTGAGCACTTTGAACCCCCAGATGCTTCAGAAATTCATCCGTAAAAATGAAAAAGCACTTTTTTTCCACAAATAATTTCTTTTTCATTATTACGGATCAATTTGTGAAGCATCTGGGGGTTTAAAGTGCTCACTATGCATCTAGATATAATCCTTTGGGGGTCTAGTTTCCAAAATGGGGTCACTTGTGGGGGAGCTCCAATGTGGAGACACACAGGGACCCTCTATACGCAACATGGCGTCCACTAACAATTGGAATTGTTAGCGGACACCTTGTAGGATATGAAGAGCCCCTATGTGCCTAAACATTGGAGCTCCCCCACAAGTGACCCCATTTTGGAAACTAGACCACCCAAGGAACGTATCTAGATGCATAGTGAGCACTTTGAACCCCCAGGTGCTTCACAAATTGATCCGTAAAAATGAAAAAAGAAACTTTTTGTGGAAAAAAAAGTGCTTTTTCATTTTTATGGATGAATTTGTGAAGCATCTGGGAGTTCAAAGTGATTACTATACATCTAGATACGTTCCTTCAGGTGTCTAGTTTCCAAAATGGGGTCACTTGTGGGGGAGCTCCAATGTTCAGGCACACAGGGAGGGGCTCTCCATACCAGACATGGTTTCCGCTAACAATTGGAGCTAATTTTCTATTGAAATTGTTAGCGGACACCATGTCGCATATGGATAACCCGTGTGCCACCAGCACAAGGGCAACTGGTAGAGTTGGGGTACAGCACCAGAAAATGCCGCCTCTAATGAATGCGCTATTTTCTTGGGTGGCTGTGGGTTGAAATTTGCAGCGTGGGGGACCCACAACATTTAAGTCTCTCCATGCTGAGGATTCCAGTCAGCCAGCTACCAAGTTGTACATGGCTGGCTACAAATACAGCGAAGGCCTTTTTTTATTTCTAGAACTAATTCTAGAAAAAAAAAGTGATGTGGGGCTCCGCCATATTTTTGGTCCAGCCAGGTACAACTTGGCAGCTACAGACTGCCAGCAACCCCCAGCTGCCTCATTGTACCTGGCTGCAACCAAAAATACAGCGAAGCCCATTTTTTTTTATTTCTAGAACTAATTCTAGAAAAAAAAAAGTGATGTGGGGCTCCGCCATATTTTTGGCCCAGCCAGGTACAACTAGGCAGCTGGGGGCTGGAATCCTCAGCACGGAAAGGCCCAAGCGTTCTGGGCCCCCCATGCTGCGAATTGCAGCCCGCAGCCGCCCCAGAAAATGGCGCATTCATTGAAGCGCCATTTTCTGGCGCTGTACCCATGCTCTTCCAGTTGCCCTGGTGCCGGTGGCAAACTGGGTAATAAAGGGGTTAATGCCAGCTTTTTATTGGCAGCTGGCACTAAGCCCGAGATTCATAATATAGGGCCAATGTTAGACCCGCCATTAGGAATCTCTGGTAAATAGTCAGAAAATACACACATAGAAAAATCTTTTTATTTGAAAAAAAAACAAACAAAATTCGGACTCCATCTTTGTTATAAAGATCCGACGTAGTCCACAACGAAGGTCCCACGACGCTCGATCGCCTCCGACGTAGTCCACAACGAAGGTCCCACGACGCTCGATCGCTTCTGCTCAATCCAGAGACTGCAGCAAGGGATCAAGTGTCCTCTTCCTACAGTCTCAGGGGTCAGAGTTATGGTGCACTGTATGACAATGATCAGTTATACAGTGCACCATGACTATGATCCCAGAGACTATAACAAGAGGACAATTGATCCCTTGTTGCACCCATCATCCACGTACGCACACATCTACGCACGCACATTCACACACGCACATTCACATGCACGCTGACATCCATGCACACATCCACGCACGCCGACATCCACGCACGCACATCAACGCACGCACACATCCATCCATCCACCCATCCATCCACCCATCCATACTTACCCAGCGATGAGCCCCTGAGAAGAGGAGGGGCCACACCGGACTGCAGAGGAGGCCGACGGTGTGGGCGGGTGCACCGCGCCAGAATAGGTGAGCGGGGCTGGGGGCCGGGGACCAGCAGGGAGGAGGAGGGGGCCCTGCAGCTTCGCCGGCGGGCGCATAAGCCTGCCGGCAGACAATCTATGCAAGGTGGAGGGCGGGGATGCACAGGACACGGGGGGGCTGCACAGGGGACGGGGACAGGACACAGGGGGCTCTGGACACAGGGGGGGCTACAGGACACTGGGGTCTCAGGACACAGGGGGCGGGGACAGGACACAGGGGGAGCTGGATCATTAGTTCATGGCCGGCGGGTGCGGTGCAGCCCGCCGGCAGATAAGTATGATTGGGGGGGGGGGGGGGTGAAGGGGTTAACAGGGGTGCCCACACCTCTTCCCCTAACCCTTGGCTGTCACTGACAGCTTTTAGAATTGAACTGTCACTGTTCGTTTAGAAGCAGTGACAGTTCAAAGCCATGACGAGTATACTCGTCATGATCCGGGAACTGACATATTTTCATGACGAGTATACTCGTCATTAGTCGTAAAGGGGTTAAAATGGATGTTCTACCCCGAATCCTGTATATCTTTCAAACAGTTCCTATCCCCCCGGACAGAATGTTTTTCGCTAAATTGCAATCTCTTGTTATTAAATTTTCCTAGAGCGGGAAGAGATCTAGGTTGGGGATTAATATCCTTTCCCTACCTAGATCTAGAGGAGGGGTTGGGTTACCTAATATTCATGGATACTTTTTAGCCTCTTCTCTTACCAGAGCCCTAGACTGGCACTATTGTGCGCCCTCCAAGAGATGGGTGGAGGTGGAGCAGGATGGCCTGGGGATCCCCTGAGACATCTACTATGGATTCCCCCTAAGAATATAAAAGAACTACCCCCCCCCCCTCTTTCTGACATGACCAAGACCACTCTGCAAGGGTGGCATTCGGTGACAAAAACACTTTATACAGATGGCAAACTCAGTCCTCTCGCCCCCCTCTTTTCCAGTCCAACTTTTCCACCTGGGTTCGGAAGGCATAGATTTCTGTGCTGGCAGAGTGTGAACGACACCCGAATGGGACAGACCCTCTCCAATGGGGATTTACCCTCAATGAGGGAGATCCAATCTATTGACCCCTCTAGACCTCTTAGATGGTTTGAATTCCTCCAATACAAATCATTCCTATTTCCGTCCGGACGCGAGTGCAGGGTGAGATTGACACCAAATACATTGGAGAGATTGTTCCAACAGGACTCCCCCCCCCCCCCCCCCCCCCCCCTGAAGTGCAAAATTTCCGCCTTATACCGGGCCTTAGGTTCCATGCGCAATCAGGACTCCTTACACCTCCAGCGGTCCTGGGAGAAGGAATTAAATAGGAACATCACAGACAACGAGTGGCAGAAAAGCTTTTTATTTACACACAAATTAGCCAGTGCCTGTATCGCACAGGAAAGAGGCTATAAACTGCTCACCAGATGGTATTTATGCCCTGTTGACTTGCACCGAGTGTTCCCTGAAATTTCAGATAGTTGTTGGCATTGTGGGAAAGCACCAGGGACGATGCTCCACATTTGGTGGAATCCAGCGGTTCTGGTCTGAGGTGTTCGGCATTTACACACGAATTACAGGTAAACAGGTTAAGTGTTGCCCAGAAGTAGCTCTATTATCCATCATTCCAGGCCCCATTGGGCTTAACAAGAAGGATATACTTCGCTTTTGTGTCTCAGCCGCTTGTACACTAATTCCGAGATTCTGGAAAACTCCTCGGGTACCTTCCCTACTTGACTGGTGCAAGAAGATGATGGATCTATTTAGAATGGAGGAATTGGCGTCTGATGCTTCAGGTTCTCGTGACAAGTTCTCAGTGACCTGGACTGAATGGATTCTTTACCAAGACTCGATTGATTTCGGGAGAACTTTTTCTGAGGTTGATTAGATGGTTTGATAAATGGTCGGCACGGGGGTCGAGGTTCCCTCTATCCATGATTTCCCTCCCCCCTTTAGACCCATTTTCCTCTTATTCTGACCCCGATTAATTTAGCCCAGTCCCTACTTTCCCTTTTGATTTCTCCATTTTTCTTCCTCTTTCTTTATACCCACTCAGGGTCACTTAATAGTCTTAGTTTCGAGGACTATCTTTTGGTTTACTCTTTTATGAGGATCCAGCAATACTGACAGGAGCAATATAAATGTCATCATGAGGAACCCCGATAGAGGCAAGCATATCCCAGATGGACTGGATTTTATGAAGGTCCTATGAGGTTTAATCTTTGCTGATGCACTGAAATCAGTAAAGAGTTAATAAGCAATACACCAATAGATGCTCGTTCGCTTTTGCCCAATCTGACAAAGGGGAGTTTGATACTATGATATTTTTATAAGGGATTACTAACCCCCTTTAATGCGATAGGTTCCTTGACTAAGACGGGGGTCTTCAATCCCCTATTTGTGGTTTATGAACAGGAAATAGTTCACCCTGTACCTGAGGAGGGTATATAAATCTGCAATTGTACATTGAATAATACTTTATAATACTTTGTTTTGATGGTACTAATGTGAATTCCTTATTAGATGTTCTGCTCTATACTTACTCGTATAACTTGTACTGTACTGCCTTATTCTTCTATAATTAATAAAAAGAGATTAACCATAAAGATGCGGGGGGGTGGGGTGGGTCAGTTTGTGAGGTCAGGTTCACTTTAAATACATGCATTTTGTGATGCATTTGACAACATTTTTCACATTCATTAAGTTTGGGTAAAATGTGCAGCAAAAATGTTGCAAGAATTGACAGGCTGCAGATTTGTAGTTTGCAGGAGGTCGGAAATCTACAGAATGTCGATTCCATCAGTGTTTTTGCTGCAAATTTCACCCAAACTAATGTATGGGAAAAACGCCTTAAAAGAAACCTGCAAAAACGAACCAAGAAACACATTTTTCCTTCCAAGACATCAGCATTCGCTACAGATATTTCTGCTGCAAATAATGAACAAGTGCACACGCATCAATTTGATGAACGATTTTGTTAGTGATCACATGCACGCGCGATCGCTAACAAAATCGTTCAGATCGCTGGTGAGCTGTCACACAGGCAGACTCACCAGCGATCAGTGGACCAGAGACATCGTGGAAATGATTTAAATATCGTTTCCACGATGTCATGCTCCCGCTGCCAGGTTGCGGTAAGCGGGAGCAGGCTCCAAGGTGAACTGCGGGTATCTAGGCAGCGCGCGCTGCCTAGATACCCGATGCATACCTTGGTTGTCAGCCTTCTCCGCTCACCGGCAGGTATCCAAGGTACACAGCGGGTAACTAGGGACCCTAGTTACCTGCTGTGTACCTTGGATACCAGCCGGTGAGCGGAGAAGGCTGACAACCAAGGTATGCATCGGGTATCTAGGCAGTGCGCGCTGCCTAGATACCCACAGTTTACCTCTGAGACCAGCTCCCAGCACTTGCAGAGAGGCACTAGGAGCTGGCTTATCAGTCGTCTCCCGGTGTCACACTCAGCGATGCTGCGTGTCCACCAGGCGACCAACGATATATTTGAGGTCTTGTCCTCAAATCAAACGATGAACGATCAGCCAACTGATCATTCATCGTTTGGAGTGTCACACACAACGATGTTGTTTCGACATCGTTCAAGCGTCACAGAACACGTGACTTTTGACGATATCGGCAACGATATCATTACGTGTGATGGTACCTTTAGACGTCAGCTCTGACAGCATACTGAAAGGCTGCAGCTGATCAGAAGCCACCGATTGTGGCAGCGGTCATGACACAATGTCATGTGACCACAGAACACCACAGACAAACAGCACCAGCTCCGGAGCAAAGTAACAAGGGCTGTATTTTATGATATCTAGTGACGCTAAAAACTCAGCAACTTCAAGACAATAACTATGGTAGCACAACATTTAGGAACTAAACAGATGAATAAAACATTATTTAAACGTCTGAGCGTCTCTTTAATATCTTCCTTACAGATAGGTATACTCACCATATAACTGCCATACGCATGATCAAACATTTCCAGCACTTGTACTCTGTAAGAAAAGAGCAGGCATTACTATGGGATTTGTCATCAGAGTATGACCTAGAATTAACACTTTCTTAGAAGTGAATGATTGATTGCTCTCTGTGAGGGAAACAAAATAATAATCTTGTAGATGTTGTAATGGCTAACAAAAATAAAATGTAATGATGTTACAGAGCAAGCTTTCAAGACTGCTTAGGTCTCTTCATCAGGCATGGTATAATCAAGTATCTGAATAATTTGTGTATATATTTACAGTATGTTTCTTCAGACATTTTGTTATTTTATGCCTGATGAAGAGACCTAAGCAGTCTCAAAAACTTGCTTTGTAACATCATTAATTTTGTTAGCAATTATAAGATATCACATCTCCAAGATTATTATTCTGTTTCTCCCACTGAGAGCACGCAAGCTTTTTTCAACCAGCTAATGCCCCTTTCACATCAGCGTTTTACGCTGATCGCGGCAGATGCGGTGGATTTACCGCATCTGCCGCCTAACCGTCACACTTGCGGTTCACCTGCGGCAAGCCCCATGCAATGTCTAAGGGGCTTGCGGCAGGTGCGGCAAGTGTGGTATAGTTGCGGTTTCGGCACATGGAGCAGCTGCGGTAGCAAATAAAACGCTGCTTACCGCGTTTTTTTCGCGGTCGCAACTGCCGAAAACGCAATTATACCGCAGCTGCTGCAAGCCCCATAGACATTGCATGGGGCTTGCCGCAGGTGAACCGCAAGTGTGATGGTTAGGCGGCAGATGCGGTAAATCCATCGCATCTGCCGTGATCAGCATAAAACGCTGATGTGAAAGGGGCCTAACAGTCCCAAAGCCTTTTTTATTTTATAACAAAAAAAATTCACATTATTTGGGAAAAGTAGGGTCACTTATTTATCATGCACCTGGCTAAATAAAAACAGAGAAATAATATAGATAGGGGTACATATTTTTTATATAGCGCCATTAGGTTCCATGGCGCTTTACATGAGGATAAGGAAGACAAGCACAAGTACACTAAATCTAGACCATTGGGACGTACAGGTACAGGAGGGGACCCTGTCGACGAGGGCTCACAGTCTACGATCAGCTAGACAGAAATGATATCTCTTACCATTGTGCAGACAAAGGACTCATACCAGTGTATGTTTCATAAGTAGTGGATACATGAGCCTCCAGAATTCAATACCTCTTGATGAAGCCCAATGTTGGGGAAACTCATGTTGAGGCACTTGTGTGACATTACTTTTTGAACTGTATTTTTTTGTTTCAAGCTATAACACTGAGGAACAATTCGAAAAAAAATTTCTGTTGAGTTAGGTTTTTGAGCTGATTTATACTAAAATTGGCATGCTGATTCCAATCTATTCAGTTTTTTTCTAGCACGTCAAGTTTTTCCTCCACAACTTACCTGCCAGAGAAGCACAATTGCACCGATATCTGTAATAAGACTTGTTATCTGATTACAATTCGACTCGTATAGAGCTACGTGGCAACTTGTAAGAGTAGTCACAACTGAGTCATGCCTATTTCTTATACATTTCATTTTTTGTTCATATTTGTACTATTTAAAAAAATAAAAAAAACACACTTTTTAGGTACAGTAGTTTACATATTTTTGAGAAGAAAAAAATCCTATAGTTCAAAAACTTGACGTGATAGAGAAAAACTGAGATCATTTCTGGATTCAGCATCCAAAAATTAATTAAGAACAGTTGTCTGACCTAACTCCTAAATAATTGTGTTCCCCAGTGTAATAGTATCTATTGGGGCAGAGTTATCAGTTGCATAGCATAGGACCCATTGGACCGAACACAGGTCATCAAATACAAGACGTTAAGTTTTAAAAACGCATTTATTAAATTACTGGGGGGGAGTCAGGGCATAATAGCCACCTTCTTACAATGCAGGAAAGGTGCTGCTGAAGGTATCAATTTTAGTTTAAAACACCAAAATCTGGTGACAGGTTCACTTTAATACAGAGGAACCTATGAGAAATTGCCTTTAAAAAAGGCACAAATTAAAAAAGATTAAAGTGCAAATGAAAAACAGGTGAGAAAAATGTGCAAATGCAACTATGAATTGCTTCATCAGATTTTTCATAACTTGGACCCCCCCCCCTTCTGGCACAGTGTACATTGTGAGGTTACACTACCTACAAAAACTGAAAAATTACAATAGGATCAGACAAGATAGCATCGACATCAGGAGATAGGAGGTCTCTTTTACTCCTTGTAGCCCCAGCAGTTACAGCCTCTGTACAGAAAAAAGAAAGTAGGTTTCAGAAGCAATGTTCACTGTGCATTGACTGCCAGGTCGGAGCTACAGGATTAGAAGTTACTATTGTGTTTTCCCAAAAATAAGACACCGTCTTATTTTTTTTTTTTTGGTCCCAAAGATGGACCACGTCTTATTTTCAAGGGGGGATGTTGTCTTATATAACATACATCCCTCTGCAGCCTCCCATACACATACACACCGCACACCCATATTCCCATACACACAAACCGATTTTTACAAGTCCAGTGTCCCCGCTCTCCGGATTTCCGCTGTAGCTGCCGATCTCCGCCCAGATCAGGAGCCCTGCGCCAATTACAGCGCAGGAACCGTGAGCCAATCACAGTCCAGGAACCGCAAGCCAATCAGAGGCCATGCACGACGTCAGCTGGCCGCGGATTGGCTTGCGGTTCCTGGGCTAATTGGCGCAGAGCTCCTGACCTGGGTGGAGATTGGCAGCTACAGCGGGAATCCGGAGAGCTGCGGGCCGCCGGGGAGCGGGGGCCACCAGAGGTACGCCTTATAATCGGGGGGTGCCTTATATTAGGAGGTGGGGTGTTCCCCCCCCTCAAGCATGCCCTACTTTCGGGGAAAAACGGTAGTTTGCAGTCTGATCTATAGTTACGGTATGTTCCTGTCGCTGTACACTATAATTCTATGTTCAGTGGCAGAATTCATAGTAGCGGTCATTTTTCACAATTTTCAAGATGGTTTTCAGTTTTTTGGAGCATAAAAAGGCTTGTCTGACTTTACTAGTATTAACAGGCTGCTGTTCAAAAAGAAATGACAAAATGACTGATATTAACCAGGAATGTTTTTTTAATCTTAGGGTAAAATAGTGTGTGAAGCAACCCAGACCATTAGCAAGCATGGAGACGTCACTGGTCTTGGTGAAGTATGAACAGGCTGCTCCATAGGGCTCATTCTTGTAGACTCTGAGCCCTCGTGGGCAGGGTCCTCTATAATCCTGTACTTGTTTGTGCCTTGTATTTTTCATGATTATTGTACTTGCTATTAAAAAGAGGACCTGTCACCAAACCAGGCATGGTGATCTAACTACAGCACTGGATGCAGCATGTCTGCAGCATGCAGACAAGGGGTCCCCCAGCACTTGAGCAGCCCTGTACCCCGAGATAATACACTTAGAAAACTTACATGCTACAGCCACTAAGGAGGTGGCTAAGGGCTGCAGCCAAGGGCAGATTCACACCCCCTGCATGTTTAATTTGCCCACCGCTGCCAATCATTCTCTCCCTGTCTGCAGCATTTAAGCAGAGTTTTTTTTTCTCTCTCCCAGAAAGTCCGTTAGCGGGAGAGAAAAAAAAACCTCTGTTTGTATGCTGCAGACAGGGAGAGAATGATTGGCAGCGGTGGGCAAATTAAACATGCAGGGGGTGTGAATCTGCCCTTGGCTGCAGCCCCTAGCCACCTCCTTAGTGGCTGTAGCATGTAAGTTTTCTAAGTGTATTATCTCGGGGTACAGGGCTGCTCAAGTGCTGGGGGACCCGTTGCCTGCATGCTGCACACATGCTGCATCCACTGCTGTAATTAGATCACCATGCCTGGTTTGGTGACAGGTCCTCTTTAAGTATACTCCTTTAGGGTATGTGCTCACAGTCCGGAGGAGCTGCGTGTTAGACGCAGCTCCAACGGACCTGAGTGAAGCCACAGGTGGCCGCAGGGAGACCGTAGCCGCCCTGTACTCACCATGTGCAGCGGGTGCGGGGTGGCTTCTCCCTGCAGTCTCTCTGTGGCAGCTGCTTCCGACTCCTCAGCATGAAATAAACATGCTGCAGAGGAGCGGAGTGCCGGCAACCAGCACCGCAGCTCCAAACACGCTGCGGGCAGGTTAAGCATAGTGAGGATGGGATTTCTTGAAATTCCATCCACTATGCTTATACTGTACTACGCAGCATTTTGGAGGCAACAGCAAGACGCTGCGTCCAAAACACTGCGTACACTGATCGTGTGCACGCACCCTTACACATGTAAAGCGCCATCAAATAAATGGCGCTGAAATAACTCAAAGGTTAGTGATTTGCTTGTATATGAAAATCAGTCCGAGTGTCATTGCTATTCTCCTTTCAGGCTTCATCAGAATTTTGTCAGATTGACAGTTTAATCATCAAAAACTCATCAGTTTTTCTTAGATGGGAGAAAAAAAAAAACCATTGAGGATTCTCAAATTTTCATACCCGTCAGTAAGAAACAAAATTATAGACCTGCCACCTAGATTTAAGGCCCTACACTATCACTAGCTATCCCTACACATTCCTAGCTGCTCTCTATCTATCCCTCACTGATCTAAAGGGGCCCTATAAAACATCAGAAAAATAACTAAACTTACAGCAGTCCCTGAGGCTGAGGACTGGAAAGGCGGCCCCACGCTCCATTCTCCCCCCTTGACACGGCAGCACACACCCCGCTGGGCGGCATTATTCTTTACTCCTCGCCACCCTTCTATTTAGAATCTCCCGACCTCTGTCACATAGTATGCACTGGCCGCGATGTCACATCCGGCGCAGTGCATTATGGGGCCAGCCACGTGATCGGCCCTAGTGCATTATGGGGCCGATCACGTGATCGGCCCGGCTTCAATAAGCACACTGCGCATGCGCGGAGCCAGGCCGATCACGTGATAAAGCCCATAATGCACTGGGGCCGATCACGTGATGTGATGTCGCGGCCAGTTCATACTATATGACAGAGGGCGGGAGATTCCAAATAGAGGGGCAGCAAGGAATAAAGAATAATGCCGCCCAGCGGGGCGTGTGCTGCCGAATCAAGGAGGGTAGAATGGAGCCTGGGCCCGCCTTTCCAGTCCCCAAGCCTCAGGGACTGCTCTAAGTTAAAAGTTATTTTTCAGATGTTTTATAGAGCCCCTTTAGATCAGCGAGGGATAGATAAGGAGCAGCTAGGAAGGTGTAGAGACAGGTAGTGATAGTGTACGGCCTTAAATCAACGTGACAGGTTCCCTTTAAAGAAAACCTGTCACCTAAAAATCGCCCCCTAGCCTAAAGCCGGCAATTACTGGTATTCATTAAATTACTTTATTATCCGGCGGTCTGCAGGACTCAGGAGGAGCTGTCCATGGTCCTGGACTGTAAAATCGTGAAATTATAGACCTTGTCCTTGGTCCTGAAATGTCACGGTTTTACTGTGCAGGAGCTGTCCAGGGTCTGTGGTGCTGAAGCTGAAGCTCCAGATTCCTGCTCACCGCAGAAGAATACAGTAATTTACAGAATAGCGTTAATTGCCGGCTTTTATTAAAAAAGTGCATTAACCCCTGCACACACAGTCTGCATGTCACATTGTGTCCAGGGAGTATGGACATAACTGGACACAAACTGCCATGACAGAAATATGGTGTTAAACCTATATAACCAGCTTGTTAACCGCATCTGCAGCCTCCCAACTGACATGCAGCACAGAGGCCGCAGATGGGGTTAATATGCTGGTTTATGAATGACTGCGCTATCCATGGTGCTGATGTTAATACATCAGCACCATGTACAGCAATTATCACATTTAACCCTTCAGCTGTGACCGCTGCAGTCACAGCGGTGACAGCTGAATGGATATTGTGGATGCAACCCAGCAAATTCAAACATCGCTGCTTTGACAGCAGCAGTGTTTGAATATGCCGGTAAATGCCGTCGGCAGTCCTGAAGTTTGCTTCAGGACTAAGGACAGCATCACACTGCTGAAGTTTGCTTCAGGACCAAGGACAGCATCAGACCCCCGCGCACATAGTCTGACATGTTAGTTTGTGTCCAGGGAGTATGGACATAACTGGACACAAACTGCCATGACTGAAACATTGTTTTAGACCTATATAACCGACTTGTTAACAGCATCTGCAGCCTTCCGGCTGACATGCAGCACAGAGGCCGCAGATGGGGTTAATTTGCTGGTTTATGAATGTCTGCTCTATCCATGGTGCTGATGTTAATACATCAGCACCATGGACAGTAATTACCACATCATTTAACCCTTCAGCTTCGACCACTGCAGTCACAGCTGAATGGATACTGTGCCGGCAACCAAGCAAATTCATACATCGCTGCTTTGACCGCAGCGGTGTTTGAATATGCCGGTAAATGCCGTGGGCGGTCATGAAGTTTGCTTCAGGACCAAGGACAGCATCACACTGCCATGCTCTACACTCACATGCATAATATATCCATGCACATACACGCACCACACTCACAGCAAACATGCACAACACTCTCATCACTGTCATGCATCAAACACGCTCCGTGTTTGATGCTTGACAGTGTGCCTCCAGCCTAAATGAGCAAGTTTCTCAATTACATTGCCTTAATTGTAGGTAGAACACTTATCATATGTGGACCAACTATTAATCAGCATCCTAAATACCAAGACTGGAAGAGAAGGGAGGGCCTTAAGGTACCGTCACACGCGGCAATTTTGCTAGCAATTTCACTGGCAATTTGCTGGTTGCAGTGAAATCATGGACACATTATTCTATTTTGTTGCTGTGTACAAATGGAACAATGTGTCCATGATTTCACTGCAACCAGCAAACTGCCAGTGAAATTGCTAGCAATATTGCCGCGTGTGACGGTACCTTAAGATAGGCTAAGCAAGAGGCCACCAATATGGAAGCACAATTTCTTAAAGAAATAAAAAAATCCTACATTACATAGAAATTGATTGTAATGATATGTATGTTCTGCTCACATACATTCAGAACACGCCTGTGAAAATACTGAAGGACATGAAGGTCCCGAATCATCAAAGCTTTAATGGGAACCTTTCACCTCATCTAGCCCTCCTAACCCACGAATACCTGTCCCTGCAGCCTCAAACTACTTTAGTAACCATCCCTGTCAGAGCTTTTACAGCTATATACAAGTTCAATAAACTGTTTTGTAAACTTACACTCTCCATGTCGGATGGGCGTTCCAAAAGGGTTTTTTGATGAGTAGGTAGTGTCTCCAGGGCCACGCTCCCCCGCCTTGCTGATAAAATTACGCCCTAACGGGCATAATGCTAGTTTCCTGAGCGCGAGCAAGATTCAAATCCCCCGCCTATTGCCGCATCGCTATGACGCGGGTCATGTGATACCAGCATCGCGTCACTTCCGGTGATAAATCGCGCTGGGTGCACTCATCGCATTGGCCGCCTTCAGCATGACACCTGCACATGCTCTTAGGGCGGCCGGTGCACTGTGTACACCCAGCGATATGCCGATCGGGTGTGACGCGATGCCATCTGCGCATGCTCTGAAGGTGGCCTGAGCGCTTATTAAATACACCCAGCGATACGACGAGTGGAAAAGACGCGGGGCCGGCATCACGTGACTGCGTCATAGTGATTGCGAAATGGGCGGGTAGTTTGAATAGTGCCCGAGATCCGGAAAGTAGAATGCCGCCCATCGGGGAGTAACTTTAGCAGGGGGCGGCCCAAGAGGCCCTGCCTTCTCGTCAAATGCCCCTATAGGAATGCCCATCCGACATGGATTCAGTAAGTTTACAAAATGCTTTATTGCACTTGTAGATCCCTATAAATGGTCCGACAGGGATGGTTGATAAAGTTGTTTGATTGTTTGAGGCTGCATGGACAGGTATTCATAGGTTAGGAGGACTAGATGAAGTGACAGGTTCCCTTTAAGGATAATTTATTTTAGTACAATGTGAACATCAGGCTTTAATTATATGATCAATAATCAAGATATTTAGAGTGGGTTGGACATCGCCGCGAGGAGGGAGGGGGGGGGGGGAGGGAGGGAGGGGACACCGCCGAGAGGAGGAGGAGGGGGGGGGGAGGACACCGCCGCGAGAGGGGAGGGGGGGGGGAGGACACCGCCGCGAAGGGAGGGGGGGGGGGGGGAACACCGGGGGGGAGGGGAGGGGGGGGGGGGGGGGGGACACCGCCGCGAGGAGGAGGGAGGGGGGGAGGACACCGCCGCGAGGAGGAGGGGGGGGGGGAGGGGAGGACACCGCCGCGAGAGGAGGAGGACCCGCCGCGAGGAGAGGGGCGACGCGGGGAGGGGAGGACACCGCCGCGAGGAGGAGGAGGGGGGGGGAGGACACCGCCGCGAGGGGAGGAGGGGGAGAGACACCGCGGAGGAGGGGGGGGGGACACCGCCGCGAGGAGGAGGAGGGGGGGGGGAGGACACCGCCGCGAGGAGGAGGGGGGGGGGGGAGGAGGACACCGCCGCGAGGAGGGAGGAGGGGGGGGGAGGGACACCGCCGCAGAGAGCAGGAAACGAGCAAGGAGGGGTAAACACCGCCTGGGAGGGGCAAGGGGAGGAGGGGAGACTCCAGCCGCGCAGGAGCGAGGCCCCCGCGGGGTGGGGGTGATACAATCCGCCTGAGAGGCTAAGAGGAGGGCGGGGAGGACACCGCCGCTGGATGGGAGCAGAGACCGTCAGGACCGCAGCGAGGGATGAGGGGGGGGTGAGACACCTGCCGCGAGAGAGATGAGGGGGGGGGGGGGATGGACACCGCCGCGAGGGATGAGGGGTGGGGGGGGGGACACCGCCGCGATGAGGAAGGAGGGGGGGAGGGAACCGCCGCGAGAGAGGAGGAGGAGGGGGGGGACACCGCCGCGATGGAGAGGAGGGGAGGGGGGGGGAGACACCGCCGAGAGGAGGAGTAAGGAGGGGGGGGGGAGGCACGCCGCGGAGAGCGGGGAGAAGCCGCGAGGGGAGGAGGTGGAGACGAGGGGAGGACACCGCCGCGGAGGGGAGGGGGAGCCGCGGGGGAGGAGGGGTGGGGACACCGCCAGTGAGGTGGCAGGGGGGGAGGGGGGGGGAGACACGCCCGGAGGGAAAGTGAGGAGCACGCGCGAGAGGGGGGGGGGGAGGACACCGCCGCGAGGAGGGGGGGGAGGAGGGGGGGGGGGAGGACACCGCCGCGAGGGGAGGAGGGGGGGGAGGGGGAGGAGGAGGGGGGAGGACACGCGCGAGGAGGGGGGGGGGGGACACCGGCGAGGAGGAGGAGGGGGGGGAGGCGAGGGAGGGGGGGGGGGGGGACACCGCCCGAGGAGGAGGAGGGGGGAGGGGGGGGGGGAGGACACCGCCGCGAGAGAGGAGGGAGGAGCCGCGAGGGGGGGGGAGGACACCGCCGCGAGAGGAGGAGGAGGGGGGGGGACACCGCCGCGAGGAGGAGAGGGGGGGAGGACACCGCAGGGAGGAGGGGAGGGGGGGAGGACACCGCCGCAGGAGGAGGAGGAGGAGGGGGGGGGGGAGCCCGCAGGAGGAGGAGGAGGAGGAAGGGCGGAGCGACACGCGCGAGGAGGAGGAGGGGGGGGGGAGGACACCGCCGCGAGGAGGGGAGGAGGAGGGGGGGGAGAGCGGAGGAGGGGGGAGGGGGGGGGAGGACACCGCCGCGAGGAGGAGGAGGGGGGGGAACGCGGGAGGAGGAGCGGGGGACAGCGCGAGGAGGAGGGGGGGGGGGGGACACCGCGCAGAGGAGGAGGAGGGGGGGGGGGGGGGACACCGCCGCGAGGAGGAGGAGGGGGGGGGAGGGACACCGCCGCGAGGAGGAGAGGAGGGGGGGGGGGGACACCGCCGCGAGGAGGAGGAGGGGGGGGGGGACACCGCCGCGAGGGAGGAGGAGGGGGGGGGGGAGGACACCGCCGCAGGGAGGAGGGGGGGGGGGGAGGACACCGCCGCGAGAGGGGGGAGGGGGGGGGGACACCGCGCGGAGGGAGGAGGGGGGGGGGGGGGGGAGGAGGCACCGCCGCGAGGAGGAGGAGGGGGGGGGGGCACGCCAGGAGGGGGGGGGGGGGAGGACACGCCGCGAGGAGGAGGAGGGGGGCACCGCGGAGGGGGGGGGGGGGGGGAGGACACCGCCGCGAGGAGGAGGAGGGGGGGGGGGGGAGGACACCGCCGCGAGGAGGAGGAGAGGGGGGGGGAGGACACCGCCGCGAGGAGGAGGAGGAGGGGGGGGGGAGGACACCGCCGCGAGGAGGAGGAGGGGGGGGGGGGGAGGGACAGGGGGAGGAGGAGGAGGAGGAGGGGGGGGGAGGACACGCGCGAGGAGGAGGAGGAGGAGGGGGGGGGACACCGCGCGAGGGAGGAGGGGGGGGAGGCACGCCGCGAGGAGGAGGAGGGGGGGTGGACACCGCCGGAGAGGAGTGAGGGGGGGGGGGGGACACCGCCACGAGGAGAGGAGGGGGGGGGGGAGGGAGGACACCCCGCGAGGAGGAGGAGGAGGAGGGGGGGAGGACACCGCCGCGAGGAGAGGAGGGGGGGGGGACACCGCCGCGAGGAGGAGGAGGACGGGGGGGGGGGGACACCGCCGCTAGAGGAAGAGGGGTGGGGGGGGACACCGCCGCGAGGAGGAGGGGGGGGGGGACACGCCACAGAGGAGAGGAGGGGGGGGGACACCGCCACGAGGAGGAGGAGGGGGGGGGTGGACACGCCACGAGGACGGAGGAGGGGGGGACACGCCACGAGGAGGAGGAGGGGGGGGGGGGACACCGCACGAGGAGGAGGAGGGGGGGGGGGGACACACGCACGAGGAGGAGGAGGGGGAAGACACCGCCACGAGGAGGGGGGGGGGGGGGAGGACACCGCCGCGAGGAGGAGGAGGGGGAGGAGGACACCGCTGCGAGAGAGGAGGGGGGGAGGGAGGACACGCCGCGAGGAGGAGGAGGAGGGGGGGAGGGAGGACATCCCCGAGGAGGAGGAGGAGGAGGGGGGGGGGGCACATTGCTGTGAGGAGGAGGAGAGGGGGGGGGGGGCCATTGCTGTGAGTAGGGGGTGGCACATTGCTGTGAGGAGGGGGGTGGGCACATTGCTGTGAGGAGGGGGGTGGCACATTGCTGTGTAGGAGGGGGTGGCACATTGCTGTGAGGAGGGGGGTGGCACATTGCTGTGAGGAGGGGGGTGGCACATTGCTGTGAGGAGGGTGGTGGCACATTGCTGTGAGGAGGGGGGTGGCACATTGCTGTGAGGAGGGGTGGCACATTGCTGTGAGGAGGGGGTGGCACATTGCTGTGAGGAGGGGGGTGGCACATTGCTGTGAGGAGGGGGTGGACATTGCTGTGAGGAGGGGGGTGGCACATTGCTGTGAGGAGGGGGGTGGCACATTGCTGTGAGGAGGGGGGTGCACATTGCTGTGAGGAGGGGGGGGCACATTGCTGTGAGGAGGGGGTGGCACATGCTGTGAGGAGGGGGGGGCAACATTGCTGTGAGGAGGGGGGGCACATTGCTGTGAGGAGGGGGGGGCACATTGCTGTGAGGGGGGGGGCACATTGCTGTGCTGCCTCAGCTGTCAGACCCATGATTAGCTAACTCATTGAAGCCGGGAGGACACTGACTGAGCTGGGTTTCTCCTCTTCGTCATGGCAGCACGTCCTTCCCAGAGCGCTCTCCAGCACAGGTAGAGCAGCAGCTGCTCCACATCCGCCCCACAGTCGGGGCTTTTTCCGAGCGGCCATGGCTAGGCCGAGTGTAGGTACATCTCCCGGTGTGAGCTCCGGCTGTGCGGCTGTCACCGGCGGCTCCGGCTGTCTCTCCGGGCCGTCCCTGCTTGACACACACACACTCGTCCGCTGCTTCCGGCTCTCAGCCGTGGGAATGACGAGCGCCACCAAACAGTGTCAGCCAATCAGGGAGCAGGAGGCCTGAACGTCATCCGCGTGACGTGGCCCGGAGATCCGGTGGGCGGAGCCGTAAAGGGAGACGTGGTGATGACGTATCGCCGCGCCGCTCTTCAGGCAGGTGCAGTGCCGTGTGTGAGGGCGATTCCATCAATTGTGGTTAAACAGCAGATATAGATTAGTCACACTGTCCACATAGTGTTATACACAGTACATTGATAGGGGACCTTATAGTGCCAGCCAGCATTATTAGCCAGGGACCCATTATGCAGCTCAATGCTGAAGCCCACCGGGGCAGATGGCCAGTCCAGGCCTGCCCGGACATCACAATGGGCAAATAGCCAATATTCACATATTACAATAAATAATTGGTGTTTTCGGTGGCGTAACACTTGGGCCCCGATGGGAAAGCTCCAATGGGGCCCCCAATTATTACAAATATTTAACAGCAATAGTCTTTTCTATGGGCCAAAGGGAGTTTTGGGGCCCCCTAGGCTGCAGGGCCCGGGTGCGATTGCAGCCCTGCCCCTGTTGTAGTTACCCTGGGTGTTTTTAATGGCTTTAATCTGTGTAAATTGGCAATTTGCCCACTTTGATGCCCGCAGTCCATTGGGTCCAGGCTGGAGGGACCTGGATTAGAGCGGTGGCATCACTGTGTGGAATAGTCTTGTGATATCAGGGGCCCAAACACACACAATCTCCCACATCCACCTATTACTGGGGGGATTCGCTCTAGTTCAGCCAATCCATCACATTATAAAGATTTCTTTTTACTAGAATACGTTCAGTAACTTCTCTCTTTTATCACTGGCTTCACACTGGCGTCTGTAAACGCAGCATACTGAACACAACCAAACGCTTGCGCACTGCATTCCTATGTTTAACATGAGAACGCATGTGCCTGCGTTTGGCTGCGTTCTGTTGCGTTTGCGTTTGGATGTGCACAATTTGTGCACCCTCCGAGCGCACTCCAAACGCAGCCTGTTGCATTTTATGTACGGTCGCGGGCGCTTGTTTTATCTGCAAGCGCTCAAACCATGCATTGAAAGCAATAGATCCATAGTGTCCTCCGCATTACAGCGCAGGAGAACGCTACGGATCACTTTGAAATCTCTCCTGGTGGCCGCTGCTGATCAGCTAGAGCCGCCACTGATCTCCTGCCGGTGTCAGCGCAGGAGATTTGAAGAAGCAGCTGATTGGACAGCTGTTTAAATTTGAATTTGAGATTTGAAACAGCGATCAGCTGTTTCATATCTCCTGCATCGATATCACCTATTCGGTGTAGGCAAGGGAGATTTAAACAGCTGTCAGATCAGCTGTATCTTCAAATCTCCCGCGCTGACACCGGCGGGAGATCAGCTGTGGCCGGGAGGAGGAGATCTCTGCCGCTGATCTCATTCTCCCGGCCGCCCCCGACACAGCTGATATGCAGCCCGGCCAGCCAACTAATGTGAACGCATGCGGAGATTCTCCGCTGTGTTCACATCAATATGGGTTGCATTTGCACTGCGTATGCGTCTGCATGCCATACGCATGCAGACACAAACCCAAGTGTGAAGGCAGCCTTAGGAGGTTATTATCCTTGTTCCAAGATCTCCTCTTTTTGACCCTGGATGTCAGCGCCATACATTATACATCAGTCAGAAGTTGGGTCTGGACTCGGATGAATACTTCCTAAATATGGACTCCAGTATTCCTGAGGACCAGGCTGGTAGATTCATTCTATCAGGTATTAGATCTATATTCACCCTCAGTGTTTTTTCTTTTGATAATATTTACTGGCAAACCAAGATCTGTGCGATGGGTGCGAGCTTCGCGTCAAGGTTTGCTCATTGGTTCATGGGTTGGTTTGAGTCAGTTCTGATTGGCTGCTGAACCACATCCTCCTTATAATCATTTTATTGATTATTTGATTTGGGGAGATTCTGAGCAGGAGTCTAAAGTATTTGTGGATTAATTGGGGTTTACAGTTACTTAAGGCCACGTTACACACAGGTAATTGTGCAGAGATTGTTCGCAGATCTCTGGTTGCAGTGAAATCATGGACACATTGTTACATTTGTACACTGGCCACAAAATGTCCATGATTTCACTACAACCAGAGATCTGCGAACAATCTCTGCACAATTACAGTGTTGTCCAAAAGTATTGACACCCCTGCAGTTCTGTCAGATCATACTCAGTTTCTTCCTGAAATGATTGCAATCACAAATTCTTTGGTATTATCTTCATTTAATTTGTCTTCAATGAAAAAACACAAAAGAGAATGAAGCAAAGAGCAAAACATTGATCATTTCACACAAAACTACAAAAATGGGCCAGACAAAAGTATTGGCACCCTCAGCCTAATACTTGGTTGCACAACCTTTAGCCAAAATAACTGCGATCAACCGCTTCTGGTAACCATCAATGAGTTTCTTACAATGCTCTGCTGGAATTTTAGACCATTCTTCTTTGGCAAACTGCTCCAGGTCCCTGATATTTGAAGGGTGCCTTCTCCAAACTGCCATTTTTAGATCTCGCCACAGGTGATCTATGGGATTCAGGTCTGGACTCATTGCTGGCCACCTTAGAAGTCTCCAGTGCTTTCTCTCAAACCATTTTCTAGTGCTTTTGAAGTGTGTTTTGGGTCATTGTCCTGCTGGAAGACCCATGACCTCTGAGGGAGACCCAGCTTTCTCACACTGGGCCCTACATTATGCTGCAAAATGTGTTGGTAGTCTTCAGACTTCATAATGCCATGTACACGGTCAAGCAGTCCAGTTCCAGAGGCAGCAAAGCAACCCCAAAACATCAGGGAACCTCCGCCATGTTTGACTGTAGGGACCGTGTTCTTTTCTTTGAATGCCTCTTTTTTTCTCCTGTAAACTCTATGTTGATGCCTTTGTCCAAAAAAAGAGAACATTCTTCCAAAACGTTTTAGGCTTTCTCAGGTAAGTTTTTGCAAACTCCAGCCTGGCTTTTTTATGTCTCAGGGTAAGAAGTGGCGTCTTCCTGGGTCTTCTACCATACAGTCCCTTTTCATTCAGACGCCAACGGATAGTACGGGTTGACACTGTTGTACCCTCGAACTGCAGGGCAGCCTGAACTTGTTTGGATGTTAGTCAAGGTTCTTTATCCACCATCCGCACAATCTTGCGTTGTAATCTCTTGTCAATTTTTCTTTCTGTCCACATCTAGGGAGATTAGCCACAGTGCCATGGGCTTTAAACTTCTTGATGACACTGCACACGGTAGACACAGGAACATTCAGGTCTTTGGAGATGGACTTGTAGCCTTGAGATTGCTCATGCTTCCTCACAATTTGGTTTCTCAAGTCCTCAGACAGTTCTTTGGTCTTCTTTCTTTTCTCCATGCTCAATGTGGTACACACAAGGACACAGGACAGAGCTTGAGTCAACTTTATCCATGTCAACTGGCTGCAAGTGTGATTTAGTTATTGGCAACACCTGTTAGGTGCCACAGGTAAGTTACAGGTGCTGTTAATTACACAAATTAGAGAAGCATCATATGATCTTTCTAATGGCGGGTTTACACGTCGCGATATCGTAGTACGATTTCAATCAAAAGTCACGTGGTTCAATCGTCGGAGCCGACATCGTGCCTGCGTTGTATGGTGTGAACGTCCAATACGATGCAGGCACGATGTCAATGCGATATCGGGGATTGAATGAGCGTGCTATTCAATGCTCCGATATTGCATAGCGATTGAAGCCGGATCGTGCTGTGTAAACGCCCAACTACTATGCGATTTGAAACGTCACCCATTCACTCCCATGTTAACTATGCGATCCTGGATTGGGAGGCGGAGACATCGCACGGACGTTGTATTCCGATATCGCAGCGTCTAAACATTCAATGCGATGCGGGAGAAACGTGCACTAAATGCGCGCTCCCGCGTCATTGAACTGCGATATCGGATCGCAATTGAAGCGTGTAAAGCCACCTTAACAGTGTCAATACTTTTGTCCACCCCTTTTTTATGTTTGGTGTGGAATTATATCCAATTTGGCTTTAGGACAATTCTTTTTGTGTTTTTTTCATTGAAGACAAATTAAATGAAGATAATAATACCAAAGAATTTGTGATTGCAATCATTTTCCGGAAGAAACTGAGTATTATCTGACAGAATTGCAGGGGTGTCAATACTTTTGGCCAACACTGTATGTGCGTGTGTAACTGGGCCTTTAATCTGCTTTGAATTTGACTATCTCTAGAGATGAGGAGGGAAATATATCCACCTCTACAAGATTCAAAGATGGTGATGTTAACATCTATGGGATTTTAGTCATTTGCTAGTTGGCTGAAAAAATATTACTTATGGGAAATATTCGCAAATAAAGAAAAATTGTATGTTGAATGATGATTTTGTTAATGAGTCTCAGATTTTAAGGAGGCGGTTTCTTGATAAAGGGTATCCAAAATGGCTTGTTCAGGATGCCTATTGGAAAATAAAGAGGTTGAACCAGCTCGAGTGCTTACCTGACATGACTAGGGGAATGTTTGGATGAATACTAAGGGTGTTTTCACATCTAAGACTGGGTTGCGTTTTGCTTAATTTGCGTGTCTAGGTGTTTTTACCGCTAAAAATGCATAGAAATGCTAGTGTTTTTGGCCCCATTGATTTGAATGGAAACGCATGTAAAAACACATGCAAAAACGCACGAGCGTTTTCCAAAACACATGCGTTTTTGGAAACGCTCATGCGTTTTTGCATGCATTTTTACATGTGTTTCCATTAAAATCAATGAGGCCAAAAACACTAGCATTTCTATGCGTTTTTAGCGGTTAAAAACACCTAGACACGCAAATTAAGCAAAACACACACCAACCTTAGATGTGAAATAGGCCTAAGAAAAAATCCAATCATCATCAGATTAGTATTGTCACTACATTCAAAATAGCGTATGGTAAGATTAGACATGTTTTTAAGAAACATTGGTTTATTCTGAAGGACGATCTCATTTTGTCAAATATATTGCCTAATTTTCCAGGAGAAATGGCCACTTTACACGTCCCAACATCATTTCGATATTGTATACAACGGCACGGGAGCGCGCATTTTTTTTGGCAAATCCAAGATCGCATAGGAGCTGTCACACAGGGAGATATCGGCAGGCAACACAGCTGCGATGTCTACGCCCCCTTGTACGAGCGACCCAGGGAACGACCATTTAACATGGGAGTGAATAGGGGAAGTTTTTCTCCAAGTCGGTGTTGGGCTGTCACACAACACGATCCTGCCAGATCGTCCATCCAATATCGGGCAGTTGGAGAGCCTGCACAATGCTTCCCCGATATCGTTTTGGCATCGTTCTTGCATCGAATTGGTCATTTACACCATACAACGCACGAACCACGTGACTTTTTATCGAAGTTGGACGACGATATCGGGACGTGTAAAGTGGCCATTAGGCTGGCTTCACACCACTGTTTAATCCAATCCAGGGCTGTCAGGGGTGAACCTGACAGCCCCAGACTGGATCAGCACACAGAACCGGAGGGCAAATATGCCGTCCGGTGTGCAGCTGGATCCCTCAAATTAGAGCCACAGCTGCTGATTTTTCAAGATTGCAGCTCGCAGGGAGCTAGCTGCAGTCCTGAAATTACAGCAGCGTGCAGCCGCAGGTGTCCGATTCCCGGATCCAACTGGATCGGGGCAATCCGGCCCCATAGACTCCCATATTAGGGAGCGCCGGATTGCCCCGGATCTGGGAGAATCCTGGAGGATCCGATTTGGGGCGTTTTCTCCCCGGATACAAAAATGCTTCATACTCCGATATTGTGTCCGGAAGAAAAATCCGATTCCTCCCGGATTCTCCCGGACACATGGAAACCGGGTGGCAGAGAGTTGCCATCCAGCTCCATAGGATACTATGGGGCCAAAATCCGGTCCGAGGCTGTCAGGTTTATTCCTGACAGCCCCGAATCAGATTAAAACTTGGTGTGAAGCCAGCTTAAAGCGGCCGTCACACGCTACGATATAGATAACGATGTTAGAAACGATGTCGGATTTGCACATCGCCCGACCGATGTGTGAGATCGTTCATCACAACGCTACACCCACAGATATCGCTCAGACGATTCTCCGATGCAGCGATCCAGCGGTCGTATGAGCGATGCACTTATCATCTGTGCACATCGTTTAGCAAACAGTCACACAGAAACCTCGTAAACGATGTTGGGGTAAATTTGGGCGTTTTCCAAGTTTAAATTGGAGCACATAGGCGTGCTACATGGTTTACAAGGCGCGCCCCTCACTACATCATTGGTGGTCAGTACTGCGTCCTCATTGGTCAGATGTCCTTGGAAACATGGCGGCCTCATCTTCAGAATGTCCTGTGATATGCCTCGCAATGTACATGTGTAAACACGATGTGTTATACCACAAAAAATACGTTTATTACTGAAAAAGGTAGAAACCGCTATGTCATATATGATACAGTCTATATAGAGTCTAATGCATGGGTATAATGAGACACATGAGACATACGCTTCTTAAGCAGCTCTTGTATTGCTTCATACAAGTGCATCAGCAGGATAAAGTAAATGCAAGTTGCAGAAGGCAAACAACCCAGGACATCAGAGCATTAAAGCATAGTACAAGTCATTCAGTCTATTACTTTCCTGTCAGATGTTGCTGGCAAATAGAAAGCTTCTGTGTCCATAAATGATTCCAGGCAGAGTGAATCCAGGCTTCAGAGAGCAAGACACAAACTGGTTTCAGACCTGATTCAGGAGCACAGGTAAATCATCTGAAACTGATTAAAAGGGCAATTGGCAAGGAACAGGGCAGGGACATCAAAGCTGAGGACTCCATCTTGTTTGAGGGCAAAAGTCAATGCACAGGACAGGAAACAAGATGGCCGACAAAATACACTAAATGCAAACATAACAACAGATATAGCAAAAAAGACTGAAAACCTTACATTACTCCCCCCTTAGGGACAGCCTCTGGATGGCCCCAGTCCAGGCTTTCCCGGGTACCTCCGATGGAACTGGCGGAGTAACCGAGGAGCATGGAGATTGGAGGCCGGCTCCCACGAGTTGTCCTCAGGAGAATAGCCCTGCCACTTTACCAGGTATTGCACCCCGTTTCTACGCAACCTGGAGTCCAGGATCCTTTCCACGACAAACTCCTCCTGGCCATCGATGAGTACCGGAGCAGGAGGGGAAGAAGAACGACCAGGGAATGAATTGGGAGTCACAGCCTTTAGTAGAGAAACGTGAAACACGGGGTGAATCCTCATAGATCTTGGAAGTTGAAGGCGACAGGCAACGTTACTGACGAGCTTATTAATCTTATAGGGCCCAACGTACTTATGACCCAATTTGGATGATGGTACTCTCAATTTGAGGTTCTTAGTAGACAGCCAGACCAAATCTCCTACCTTGAAGGTTGGTGCAGGTTTACGAAACCTATCTGCCGCTTTTTTATACCTGTCCTGAGCGGATTCCAGATTCTCTTTAAGCAGATCAAGATTCTGTTGTAGAGAGGTGATTCTGTCGGCCACAGCTGGGAGAGGTGTATCTATGGGAAGTCGAGGAAGGATGTTAGGATGATAACCCAAATTGGCATAAAAGGGTGACTGCTTGCTGGAAGCGCTCTGTGAGTTGTTATACGAGAATTCAGCCAGTGGGAGCAAATCCACCCAGTCATCTTGTAGGTGGCAGATAAAACAGCGGAGATACTGTTCTAGGGTCTGATTAGTCCGCTCGGTTTGATAATTTGTCTGTGGATGAAAGGCAGAAGACAGGTTAACTTTGATGTCCAACGCAGCACAGAAATGCTGCCAAAACTTTGAAGTGAATTGCACCCCTCGATCAGATACAACCTCATCCGGTACGCCATGCAGGCGAAACACGTTTTGAATGATTAAGTCCGATGTGTGTTTCGCAGTGGGAAGACCCACACACGGAATAAAATGGGCTGCCTTTGTTAACCGATCCACCACCACCAGAACTGTGTTCTTCCCTTGAGAGGTTGGCAACTCCACAATGAAGTCCATAGATATGGATCCCCATGGACGGGATGGAACGGGTAGGGGTTGTAATAGACCCGTAGGCGAAGATCGTGGAGTCTTGCATCTGGCACAGACTTCGCAAGAAGTGACGTAACCTAGAACGTCTCTTCTGTATGTAGGCCACCAAAAGAAGCGAGACAGGAATTCTTGAGTCTTCAGAACTCCTCTATGCCCCGCTATCTTAGAATCGTGGACGAGTTGCAGTACTCTCACCCTGACTGCTTCAGGAATATACAGGCGTTGCCCCTGAATCCACACACCGTTCTTATATACAAGACTTACTTCACAAGACGGTTGTGCCAGCCAGGGATCCGTATGGTATGCTTCCTTGATGTCGTTAAGCAAGTCTTGATTATGAATCACTCCCAGGAACCTGGAATCAGAGATAACAGTCTTACGAGACGTGAGTGGAATGGTCTCAGTTGAGTGGAGTCTAGACAACGCATCGGCCTTTCCATTACGCGATCCTGGCCTATATGAGATAACAAAACTGAATTGGTTTAAGAAAAGACTCCAACGAGCCTGGCGAGGAGTCAAGCACTTACCCGATCTGATAAACTCAAGATTGCGGTGGTCAGTCAACACGATTATCTGCTGTGCAGCTCCCTGAAGGTGGTGTCTCCATTCCTTGAAGGCTGCGATGATGGCCAACAATTCTCTATTACCCACGTCATAGTTCCGTTCTGCAGGAGACAACCGCCGGGAAAAGAAAGCACAGGGATGTAAGACTTCTTTCTCACTTGTCCTCTGGGAGAGGATAGCTCCGATGGCACTGTCTGAGGCATCCACCTCTATTATGAAGGCAAGTTCAGGGTTAGGATGCACCAGAATAGGTGCCGTGGTGAATTTCTCTTTCAAACGGGAAAATGCTTCTTGAGCCTGGGGGGTCCAGGTAAAAGCAGAATTCTTGCGGGTAAGCCGCGTAATGGGACACACTACCTCAGAAAAGTTCCTGATAAAACGCCTGTAGAAATTAGCAAACCCTATAAAGCGCTGGACCTCCTTCACATTCTTGGGGACTGGCCAGTCTTTAATGGCTTGGATCTTACTCTCATCCATACTAATTCCTCGTGATGACATTACATACCCCAGAAAGTGGATCTCCGTCCGATGGAATTCGCACTTTTCCAGTTTGATATACAGATGGTTTTGTCGTAGGCGTTCTAAGACCATCTTCACATGTCTGTGATGCTCCTCTGTGGAATTAGAAAAAAATCAAAATATCATCCAAATAAATGACAATGAATGTATCCAGGAGGTCCCTAAAAACATCATTCACCAAATGTTGGAAAGTTGCTGGAGCATTACATAAACCGAACGGCATTACTAGGTATTCAAAGTGTCCGTAGCGTGACCTGAAAGCTGTCTTCCATTCATCCCCAGGTCTAATGCGGACCAAGTTATAGGCCCCACGGAGATCCAACTTTGTAAAGAGTTTTGCATGCCGTACTCTCTCCAATAATTCAGGGATCAACGGTAGTGGGTAACGGTTTCTGATCGTGATTTTATTGAGCTCCCGATAGTCTATACAGGGCCTAAGAGATCCATCTTTCTTCTTCACAAAGAAGATTGGTGCACCAGCAGGAGATGAAGAGGGGCGTATGAAGCCCTTGGCTAGATGTTCGTCTATATAGTCCTTTAGAGCCTTTAGCTCAGGCCCTGCCATAGAGTAAATCTTGCCAAAAGGGTATTCCTGCACCTGGTAACAGGTCTATCGGACAGTCATATGGACGGTGAGGGGGTAGCAGGTCTGCGTTCTTTTTGTCACACACGTCAGCATACTCACGGTATATTGCTGTAGCTCAGAGACTGATGTTGGTCCTCTAGGAATGGAGCAGACTGAAGCTTCTGGACTTATCTGTTTCTCCGGAAAATGCAGTTCTTTAGTTTCCCAGTTAATCGTAGGATTCTGAGCCTGCAGCCACGGCAGTCCTAGAATAATAAGGAAATGAGGAGAAGAGATGAGCATAAATGACAGACTCTCTTGATGGTCATTACCCATGAGGACCTTTAAGGGCTCCGTCTCCTGATCCACTGGTCCAGAGTTTAACAGGGAGCCATCCACGGTCTCCATCTGTACAGGAGTAGCCTTCTTTACTGAACGTACACCAAGTTTCTCGGCGAAGGAGATGTCCATAAAATTGCCGCTTGCCCCCATAGCGGAGGTAGATACCCAGACAGAGTGAACCCTGAGCTTGAGGGGAATAAAGCAATGAGAATTGTTGTGCTTACAACTCAGTGGGAAACCGCTGAAAAAACCTGAAAGACTGCTGCAGTGATGCGTGCATCGGGCTCAGAGATAACAAAGTTCAAGTCTGAGTAATCAATGTCTGTATCCTCTACTCTCTCTGGGGTCTGTGGTTCGCAGTGTATGATGGCTGCAGTTGTCTTACGAGAACGACTGGGGCAGTTTATAATGAAATGTCCTGACTTACCGCAATAGAAACACAGATTTTCCTTTACTCGATGTTCCTTATGTGCATCACTGACCCGTCTCTGTAAAGAGTCCACCTGCATAGGCTCAGGTTCAGGTTCTCGTATAATCCTGCTCAAGGACTCCTTAGCTGGAGAGGGAGGCAATAAATGATTAGTGCGCTTTATCTCCGACCATCTCTCCTGTCTGCGTTCAGTAAGCCGAGCATTGATCCGAATACAGTAGTTGATAAAATCTCCTAATGCTGTAGGTGGGTCGGCACGAGCGAGTTCGTCCTTAATCGCAGAGGATAATCCTTTCCGGAAAACCGACTTTTTAGCGGAGCTATCCCAAGTGGTGTCGAGGGCCCATCTCCGGAACTCCAAAGCATACTCCACTACCGAGCGCTTACCTTGGCTTAAAGTTAACATGGCTGATTCCGCTGTAGCACCGCGGTTTGGATCATCGAATACCTGCCCCATAGCTGAAATGAAAGCATCAAGATTATTTAGACAGTCATCGTCAGTCTCAATTAGGGGGTTTGCCCATGTGAGAGCTTTGTTGGAGAGCAGCATAATTATTGTCAGTACTTTAGATCGCTCAGTAAGGAACTGTGGCGCATGAGCCGCAAAGAACAGTTTGCATTGATTAATGAATCCCCTGAATTTTTCCCGTTCACCGCCAAAGCGGAATGGTGGTAGCTTGGGGATTCCAATACCCGGGGTTGAAGTTGGGGTGTGGACTCGTCCCTCCAGAACCTCAATCCGGGTTCGTAAGTCCTGTGTGGTTTGTCCGAACACCTGCAGATTATGATCACCGCGATCCCGCAGGCTTGCAAAGCTGGCCTTCAATGCCTGTAGGTCAGCAAGGATTGAATCCGTCACTTCGCACAGATGTTTAACAGGGTCCTCCATATTCCCAGAAGCTGTAAGGCAGAGAGGCTGGAAAGGAAGAAAAGGAGCACAATAGTGTTTACCTGTGGTAACACTCCTGACTTAAAAGAAGGGAATGTGCTCACCTGGAAAGGTTGTGAGAAGCCACAACCACTATCATCACATATATCGATATCTCGGATCCACGGTCTGCAGCGGCTCCCCAATGACAAAGATCCAGAAATCTCTATGCAGGTGGCAGCAGAAGCAGCACTGTCCCAGACCCAGCAGACTCTATTATGGCTCCTGAATCTGTCATATATGATACAGTCTATATAGAGTCTAATGCATGGGTATAATGAGACACATGAGACATACGCTTCTTAAGCAGCTCTTGTATTGCTTCATACAAGTGCATCAGCAGGATAAAGTAAATGCAAGTTGCAGAAGGCAAACAACCCAGGACATCAGAGCATTAAAGCATAGTACAAGTCATTCAGTCTATTACTTTCCTGTCAGATGTTGCTGGAAATAGAAAGCTTCTGTGTCCATAAATGATTCCAGGCAGAGTGAATCCAGGCTTCAGAGAGCAAGACACAAACTGGTTTCAGACCTGATTCAGGAGCACAGGTAAATCATCTGAAACTGATTAAAAGGGCAATTGGCAAGGAACAGGGCAGGGACATCAAAGCTGAGGACTCCATCTTGTTTAGGGCAAAAGTCAATGCACAGGACAGGAAACAGATGGCGACGAAGTGAGATCCATATGTGAGGGCAAGTCAATGACATGACGGAAACAGATGCGACAAAATACTAAATGTAAACATAACAACAGATATAGCAAAAAAGACTGAAAACCTTACACGCTATCCCCCTTGTGCGGCGTGCACAATCCGAACACTTATGCGTTGCTCAATGGTTGTCGGTTTTCCGATCCGTTAAGGACTCACCCTGTAGCGAGCTGTGTGTGCGGCATGAGTGTTTTTGTTTAAAGCGCCTGTGAAACGCATGTGTGTTTGCTGTGTGCTGTTGCTGATGTTTGATTGAAAGTGTTTTGACACAGCGCATGTATTGTCAAGCGGTATTGTGGGTAAAATGTATGACAACGCAAAGGAGGCAAAACGCCTCTCAACATTCATTGTTCCAGGTGCCCTAATGTTTGTGTCCTTCTCTACTGTGCTTTTTCCACACTTGTGTTGTGACCACCATATATGTGGTCCAACATGTGCGTGTGTGTATTTAATCAGGTTTCCTTAAAAAACATTGTAGCAAATAACAAGTGCTGTGACAAAAATCAGGGCCTTTTGGTTTATACGTTTTAGCCAAAAAACGCACATTAAGCTGCCTCACCACCTTCACGGTAGGCCCTGGTCGAGACAGTCCTAACTCTGTCCCTAGGTGCTACAATGCAAAAATGTGACCACTGTCACAACGGCCTTTGGGGAGGTATGTGGGTCCTGGTCCCACCCATCTCTCACAGGACCCATAAGCCGGGCCCTTCAACACAAATTACAAAATTAGTGCCAACATGCACCAAGAAGCCAAATCCTCTGGCTCATGTCACAGACAAGAGGTATGTCTGCAACACATAGCTCCCCTGAAATGGGCAAGGCCTGGCCCTCTTCAAAACATTAAATAAGGTTTCCCTAAATCTGGGTTTTTAAATCAAAATCACACCTCTTCAAAAATTAAAAAGGGACACATGTCCTGGCTCCAACCCTGATCTTCAGGACACATTTAAACTGTCTAATGCCAAATTAGCCATGGCACACTGATAACTACGGGAGGTTGTGTTGCCAGCTCACAGCCCCTGGACCATTGAAGTACTGGCAGTACCGGTCCCTCATCTCCTGTGCCTCCTGGCGGCTGCTTCCACGCCCTAATGGCTGTAGTCCTGCCATCTGTGGGGCATCAGCATGCCAGCCCCCCAACACCACCTCGCCATTGCTGGAGTCAATGCGGTCCTCATAGTTTGGTGGTGTGTAGGCCTGGTGATCTCGGCGTCGTAGAAAATTATGGAGCACACAACAGGCCATAACAACGAGGTCAATTGCTTCAAGTCTCATATTAATGGCCGTGTGGAAAATCCGGAAACGGCTAGCCATAATGCCAAAGGCATTCTCCAACACTCGCCGTGCCCGGGAAAGCCTATAGTTGTAAATGCGTTGTTCTGCATTGAGCTGCCTCTGGGGATATGGCTTCATCAAATTTGGATGTAGTGGGAAGGCCTCATCCGCCAAGAACACAAAGGTCAGGTTTCCACAGGAGCGATTGGTGGGCGGCAAATTGAGACGGCCAGTTTTGAGTTTTTGCCCAAAAGACGATTGGTCAAAAACCCCGCCATCAGACACCCTCCCATTCGTGCCCACTGACACCGACACAAATTCATAATTAGCGTTCACCACTGCCATCAAAACAATGCTAAAATAGGATTTATAATTATAAAAATAAGACCCACTGTTGTGTGGTTGGGTGATCCTAATATGTTTCCCATCTATGGCACCACCACAGTTTGGAAAATGCCACTTATGGCTGAATTCTGCGGCATATATAATTCATATAAAACAACCAGGAGTCAGGCCATAATTGAAAAGCAAGTGCACTTTATTAAAATAGCAGCATCAGCTGCATTTAAAAGTGATGCAATTCACAATCACAAGGTACACATAAACAACTTAGTTCATGGGTCAAATTATTACCTATTGGTGGCAGTGGCCCCCTGACGCGTTTCGCCAAGCTTCTTCCGAGGGGATTTGTGAAATTGCTGTGCACCCATTTGGGGCAAGTCATTGTATTACACTGGTTGCAATGTTATGCTAAGTCTTTTGGATGTTAATCACATATGTTCATGTGGTCACCTATATGTGTGTGCAGTGTTGCATCACTTTTAAATGCAGCTGATGCTGCTATTTTAATAAAGTGCACTTGCTTTTCAATTATGGCCTGACTCCTGGTTGTTTTATATGAATTATATGTTGTTTTTGGAGGGCCTTTTATACTGAAAAGGGTTTTTCTGAATCTACTGAATTCTGCGGCAGTGGCCAGCCATTCTTCAGGGTTTTGGGGCAACCGCATGTAAGTAGGAGCCAGACAGCGCAATATAGCCTCACATGTCTCCGGGATGATTTGGCTAAGGAGGGGACGCGACATAGCTGACGAATATTCGAAGTCCTGATTGGTGCGACCTGTGGCGAGAAAGCGCAGTGTGGCCGCCAACCTCTCCTCCGCAGGCACTGCTGGACGCATTACAGTATCCTGCCGTGTGATGAGCGGGCACACTGCTGCCAACAAGAATTGAAAGGACTCATCTGTCATCCTGAGAAAATTCTGGAAGTCACGTGGGAAGTCATCCCGAAGTTGGTGCAGAAGGCGAATGTGTGAATGTTGATTGCGCTGCTGCAGCCACTCCCTGGCCCAGATGCGTCGTGGTCTCCTCCTGCGTCTCTCCACCCTCTCCTTTTCCACACGTGCTGCCTGCACCAGTAATGCAGCCCCCACCACGGCACGTTCATCTGGATTCATTCTGTTTAGAGGCAAAACTACGTTTACTATGGTGCATACGCACAAAGGTGCTTGGCCTACAATGTGAACATTACAAAAGGAACCACAAAGGAGCATGACATTGGCGAAATATCTACAGGTGCAGTACACATGTGGAAATGATGTACTAAAACCCAACAACACATACAGTATCAATGAAGGTGTTGAGGAAGGCCACATGTTTTTACACGCCAAAATGCCTTGCACACCAAACTAAAATACACAAAAAGGCCGACACACACATTTAGCTCCCAAACAACATCACACTTTCTACAGCATTAAGAACGCAAATACCATAAACATCAGACACATGGAGGACGATATGTATTGAGAAAGCAACACTACAGACACACAATAATAACTCACATGCAGTGGTCGCTGAGATGGGTGTCACTCCAATGTCAAGGCACCCAAAAGATGCAGTTTTTCCAGATGACTAAAATGCAACAATGTAATGCTTCAGTCCTCGTATTTTGCTATATAAAGAAAGATTAAAAAACAAACAAACAAAAAACATCACCGAAACAGCAGAGGGGGGTCAAGAACACAAACCCCGTCATATCCCTTTGGACAACGCTATAGTGTCCCCCATTCCCAATGTTTCACATGCGGAATCAAAACGTACATACCGGCACCAACTCCGCAGCAAAGACATAGTGTTTCTCCCGGAAACTCTACATATACAAGCCCTAGCCAATGACAAGGCGAGCCGTCCTCCAAACAGGCGTGTCTCCTCAGCGCTAACCCACCACACCAACATGATGTTACGCCCTCCAAACAGGCGTGGTGAACCATTGTGCCACACCCAATGCCGAAGCTATGTTCCACGGCAGGCGTGGCTCAAAACGCAGGACTACACCCAGCGCAGACGTTACGTCCTATACCAGGCGTGGCAATTGCGATGCATATGCATATCGCACCTGTGATAGTCCAACAGCTGTAGGATCAATTCGGATAAATAGTGCATTGTGAACAAGTGTGCCAGGACCTGCTCTTTTGTGTGTCCCTTGACACAAGTGATTGAGAGCAGCCAGGCAGCCAGCATCTTTGTGACTTTTCTCATTTTTTTCAGTGTAGACACTGTGTTTGATAAAGCCAAGGTATGTTCACATTATTAGATGAGACAGACACATCTAAAGTGCAGGTTATTATATGGTACTCCAGGCACACATTTTGGATTGTCACTGTCACAACAGCACACATCCCAGTGACTTGAGCAACATTGTTGGTCTAAGCAAGTGTGCTGTTGTGTTATTGAGCTGGGGCTTTTCACATTGATCATGCCAGGTGACCAGGGCCGCACCGTCCATTGGACAGTGTGAGCCCTGTCATTCAGGCGGCAGCAGGCAGGGGGAGCGGCAGTGCAGAAGGGGGCGGCGCCTCATGCACACAGCCTCCCCCTGTCATGGCGCCGGCCGCGCACCGGAGGTAAGCGGCGACCCGGGGAGAGAGGCACAGAAGGGGCGGCAGCGCTGCCCGCGGGGCAATAGCACCCCAAAGGTACTCACGGCCGCGGGCGGCAATGACTGCCGGTGCCGCGGCTCTGGCGGCTCAGGCGGCCCAGGCGGCAGTGCTGGGCTCCGGTAGCACCCCCCCCCCCCCCCCGTAATCGGTGCCGCGGCTCAGGCAGCAGAGGGGCTTGGTGCACCCCTGCAGGTGACTTATCATCCTGTGGATGTTAGTTTCACATGGTTTTAACCATGTGCCACTGTGATTTGTACTGATTTAATTTATTATTTGTTTTGCAGATGCCCCGCCCAAATAGGGAATTTATTACTGCCTTAATTGAGGCATACAGGGAAAACCCATGCTTATGGCAATCCCGATGTGTGGGGTTTACAAACAGGGCCCTCCGTAATGCGGCATATGAGAAGCTTCTGGACGTGTGCCGCCAATTCATGCCAGGGCAACAGCTGGATATAGACTATGTGAAGAAAAAGATCCAGTATTTGAAAACTGTGTTTGGGAAAGAACACAAAAAGGTGGTGGAGTCACGGCGTTCAGGAATGGCTGCAGAGGATGTTTATACACCAACCCTCTGGTATTATGAGATGCTCCTGTTCACCTTGGAGCAGCAGGAGCCACGGCGAGTGCTCGATAATGAGGCATTCAGCCAGCCACAACAGGACAATGTTGTTGATGCCGTGGACCCTGAAAATGTAAGTTGGTCACCTAGGCCAATCCTAACCAAATTCTCACAGCATACACATTATTGCAAACAATCATATCCATGTTTCAAAGGTAGAGAAGGCACCAATACAACAGATTGACCTCCCATCTTGCTTGAGGCTTTTTCAAGCACCTACAATTGTAGCAATCACTCCATTTGCACACAAGTAGTGTGTGTTGTGTTATTGACCAAAGCTGTAAGGCCCTGTCAGGACATCTTTGCAGGACATCAGGCACAATGTGGGTTAGTGACATACATGTAACTTGATCCTTAATGTCAAAATTGTCACCAAAAGTGTACTGCTATGTTTGCTTATGTGTTCTTCCTTTCAACATGTAGGATCCGCTTGAAGGTCCCTCTTCAGGGTCACAATTGGACTCACCTGACCATCCACCATCTCGGCCCATTCAAGAGGGTGCATCAGCGGGCAATCGTCCCCCTATGGCATTTTCACGGCCCCGGGGCTGGGAAAGAAATCAACCGGCGGCCTCAGGAAGTCAACTTGTGTCCCTGGCTGAGCAGGTCTTAACCCAGCAGGTCCGTGAACCCCAATGCCCCTTTGCCGGAGTGGTGAATCAGCGGCTACCCACTTTTGCCACCGACCAAAGGGAGCATGCAGAGCGTGTGATACTCCTGGTGATGGAGCAGGCCCGTTTGGGGAAACTCACTGCCGAATCCACTTTCCCTGCTCCCATTCCCCAGCCACCAGCCAACCTACCCGCCTGGCAGTACCAGGGCCCTCCAAATTACAACCAAGCTCGTACATCTGGCCAAGCCCAGCACATGGCTCGGCGAGGCAGGGATGCTTGGTACCCACCTCAGCTGGCCGACAACAGCTTCCACCAGGAAGGCGATTTTTTTGAAGAGCCCCATTATGAGGATTTGTAGTTTTTTTTTTTTGTTTGTAGGTTCCTGGTTTTGTTTATGTTTTGTGTTAAATTTAATTTGGGTAGATCCACCCCCCAAGTTAGTTTTTGGCTACCTTTGTGCAACAGTGAATTTTTTATTTTTGGATAGCAAAATGTTATACTGTCCCATTTAAGTGTGCACATTAATGAACAGAGATTCAGACATTTATTTGGATTAAAATATACTTTCTGTTCAGACACCTTAAATATGTTGTCCATGATTGTTGCATTGTGGTTACAAGTTAAAAACACAATGTTTGACGCTCACCATCTATTGTAGGCCACATGCTGTATCTAGCACCACCTACATATGTAGAGGGCCATTCTACCTAAATGTGTTGTATGCAGCAGTAGCCTTCACTACTTATTGGTGGACCCACAAGGCCGCGGAGGTGTCCTTACCATCATTGTATGTAGTGCTAAAATGGGACAATCTTATTGTGACTGGAGTAAACAGCTGGTAGATCTCGAAGGCGTAAAGCCACATTTTATGTTGATGGTGTAACAGCATTTCCTAAATACTATCATCACTTTCCCAAAAAAGGATGTGTGGTTGCTTTGTCGACAGACGGCATGCTCACAATGTGCACCTTGTGTTACAACATGTGTTATGGACCCCTTCCTCTGCCTCAACCTGTTGAGCCAATGAGTTGACCTTGATGCCCTTAAAGTCCAACATAAATCTCCCATAATATTGAAATATTTGGGTGCGTAGATAAAGGCACTGACTTACAGATTTGGGTCAACATTTTATTGGTTGTTTAAAATGTGCCATACCGTGCACCAGGGGCGGAACTACCGTGGTGCAGCTGGTGCAGCTGCACCAGGGCCCCGAGCAGCTAGGGGGCCCCTGGGGCTCCAGCGGCAGGTCCGTTCCCCTGTCAGACAGACAGACAGAAGGGTGGTGCTGTCGGGTGTCAGCGGCGCTGCACACCCGCGGCACTGTTCTAGCAGTGAGTTCCGGGGGGGGGGGCACCTTTCAGGGAGGGCGGCGACTAACAGTGTTGTCTTTTTTTTTTTTTTTTCTGCTCTGAGCCCCGGCCGGGTGACCCCGCCCCCTGGACACCTCACCCGCCCCCTGGACACCTCACCCTCACCCCCCCCTGGACACCTCACTCCCCCCCTGGACACCTCACTCCCCCCCTGGACACCTCACTTTCCCCCTGGACACCTCACCACCCACCCCGGTCATCGCGCCCTCCCGCCTCACCTCACAGCACCGCCGGCGGGGACAGATGCCGGGTGGAACAAGGACCTGTGATGACGTCACGCACATGTGACTCAGGTGGGCGGAGCTACATTTTGCCCGGCAAGAAAAATTGCCAGATTAGGTGGAACTGGGACTGTCTTTACAAGGTACAGAGGACGAGGGGAATGTGCAGAGGACGTGGGGGTGTGCAGAGGACGAGGGGGGTGTGCAGAGGACGAGGGGGGTGTGCAGAGGACGAGGGGGGTGTGCAGAGGACGTGGGGGGTGTGCAGAGGACGAGGGGAGGGTGCAGAGGACGAGGGGAATGTGCAGAGGACGAGGGGGGGTGCAGAGGACGTGGGGGGTGTGCAGAGGACGAGGGGGGTGTGCAGAGGACGTGGGGGGTGTGCAGAGGACGAGGGGGTGTTGCAGAGGACGAGGGGGGTGTGCAGAGGACGTGGGGGGTGTGCAGAGGACGAGGGGAATGTGCAGAGGACGTGGGGGTGTGCAGAGGACGAGGGGGGGTGCAGAGGACGTGGGGGGTGTGCAGAGGACGAGGGGGGTGTGCAGAGGACGTGGGGGGTGTGCAGAGGACGAGAGGGGTGTGCAGAGGACGTGGGGGGTGTGCAGAGGACGAGGGGGGTGTGCAGAGGACGTGGGGGGTGTGCAGAGGACGAGGGGGGTGTGCAGAGGACGAGAGGGGTGTGCAGAGGACGAGGGGGGTGTGCAGAGGACGAGGGGGGTGTGCAGAGGACGTGGGGTGTGTGCAGAGGACGTGGGGTGTGTGCAGAGGACGAGGGGTGTGTGCAGAGGACGAGGGGTGTGTGCAGAGGACGAGGGGTGTGTGCAGAGGACGAGGGGGGTGTGCAGAGGACGAGGGGGGTGTGCAGAGGACGAGGGGGGTGTGCAGAGGACGAGGGGGGTGTGCAGAGGACGAGGGGGGTGTGCAGAGGACGTGGAGGGAGGGTGTGCAGAGGACGTGGTGGAATGTGGGCAGAGGACATGGTGGTGCACAGCACGGAGCTGAGGGCATGGTGGTACACTGTGCACAGCACGGAGCTGAGGGCATGGTGGTACACTGTGCACAGAACGGAGCTGGGGGCATGGTGGTACACTGTGCACAGAACGGAGCTGGGGGCATGGTGGTACACTGTGCACAGCACAGAGCTGAGGGCATGGTGGTACACTGTGCACAGAACGGAGCTGGGGGCATGGTGGTACACTGTGGACATGCCGGAGCTGGGGGCATGGTGGTACACTGTGGACATGCCGGAGCTGAGGGCATGGTGGTACACTGTGCACAGCACGAAGCTGAGGACATGGTGGTACACTGTGCACAGCACGAAGCTGAGGACATGGTGGTACACTGTGCACAGCACGGAGCTGAGGACATGGTGGTACACTGTGCACAGCACGGAGCTGAGGACATGGTGGTACACTCTGCACAGCACAGAGCTAGGGAGATGGTGGTACACTGTTCACAGCACAGAGCTGAGGACATGGTGGTGCACAGCACGGAGCTGAGGACATGGTGGTACACTCTGCACAGCACAGAGCTAGGGAGATGGTGGTACACTGTCTCCCGCCGCCTTAAAATCGGTCTGTTTCCAGGAGAGTCGGACGAGTGACATCTGTTTTTTAGTCCGTTTGGCATCCAACTGCTGTGTGAGTGTCCGACATTTCTCTCAGATCACATCCGTGTGACATCTGTTCTTTCCTCAGCAGCCATTTACTGTAGAATCATTTACAGGAACATTTTACAGTGTTCTCAGCTGCAGAATGAGAATGTATCCGTGAAAAAAACGTGTCAGGCTGCGTTCACACATTGTTTATTTTGTTGCGCTTTTTTGCTGTGTTTTTCAGCCGCGCAAAAAAAGCGCAACAAAATACGCAGGGGCTTTCACACACTGCGCTTTCTTTACCCCAGAATGTGATGTATCACATGACCGCGTGCGCCCAATCAGCGCCGGGAACGCCCCTCTGACGTCACCGCAGGTCTTGGCAGCACTACACATCGCTTGGCACCGGAGACCGGACACCGGGAAAAAGCGTCGGAGAGGTGAAGTATTGATTCTTTTTTATTTTTCATACACTTGCCTTTGTTTAATTTAGATATCGCAGTGTATATTAATACACTGTGAAATCTAATGGGGCGGCCACAGCTGTCACAGAGGGGAGGAGGAAGCTGGATTCTTCCCCCCCTCTGTGACATCACAGGGAGAAAATGCAGGAGCAGCTGCGTAAACAATTGACATCTCAATTCTTTACGTAGCTGTGTTTTCTCCCATAAACGCACTGCGTATTTTTGCGCAATGTCTGCACTGCAAAGTGAATTTCCCATTCACTTTGCTGGCAGACAAAAGGCACATTGAAAAAGCGCGCGTAAAAAAGCGCGGCAAAATACGCAATGTGTGAACGCAGCCTCAGACTCGGATGGTCCGTGTGCGGTCCGTGATTTTGTCAGACCCATAGATTTGCATTGGTGAGTCTCGCGCGGGAATCGCATACTGTCGCAGAAAAGCGTCCGACACTCATCAATGTGCTCTTAGGGTACCTTTACACACGGCTACATTTGTAGCTTGTCACCAGGTAACTTACTGGTTGTAGTAAAATCATGGATACATGATTCCATTTGTACACAGCAACAAGATAGAACCATGTATCCATGATTTCACTGCAACCAGTAAGTTACCTGGTGACAAGCTACAAATGTAGCCGTGTGTAAAGGTACCCTCAGAGATTGATTGCAATGCGAGAAAATCACACATTGCACTCATCAGAGTTTCACGCCAGTGTGTCCATACCCTAATACTAAAATCCATATAGTAATCCTACTGGTATGGGGAGGATTTATGGCTCAGTACACACTCCATACTTCTTGTTATTAACCAGTTAATGCTCTCTTGTCCACCACACTGCAGTGTCAAAAGAGGACGACAGCGAGACAGACAGCAACATGGCATCAGAGAGCCCCTGACCTCGAAATAGAAGATCCTCAGATCCCGGTATTGTGACATCATATTAAGAATAAAGGTTTTTTGCATTTATATTACACTATGAACTCCATAGCACGGCGGCAAAAATTGCTCCGGCCCCGGGCCCTCCTTGAGTCCTGCTTGTTGCCATACACTGGGGTTGTGCAGAGGTGGCAATTGCACCCCCTTCTCTTTGTGTTTTAGTATAGTAAATTTTTCGACCGCCCCGGGCGCCACAAACAGTTGCTACGCCGCTGACTGTGCTGCACACCCGCGGCACTATTCTGGCACTGAGTTCTGGGGGGGGGCCCCGAAAAATGTCTTGCACCAGGGCCCACTACAGTCTGGGTCCGCCCCTGCCGTGCACAACAAGTACACATTTGTGTTTCAGTGTAGGAAGAACCCCAACTCGCTTGTGAGTCTCCAAATGTTGTACACTATAAGAAAAAAGCCCAACGTGCTAGCCGCAACACACTCCCTATGGTCCAAATGTTGGACACTATAAGAAAAGAGCCCAACAGGGGCAAAAAAAACACAAACAAAGAATACCAACATGGCAAAAAAACATTTTTGGTGTCCAACATGGACAAGACTCCTTCATGTCCGCATGGACCGTTAGAGGGTCCCATTCCCTCACCCTTATGGGAGCCCACCATCTTGTCGATGGCGCCCAGCCAGCATGTCACGTAGCCGGCCCAGCTCGTGGAGATGTTGTTCAATGGCCGAGTGCAGCTCTGTAACAAAGTGGAAGTGTGCCTCCAACACATCCACAACAGTAGGGACACCTGTATGTTGATGAAGAACACTTTTACAATGGGAAAGAACATGGTCTGTTTTGTAAAAGTAATAATCAAAATATGCTACTTACCCTCTTGCTCCACATCCTCACCACTATCAGGGGTGGATGGGGATGCACTCAGACTCCACCCAGCTGAGCCTGCACGTTCGCCATCTACACAAACATTTATGAAAACAAAGAAGTTAGACCCTCCCAAAAAAAGCTGTGACGATTAACACAATAATAACTCCAGTATGCAGGGTGTATACCCCATCAATACACACTTACCACCATAGTCAGTGAAGTCTGGGGCCCTATCCTCCTGAGTCCTCTCCTCCTCCGCAGGGCCTGTTGGGGACCGCACATCATCCTCTGCTGGCTCTGGGGACATGGCCACCCCTGGGCTGGGCACAGAGCTTGAAATGGTGGGAGGTGGTGTAACGGGCGGGCTGGGGCTCTGTGGCCAGATAATGTGCCCTGGTGGCAAAAGAGGGCCCGGGCTAGACGGTGGCCCATCATCCCTCCAAGGCAATTCCTCTTCCTCCAAGCCCTCCTGTGTCGAGGGTGGTGATGGCAGGTCGGAATCTGAGTCCAGCTAGTCCTCCGATGATGCTGCATCAGCCACCTCCTCCTCCTCATTGCTGGTGCCCGAGGGTGTCCCTGCTGGCTGCTGTAGGGGTGGGTTCTGGGGGCCAACTGCAGGTGGGCCAGGGTGTGAAGAATCTTCTGAAGAAGATTCCTCTGCATCTGGGTTTGAAAGCACAAGGTCCAAGTTTGTAACAGAAAGGTTTTCAACATTGTGGTTGAACATTTTCATTGTGTGCCTATTGTCTTTCCCCCATTTTAAAAAATGCTACAACGTCAGGTTGGATGCATAGACTAATGTTGTATGCATGTAATGTGGGTGGGACACAGTATTTTTCTTTACACGAGGGACACTACACTGGCAAGATATGTTGGCTTGTGTGAAAACACACCAACACATGCTCGGTTTATGTTTTTTGTATTTTGGGTTGACACATTATCCAATGTTGGTTGCTCCATGGCTGCATTGACCTATATTTGAAGTACTATTGTAGTTAGGGGTGAAACATCAGGCTGGGTCTTAATTGACCCCTGTGTAGGGTGCAACATCTGTGGGGCAGTGTCGCATGTCTGGGCTTTAGATGGTACATATTTAGTGTATGACCTTAGGTAATCTGTAGTCTTGTGTTTTTTAATTTCACACAAGGATTTTGCATAAGCCAATTTTGCCCCTGAAACATCAAAATTCTGGGCCCAGATATTGAGACCCATCCCGCCCTATTGCAATTGTGCCAAATTGGATGGCCAGTAAATGGCATCCAATTTTATACAATACAAATATGTAATTGTTTTCAATGTATGCTACAATCGGAGCATGCGCACAACTTTTCCACACCCTAAAACAGCGTTACACTTTTCCGGACACAAAATATGATGCCATTTATTGGGCAGTCAATATGGTCGTTTGGCCATAGGCCTGCATGTGGCCATAATTGGATCCAAGGCTGTTGGATTTTTAGGCCACACCATCGGCTTGGCAAATATTGGAGTTGGAAAAATGCATAACATGGGGCCCTATGGAGCAGCTTCAGAGAAGACATTGGCTGTGTCCTTGTCCCCGATTTTAAGGAACAGACCCTGCTCAGTACAGTAAAACTTGTCCAAACTGGAATGTCAGTGTTTTTCTAATTAGCCAAATGTTGCCAGAACTGTGCCCGAGCCCCCGCCATTTCCCAGGGCCTCACGGTTTGTGAAGAGGTCTTCCACTGCAGTACAGCACCTGTGGTGCGGTCAAAGTCACGTGACCCCAGTTTACCATGGTTTCACCTGCGGATATGTGACTGTGACATCAACACAGGTTCTGTCCACATGAAGAACACCTCTGGCAAAAACATGATGCCCCAGCAACCGGAGGGGGCTCGGGGATACCTGAGAACCCACTTATTTTAGGTAGGAAAGCAGGACGACAGGGAAAAGGAGGACAAGTAATGGGGGACATGAGGTGCCCACACACGGAAGAAGAGGGGGGAACACAGGGGACATGAGGGTGTCACACACAGGGGTGAACATGGGTGGCCAAGAGGTGTGAGGAGGGGTCGACACAGGGGTGATGAGGGGGTGCACCAGGGGAGAACAGCTGGGACAGTCACATCAACTGATCCTGGGGAATGTCGGATGTGATGGCTGTTTTGGATCCAACTGCAGGGATCAGTTAGATGCAATGCAGGCTGATTTATATTGGTCAGCATCATTGGTTTCGATATTGAAGTGTGAAAGTAGCCTTATCCAATAATATAGTGAGGTTACGCCTGAGTCCAGCGTCCCAATTTGTGCTGGGCAGGAGTTTGGCCTATTCGTGTTTGTGTGTAAACCACCAGGCGACACATTGTTGTCACATCCACATGGTGGGTCCAAACACAGTTTACAAATGTTGTTTGAGGAGCATTCTTTAGGGATTGGTCCTTGGACGTAAATTCCCAGTGTGGCCAACAATTTCTTTTACTGCAAGGTTTTAGGCAGCATGGCAAGGAGGAGGGAGTGTACAGTCCCCTGGACTATATGTCACCTGTACTCCCCAGTCCATCCCTTTGCCATGCTGCCTGTGACCTGCATTGAATTTCTTTAAAACTGCACACTGAAGCTTGTCATTAATTTTAGGTAATGAGTTACATTTAGATCAGGGGTCTCAAACTCGCGGCCCGCGGGCCGCATGCGGCCCCCGGCACCATGGACAATTGACCATGCTGGCGGCGGTCCAGTGCATGGGGCCGCCGCGGTCTCCGCTATAATATTACTTCCGGCCGCTTCCCTGACGCTCGCTCTGCCCCTCTGTAAGTTCAATGCACTCACGCCGCGGTCTCTGTTATAATGTTACTCCCGGGAAGTTTGTCCAATTCAATTATAAAACTTCTTTAATGAGCATTACTGGTCTCTCTCACTACGCATTTCGGCGTACTAGCGCCTTCCTCAGGTGATCACCTGAGGAAGGCGCTAGTACGCCGAAACGCGTAGTGAGAAAGACCAGTAATACTCATTAAAGAAGTTTTATAATTGAATTGGACAAACTTCCCGGAGTTTATTCAGAATGCGCCTGCTTAAACCGCTTGTTTAACTTTTACTAATCTACAAGCACCCCTGGTGAGCGGTGCAGAGCTGCTTCTGATAACACTGTGTCATTGAGGAGAATGGGGATCTAACAGCTAAAGCTCTCAAGGACCTGTGCTGATGTCAGACCTTGTGACTGATCACGTGTCAGCCTGAGACCTTTTAGCAGGGAGAGACGGCAGCTGCACGAGACGCAGCAAGGCTACAACACCTGGTTATGCTGGCAGCATAACCAGGACAGGTGAGCACCAACAATCCACCGACCCCCTTTCCCCCACTGACCCCTGATACTGCACCAGGAGCGCCCCTCTCTGTTTTTTATAATGTTACTTCCGGCCGCTTCACTCTGCCGCTCGCTCTGCCTCTTCAATGCAAGCCGCCGTCAGCCAATGAGAGGCCCGCAGGTGACGTCATACACTAGGCCTCTCATTGGCTGACGGCGGCTTGCATTGAAGAGGCAGAGCGAGCGGCAGAGTGAAGCGGCCGGAAGTAACATTATAGCAGAGACCGCGGCGGCCCCATGCACTGGACCGCCGCCAGCATGGTTAGGAAAACAAAAGTGTGTGTGTGTTAATGTGTGAGTGCCTGTGAGAGTGTGTAGTGGCCTGTGAGAGTGAGTGACTGTGAGTGTGAGTCTGTGAGTGCCTGTGAGAGTGAGTGCCTGTGAGAGTGAGTGAGTGTGAGTGTCTGTGAGAGTGAGTGCCTGTGAGAGTGAGTGACTGTGGTGTGAGTCTGTGAGTGCCTGTGAGAGTGAGTGCCTGTGAGAGTGAGTGAGAGTGAGTGTGAGTGAGAGTGAGTGCCTGTGAGTGTGAGTGCCTGTGAGTGTGAGTCTGTGAGTGCCTGTGAGAGTGAGTCCGTGAGTGATGAGATGAGTGGAGAGAGTGATGAGTGCCTGTGAGGAGTGAGGGAGTTGAGTGCCTGTGGAGTGGTGTGAGTGCCTGTGAATGTGAGTGCCTGGGTTTTGGAGTATGTGAGTGCCTGTGAGAGTGAGGTGTGAGTTGGTGCCTGTGAAGTGAGTGCCTTGTGATGTGAGTGTGAGTGACTGTGAGTGTGAGTGCCTGTGAGTGATGTGAGGGGGCTGTGATGAGTTGAGTGCTGTGATGGAGTGTGAGTGAGTGCCTGTGAGGATGCCTGTGAGTGTGAGTGCCTGTGACGTGTGAGTGACTGTGAGTGCCTGTGAGAGTGAGTGCCTGTGAGAGTGACTGTGAGTGCCTGTGAGGTGAGTGCCTGTGAGAGTGAGTGCCTGTGAGTGAGTGATGTGAGTGCCTGTGAGGAGTGAGCCTGTGAGTGTGAGTGCCTGTGAGAGTAAGTGAGTGTGAGTGCCTGTGAGTGTGAGCCTGTGAGTGCCTGTGACAGCCTGTGAGTGTGAGGACTGTGAGTGCCTGTGAGTGAGTGACTGTGAGGTGGTGCCTGTGAGAGTGATGCCTGTGGAGTGAGTGCCTGTGAGTGTGAGTCTGTGAGTGTGAGTGCCTGTGAGTAGCTGTGAGTGTGCCTGTGAGTGTGAGTGCCTGTGAGTGCCTGTGAGTGGTGAGTGCCTGTGAGGTGAGGTGTGGAGTGAGTGCCTGTGAGTGAGTGCTGTGATGTGACCTGTGACGTGAGTGCTGAGAGGGCCTGTGAGAGTGAGTGCCTGTGAGGTGAGTGCCTGTGAGATGTGAGTGCCTGTGAGAGTGAGTGCCTGGAGTGAGTGCCTGTGATGTGTGAGTGAGTGCCTGTGAGAGTGGTGATGTGAGAGTGAGTCTGTGAGTGCCTGTGCTGGTGAGTGCCTGTGTAGCCTGTGAGAGTGAGTGCTGTGAGGTGAGTGCCTGTGAAGCCTGAGTGCTGAGTGCCTGTGAGTGCGGAGTGAGTGCCTGAGATGTGTGAGTGCCTGTGTCTGTGAGTGTGATGTCTGTGAGTGCCTGTAGTCTGTGAGTGTGTGTCTGTGAGTGCCTGTGTCTGTGATCGAATGTGTGTGCGATGCCTGTGAGTGCGAGTGCCTGTGAGTGGAGTCTGGAGTGTGTCTGTGTCTGTGAGTGTGGTCTGTGAGTGTGAGTCTGTGAGTGGAGTCTGCGAGTGTGAGTGCCTGTGGTGCGAGGGTCTGCGAGTGTGAGGGTCTGCGAGTGTGAGGGTCTGCGTGTGTGAGGGTCTGCGAGTGTGTGGTGTCTGCGAGTGTGAGGGTCTGCGAGTGTGTTGGTCTGCGAGTGTGTGGTTCAGGAGTCTGTGAGGGTTGGTCTGCGAGTGTGTTGGTGTCGCGAGTGTGAGGGTCTGCGAGTGTGTTGGTGTCTGAGTTGTGGGTCTGGGTGTGTGTGTCTGGAGTGTGTTGGTGTCTGTGAGTGTGTTGGTGTCTGTGAGGGTCTGAGTGAGTGTGAGTTTGTACAGAATTGTGTGATTATAACAGAAGCGCTAGAGCACAGGAGGCACACGTTTAATTACCTTTGATACACCACAACGCATATCCACGGCGGTCCGCCGTCTTCATCAGGTGGATTTACGTGATGAAGACGGTGGACCGCCGTGGATATGCGTTGTGGTATATCAAAGGTAATTAAACGTGTGCCTCCTGTGCTCTAGCGCTTCTGTTATAATCACACAATTCTGTACAAATATCATATCCCCATCCTAGGGTTGTAGCAGGAGCAGCTGTGAACCAGAGCCACCGCTAACGGAATCCAAAGGACCTGTGGTGACGTAACAGAGAACGTCACAGGTTCAGGTGATTGGCTTGCTCAAGTCACCTGACCGGAAGAAGAAGCTGCTCGTGGAGGAAACCCCGACCGCTGAAGTCCGGAGCCATCCACTGCGATACGACGAGGTTGTGCAGGGTTGCACAACCTGCAAAGGTGAGATGCGAACCCCCATATCTGTTATTGTCGCCCCCACTAGACCACCAGGTACCGCTCATTGGTTGTGCTTCCCCCCCCCCTTTTGTTCCACATGAGTGACTGTGAGTGAGTGAGTGTGAGAGTGTGAGTTAGTGTGTGCGTGAGTTAGTGTGTGGTGAGTTAGTGTGTGCGTGAGTTAGTGTGTGAGTGAGTTAGTGTGTGCGTGAGTTGTGTGTGCGTGAGTTAGTGTGTGTGTGTGAGTTAGTGTGTGCGTGAGTTAGTGTGTGCGTGAGTTAGTGTGTGCGTGAGTGTTAGTGTGTGAGTGAGTTAGTGTGTGCTGTGAGTTAGTGTGTGAGTGAGTTAGTGTGTGCGTGAGTTAGTGTGTGCGTGAGTTAGTGTGTCGTGGTAGTGTGTGCGTGAGTTAGTGTGTGCGTGAGTTAGTGTGTGCGTGAGTTAGTGCGTGCGTGAGTTAATGTGTGTGTGAGTGTTAATGTGTGAGTGGGTGAGTTAATGTGTGAGTAGGTGAGTTAATGTGTGAGTGGGTGTGATGTGTGATGTGTGGTGTGTGTGTGTGTGTAAAAAGAAGGCAGACCAGGTTAGGGACATCACTAAAAAAGGGGTCCAGCATGGGGGACATTACTGCATTATGTGGGTGAGGATGGGGACATCACTCCAAAAGGGGACCAGCATGGGGAACATTACTGCAAAAGGGGACCAGGTTGGGCATATTAGTACAAGAGGGGGACCAGGATGGGGACATTACAACAAGAAAGGGACCATGATGGGGACATTACTATAAGAAAGGGGTCAGGATTTGGACATTACTACATTGAACAAAAAAATTTGGAATTACTAAAAATGTCACTAAGGGCCCTTTCACATCAGCGTTTTTTGAAATTCGCGGCAGATGCGGTGAAAAAACCGCATCTGCCGCGATTACCGCATACCGGCTGCACTTGCGGCACGGTTGCGGCGCGGTTGCGGTAAACGCCATACAAGGTATAGGTGGACTTGCGGCAGGTGCGGCAAGTGCGGTTTTGGCGCTTGCGGCAGGTGCGGCCGCGAAAAAAAAACGCGGCTGACAGCATTTTTTTTCGCGGCCGCACCTGCCGCAAGTGCCAAAACCGCACTTGCCGCACCTGCCGCAAGTCCACCTATACCTTGTATGGCGTTTACCGCAACCGTGCCGCAAGTGCAGCCGGTATGCAGTAATCGCGGCAGATGCGGTTTTTTCACCGCATCTGCCACGAATTTCAAAAAACGCTGATGTGAAAGGGCCCTTAGTCCTACAAGCAATGCGGCCCCCCAATATCAATTTTTTTCTGTGTGCGGCCCACCAACCCAACCGAGTTTGAGACCCCTGATTTAGATGGACAACCTTTATGAGGTTGGACGACCAGGCCGGAGTGTTGGCCCTGCATCCAAATTAGGCAGAATATATGCTAAAACATTGGTGGGGACAGGCCGGGGACCACACTATCCTTGGAATATGTTGTGAGACATTGCTGTGTATTTTGATACATGTACATGTGCAGGTGTGTGTTTGGGCCCAACATTTACTCACCACGCAGCCTGGCAATCCGGGCACGGATGTCCACAATGCGGCCCGGGGACTTAAATTTAAGATCAGCGATCTTGTGCTGGATCGCCTTCACCTCCCTCTCAACTCCCAGCTGGCGGAGCAGGGCCCGCTGAATCTTCCGCACAGTGCTGCGGTTGCGCAGCCTGGGGTGCCGGTGGGGGTGGTGGCCCCAATAATCTAATCGATCACAATGATCGATTAAGATCATGAGTTCCGCCATCCCCCACGTGGCAGCGCGGCGTGTTGCGGCCATAACTGAGCTGCAATGTGCATGGGAGGAGCTAGCACCTTGCAGGCAGAATGAAACTGAAACCAACTTCATTCCGTCAGGACCGCCCCTTGCGTGACGTTACAAAACTTAAAGGCGCCCTACGCGGCGTGACACGCCAATAACCACTTCTGCGGCACCTACGGGACAATATCCCATGGGCGTGACGTAGCGCCGCGTTGTGTGCGCGGTGTCTGTCAAGATTGTTTGGGTGTATGGGAAGGTGAACACTATAGCAGGCTCATGTACCACGCAGGTTATTTTATCAGGTTGACGAACTTGTGGGTGAACATTAAGTTGTACATGACAATGCGTGATAGTGCAGCCGAAGCCTATGTGTGGTGCTGAAGACAGCTCTTCAAAAATGGCGCCCTGTGAGGACAGCCAATGGGAACGCATCATCTTCCACCACGAGCTAATGTAGAAGCAGCCAATCCGAAACCATTAAGGTTAACTAATCACAACTGAGGAGGCGACACAATGAGAAATTCCTGCCACGCCTATGTGCTAGATTTAGGCATCGCGCAGTTCCTAACGTGTAGACGATATCGGTTGTTTAGACACGTCGATTCTGTTTATCTCATGAGTCGACATCGTCAGATGTGAGGTCCGGAGCTCAGATCTCGATCTTGCGATTTGATCATTTATCGTTCGTCGTATCTTGCCGTCACACGCACAGACATCGTTCAAGCGATGTTTAATCTGGCGCGTTCAAGCGATATCTTTCAAGATATCGTAGCGTGTGACGGCCGCTTTACATGTAGGAGAAATAGAAATATTAAGAATCTCCTGGTGTCTAATAAAGTTGGAAAGGGTAACAGGATTAATCATAATTTAAAACAATCTTTTTTCCTGATTTAATAAGTGCATTTCATTGTGGAAATTCCAAGTGTAAATGCTGCCATATGGTGGTACAAGGGAGTAAGTCCTTTAAGTCTTATGTTACTCATGAGACTGTTAACATGAAACATTTTACTAACTGTAAGGTTGTGTGCACTCTCAGCATTTGTGATCTGTTTTGGTGCTACGTTTTACGGCTCAGTCACTGTCTACAGCCAAGTGAATGAGATTTTCAATTTGCTGTGCAGACATCAATGTTTTTGACTGCTGCATTAGTGGTGCAGAAAGCAGATCCAAACTCTAATTACTCCCATCATGAACATGTGAAGATTGAAGCTTGCGGGGGGCGCTCCTACTGCTATTATGTGGCAATTACAAGGATCTTATAACTTTTACCACTGAGCGATTTTTCGTTTTTGTTTTTTCCTTACCTCTTCCAAGAGCCATAACGGGATGAGGTGTACTATTGAATGACATCATTCATTCTACCACAAAATGTACTGGAGAATGAGAAAAAAATTTCAAGTGCTTTGAAGTTGCAAAACAAAAGTGCAATTCCACAATTTTTTTTTAGTGTTTTATTTATCATGTTAACTATATGGTAAAAGTGACTTCATAAGTTAATTATCTAGGTCAGAATAAGAACATACTGAACTTTTTTTTTATTTCAATCATAAAAAAACCCAGAAATTTGTAAAAAAAAATTAAAATAAAAATAAAAATTAACTTTGCCATTTTCCGCGCCCCATGATGTTTTAATTTTTGAAGATACAGGGCTATGTGAGGGCTTACTTTATGTGCCCTGAGCTGACATTTTTACTGATATCATTTTGAGTCAGATACATTTTTGATCGCCTTTTATTGCATTGTATTGTAACAATGTGGTGGCCTAAAAACCATAATTCTGGTGTTTTTATTTTTTTCCCGTTACGCTATTTAAAAATTGGATTAATTTACTTCATATATTGATAGCTTAGATTCTTACGAATGCAGCGATAGCAAATATGTGTATTTTTTTATTTTTTTTACTGTTTTATTGCTATTTTCAATTCAGCTCCTTTGGAGGTCCCTTATGGGGATGTCACACACGTCAATATCGCGTGCAATATCGCTGCTGCACATGACGTTGCAGCGATATTGAAGCATGTGACAGGGTGCATCAATGGTTGATGGACGCCAGGTTTTAGAACCTGCTCTAAAACCTGGCGATGGTCGTCCAGTGGACACGCAGCATCACTGCGTGTGACACTGGGAGACGAGCGAGAAGCCAAGCTCCTAGCGCCTCTCAGCAAGCGCTGGGAGCTAGTATCCATGGTAAACAGCAGGAATCTAGGCAGCGTGCGCTGGCGTTCCCTAGATAACAAGTAGTGACGCACATCTGGGACCGCTGCCACGTCACCGGAAAGGTCCTATATGGACAGCTGGGGACCAGCGAGGACAAAGGAGCGGAGCGTGTACATTGCCGGGGGTCCCCCGTATATCAGAGGCTATTACACCTGGTTGTGCAGGTCGTGCACAACCCAAACAGGTGAGTGGCCACCTGAAATAACGCCATATTAACTCAGCTATAGGGTTCCTACACATGCGCCCCTTCTCCCCTTTTTTCTAACAAATATTGAAAACTCTTTGACTTGGCTGGGAATCTCGGAAATTGTTTTGTTTCACTGCAACTGCAAAAAAGGATCCTCGCAAAACGGATCAAAAACACTGTGTCTGAATGTAATTTATACATCCCAAGTCACCATCTACTGCTTTGCAGGTCATTTTGTAAACAAGGACCAGTGCATATTCTGACTTCGTTGTAGATGAGTCAGACCTCTTTGGCCGGCTTCACACCATGGTTTTGTGGTTTCAGGTTCTGTTCAGTTTGAACTGGACAGAACCTAATCCAGTTTTGGCCCCATGTGTCCCTGTGTTGCCAGATTGGCCTTATTTGGCCTCCGGTTTTGTGCTTTTCCGGTTGGATCCAGTTGTGTTCATTTTTTGCAAATGACACAAAATCGGAGTCTGCATCATTTTTTGTGTCTGGTGCAAAAAACGAACAAAACCAGATCCACCTGGATCCAGGGTGATCCCGAGCCCATAACATGGGAGTCTATGGACGCTGGATCACCCCGAGATCCAGCAAACAAACCGGATCGTTTCCCGGATGCCTGGTACTGAAGAACGGTGGCTCTCAAATGCAGCCGTGCTCATTCAGCACCATGGACAACAGCAGCATTTCAGAGCCGGCGCTGATGTTCAGCACCATGGAGAGCTCCACTGTACCGACGGCTGAAATTTCAGCACCGCAGGCAGCTTCCATGCACACGCGAGCTGAAATTTCAGCACCGCGGACATAGGCAGCAACGAGCAGAAACAAATCCTGTTAAAAACAGGATCGGAGGGCATATTTGCCCTCAGTTTCTGCTCGTCCAGTGCTGTCAGGTTCTGTCCGGTGCATCCTGCAAACACCGGACACAACCTGACAGACTAAAACTGTGGTGTGAGGCCAGCTTCACACCACAGTTTTGTGGTTTCAGGTGGGATCCTGTTTTTTCTCGGACTCCCTGGTGTCTCCCGGATTCAACGGGATTGCACAAAACCAGATGCAATCAGATGGCCCTGTCCGGTTTTTACGCCAGATCCGGGAAATCCGGGAATCTGGTGCATCTGGTTGCATTTTTTTTTGCCGAATCTGGTTTTCAGTTCTCAACAGTCCTGTGGCTTGTTAAGTATAAATTTCCTGTTGCCTTCATTCCTGCACACTTTTTCTTGCAAAATAGCCATGTCACATGCAGCATTTTGTGAATACTTTGATCTTGCATATTACCACGTATGTACGTTTGCTAAGGCTTGTGATGCTGAACGCCAAAGATGTAGACAGCAGCATTCCTGGGTCCACCCTATTCTTTTTGGGCGAGACACTAGTGGGGTTTTTGTTAGATAATACCCAGAGCTGCATGCACATCCACAAAAATTCCACATTTACTTGCGGATGTCTGCTGCCAGCTTTGATGAGTTGCTTTGTCGAGTCCGAGGACATATGCGAGAGGACACAGCTTATCGGCGAGCAATAATACCACAAGAGCACCTTATGGCGACACTAAGGTATGTGTACATCTGTGTCTCACACTTTGTTAATGGCTCACACATAGAAACAACTGGATATGGGGTGGTAGACATTTCACATATTTGTGGAGTAATGTATCATGTCAACTAAAAAAAGAAAAAAGCCAAGAAGCCAGCGCTGCCTGTGGTTAGCACGCAATACAAAAAGTGCATTTGCACGAATTAATTTCTAACTGTACTTTAAACTGAGACAGACATTTAGCAAACAATTGATCAATTCTTTGAGCGACCCCACCACGTCACGGCATTCTCAAATGGGGCAGTCCTACTCTATGTTTCTTATATATGCTGTGCCATTGCAGCCTCCTGAATGCATTAAAGGCAAAACCATATTAAATGTACACGTACCTGAAGCATTTCTGAACTACTCCCATGGCGCCAGAAGGGCAGCGCAGATAAAGGCAGGACATGAAATCTGGACATTATCAGATCTGACCGGCAATGCCTGTTTCCATCTGTATTGACGGTAGCATTCTTGGTAATTGTTCACACACGGTTATCACACGCTGCCCTCAGGTTCAGGTGAATGAAGCTGAAATAAACTGAACATAACCTGCTTTCATCTATGAGTGCTGGTCTGGTGCAGTGATAGTTAACTGTGAAAAGCCCAGACATTTGTGGTGTAGGCTGCAGGTGTAGGGGCCTGAGTTGCCTTAATTCACTTGTACTGATATGGCACCTTGGAAGCAGGTCTGAGATGTATAAGGTGAATGCTAGCTTTATATGATCCACTTTATGTTTATGTTTGAGGGCGCATGACACAATAAAAATTAAAAATGTATAGAGTAGGACCACTCTATTTGAGATATGCCTTGACGTTGGCAGGGTGGCTCAAAAGATTATTTAATCTTTTGCCAAATGTCTCATTTTTTTACAGTTTGGAAGTAATATGTGTAATTACACAATTTATTTTTCAGTATTTTGTCTGGCTGTGCTGGCTCCCTTTGTTTTTCACTTGTATCATGTCAACACCACACTTTCATTTTTGCTCAGGTCCTCATCTGAATCTGTATGTCGGCTACATTAAACATCCTTAGGTTGCTTTCATGTGGTTTCTTGTGTTACCTCACACTGATCCTCATGGTGGCTTAAATTCCCCATCCTCAGCAAACTTTCATTAATGGCTTCATCCCTTTACCCCTTATGCCCTGACGTTCCACATAGTCAAACCCTTATGTACTCATGACCCAAGCTTGTGTGTGTTCCTGATGGCCACATGCAGAAAGACTGTTTTCATGTATGTAATTTGCTCGGTGTGCAGGGGGCCAAGGGGTGTCCCATTGTATGTTTCTACACCCCCAGGCACACACCCCCATGTGACCTAACACGGCAATGTGACCTGGTGGCTTGAAATGTTTATGTAGCTCATATTAAAGATGATGAGTCTTTGAGGTTGACAGAGTGGCAGCGGTTTATTTTACATCACATGCTGGCTGGGGCCTTAGCATGACAAGTGTCCAAAGTGGTCCTTACTTGTGTGACTTTAACTGAGTGCACACTTTGATGCCACATCTGTCATTACCGTAATGCGTGATTTGTGTGTAATAATAACATCATATTTAATAGTATTTATGCTTACTAAAGTGTTCTGTCATCACTTACAAGTTTGTCTTCCTTTGTTGTGCAGATAGTTAGCTACTGGAGAAACCTTGATGTCACTCCACTACCAGTTTCGCATGGGTGTTTCGAAATTATCCGGGATCATCAGGGAAACATGCTGGGCTCTGTGGGAGGAACTGCATACAGAGTTCATTCCCCATCCCACAACCAAGCAGTGGCTTCACATTTCTGAAAAATGTAAAGAAACATGCCAATTTCCTCATTGTCTGGGTGCGCTTGATGGAAAGCACATCCACATATTGAAACCTCCAAACACTGGGTAGGAGTTTTGCAATTATAAAAAATTCTTCTCCATAGCGTTGCTTGCAATTGTGGATGTGGAGTATAAATTTGTGGCAGTAGATATTGGGGTTTATGGTGGCTCCAACGACTTCAAGCAATCTGCCATGGGTCGTCGTATCTACAATGATGATTTCAATTTTCCCAGACCAGCACCACTTCCGGCCACTGATGGTCTGCCAATGCCGTATGTCATAGTCGCTGACGAGGCATTTCAAATGTGTCCAAATGTAATCAAGCCTTACAGCAGTCAGGGTTTGATTTACCCCAAAAAGATTTCTAATTACAGACGTACACGTGCCCGATGCATGGTGGAATGTGCATTTGGGATGCTAGCAAGTAAATGGAGAATCCTAGGCACTGCTATAAATCTCAAAACTGAGACTATTGATGAAGTGGTCAAAGCCTGCGTGGTGCTCCACAATTTTATTATTATTATTATTTATTTATATAGCGCCATTAGGTTCAGAGCGTATATCTGTAGACCCTGTTGAGCTTTCTCAAAGTACTTTGGAGAGCTTATCTCTCCCATCTGTCTGCTCTGCCACAGCTGTAGCACAAATGCGGGATTGCTTTGCCCAATATTTTGTGTCCGATGCTGGTCGAGTGCCGTGGCAGGACGAAATGATTTCATTTTTGTCTGTAACCATGGAAGCTTCCATAACTTTTTTTGGCGTACAGTTCTGTTTACCTGTCATGTTTGGATCCAAACATTATTTGATGTGTTGTTTATGTATGTTATTTGGAATTGAAACCAGTACATGTATGTTGCAGTACAGTTTGAGATTTCTGTTTCCTGCTCTCTGTCATTGTCTACATATCTTACTAAGTTTGTACAATATATGTGGGTAATATTTTCAAACCAGGCTTAAAACATACATATACACGTAAATGTGTATTACGTTTTCAAAGAGGAACCCAACACATGTCCATGTATGTACAGTCATATGGGCATATAGATGTGTTATTACCCTTTATACAATATATGTGTGTGTTATTTCACCTATGGATACACAAACCTTTCCTGGAGAACACAGGTGTGATGACATAGTGTACACCTTAACACAGACTAAAACCTCAACCCAAACACCAACACATAGCTGTGTGTATGTACCTTCACATAGTCGCACACATGACATCATGTATGTGGGCGTCTATATTTGGTGAAACACTGAGCAACACCTCCTCATGTCTGACATGAGACTGCATTGTGTATTCCTAACTATATGTCCCAACACATACCATTATCTGTTCTCCTCTGTAAACACATCTCCCCAAGCCCAGTAACACTCACGAGGCTAAAGTAATCATCATGGGTTTCTGAACATATGTGTATACACACATACATATTATTACATGTGTGTGAAGCCATAGCCGTACATTCACAGTAGACATATATATATATATATATAGTTTAGAAAAGCTGCACAGCACTCAGCAGACCAGTGTGAACTGGTGCAAGCATAGGACGCAGAGATTAAACAAACTAAGTAAAAGTCCATGCAGCACACAGCTACCACCAATGATGCACAGTGCTAACAAGCCATATGTGTTTGAGGAAAAAATTCAAAAACTTACGTTTTTTCAAAAAACTCAATAATCTTTCTTTTAATCTGGAGTTCTTAGTACATACATTGGCCAATGTCTGCTTGCTCATCAACTACGACAAAGTGACTCCAGGTATGATGAGCCCTATCTGACATCCCTGCCTTCCTTGTCCACCCCCCACCTCGCGGTGGGCAGGCACCATCTATACCCTCCATCACCTGTAGGTTTAATGAGGGTGCAATTACATTGCAGCAAAGGAGTCTGCAACTCCATATATATATATATATATATATATATATATACATACACATCTAGGCAAACCATACCTAGACATACACATGTTTCTGGGAACATGTCACCGAAAATGTGTACACATGTCAACATATTAACACAATTATATGCATTTGCCAAGGTGTCTGTGTTGTCTGGCAAGGTATATATGTGCCTACACTGATCTATATACATCTCCCAAGTCCATTTAGAAAACACCAATCAGAATTCATCATTTAAAACACAAACATCTCAGTAACTGCAACACATTTTTAATATGTGAACAAAACTAAACATTTATGGTACCTTTACACGCCGCAACAGGATGGTGGCAACAACTGGGTAGATGAGAGAAATGTATCTTGCACCACCAAATCAACCCGAGGTAGCGGCGTGTGAAGACGGTTGTTGCCACCCGCCACTTGAGGCACCTGTTTCAGAGCAGTGCCCTAAAACAGGTTGATTTCAAGGCGATGGTAGCGGCCTGTATCGGCGTGTAAATACGGTAGGGTAAGGTTTATTCGTCACCTAGATAACTCCCCGGGGCGTGACACAGGCTCCGTGAAACCACCCCCCTTCAGCGATTATTGGAGGAAGCTCCTGCGTTACGATTGGTAGTCGCTGCATAGGGCGGCATATTTAAGGAGCTGACCAGTCACACTACACAATTGCTCGAGCGTCATGTATTAGTCAGCCTCCTGCGCTGCCTGGCCAATCATGATGCTATTGCTTTGTCCTATCAGCGTACGAACGTCTCGTAATCCACAATTATGGCACGCCTATGTGTTGTCCATGCTGCACCAGGACCGCCCATATTACCTTCTGTTACGGCGTGTAAATGAGGTAAGGTGAGCTACAGAAGGTAACTTGTGGCACCCGGCGGTGTATCCAGAGATAGATGTAACCTACTGTAGCGCACCTTGTTGCGGCGTGTAAAGGCGGTGCGGGTACCGTTTGTAACCGTTTACCATTTATGCGTGCTCGTGCACGTGAAGCACCCGGTTGTTGCCACCATCCTGTTGCGGCGTGTAAAGGTACCATTATAGTTCTGTAAAGTGCCTTGCTGGTGTGTTCAACACATGTGGTGCACTTTGTTGTGCCACTGTGGTGGTGACACTGCAGATTGTTGGAACGCTGTCAAGAGAGGAACCCACTGGGGACCAGGAAGGAGTGGAAAACCCCGGCAGGGTGTTTCAGGGAAAGTGCTGACAACAATTAGTGGGCTGGGGTTGGCCCATGAGGATGACTGATAAGCCGAGGTGCTGGTGGTGGGAGGCAGTAGGCCTTGCAAATGGGAGTGTGAAGAGGGGTAGGGCGACTGAGGGAAAGAGGAGGGCCCAGGTTCAGGAAGGGTGTTGCAGGTAGGAATCAGGGTCATAGCGGGAACAATGCGGCATGTAAGAATCAGGGTTGTAGGGGTATGGTTGTTGGGTGGAGGGCTGCCTGTATAACACACCTTGGTGTGTGGTGGAACCCAAGGTAAAAGTATTTGCGCCTGCAACTGACGTTGGGGCAACAAAGGAGTCTGGTTGTGATCCATCCTAGAACCCATTTGGCGACTGGACCCAAATGTTGGTACAGTGGTACACTTCACACATTGTGTATTTGCTGCGTGTGCCGCCCTGGTGATTGATGTACGCCACTGCCGTTGCATTGTCTGATTGAATGCGGATGGGGTGACCAGCTAGAAGATGCTGGAAGAGTTGGAGTGCTAGGCAGATCGCCCATAACTCCAGAATGTTGATTGGGAGGTACGACTCCTGGGGAGTCCAGCGGCCTTGGGCCGTGTGTTGGCGACAGATGGCACCCCAGCTGAGTAGGCTGGTGTCAGTGGTTACAAATAGCCAATGGACTGGGAGGAAGGATCTTTCCTGTGTTAGTGAAGATGGCTGTGTCCACCAGGCTAGTGCCCTTTTGACTTGCATGGATAAGCGGTGCTTACAGTTGAGGCTGAAGGGGTTTTTGCCCTAAGCTGAGTGGAGGGCAAGCTGTAAGGGTCGAAAGTGTAGTTGCCGCTACCATTTTCCCTATGACCCCCATGCCGAAGCAGATGGATTGAGGTGGTCGACGGCAAAGAGTGCGAACTCCTTTGCGAATTGCCGTGACCTTGTCTTGAGGGAGTATGACTAGCCCTTGTGCAGTATCAAAGGTCATCTATAGAAAGTTTATTTTTTGAGCCGGCGTTGGGGATTATTTGTCTACGTTTATGAGCTACCCTATGCGGGAGAGTGTGTCCGCTGTTATTCGGACGCTTTCGAGGCAAATTTGGAAGCATGGTCCTTTGATTAGCAGGTCGTCTATGTAAGGGAGGACAACCACTGCCTGCAAATGGAGAATCATTCTGACAGCCACCATGACCTTTGTGAAGAGTCTGGGTGCTGTTGCGAGGCCGAAGGGCAGTGTAACGAATCGGAAGTGGGGTTTTTGAACGGCGAACCGCAGATACATTTGATGTGGGGGAAAAATGGGGATGTGGAGATATGCGTCTTGTATGTCGATGGTTGCTAAGAACTCCCCTTTTTCATTTGACACGATTACTGAGCATAGAGATTCCATTCTGAATTGTTGTAAAAAATAAAATCCAATTTGCGCCATACTGTGTTAACAATAATTACCCTCGGTATACTTTTGTATTGCTCACCTTAACCAGTTGTGCCGTCCGCACAACTGGATAAAATTGCACACTTGCGAGGTCTTTGAAATAATGAATTTCACTCTTCTGGAATAATGTGAACAAATGGCGTCTTCAATGATTTCCTCGGAGGCCAAGGATCACGTGACAGCTCAGGAGGATTATCTAAATAACGATGGCCAGGTCCTGTAGCCCAGAGCAGCTCCACATCCCCCTCCCCGTAAGGAGGATATGTAAGGTAATGAAGAAAGGATAGAGTATGTGGTAAGCGCTAGGGAATAATTACAGCTCCACGGCCAGTAGTAAATTACCTTTAGGCTTTAAAGAAAATGTGTACAACACGCGGGTCCATTAACCACGATGCATTTCAATGCAGTGTGCGTCTTTCTCAAGTCTCAGGAGTTTGAGGTCTAGGATGGGGCGTATTGTTCCGTCTGTTTTCGGAACGATGAACAGGCTTGAGTAGTAATCTTTGAACTTTTCGGTGTCTGGTACTGGTGCTATGACACCGGTTTTGAGTAGTGAATTGATGGCTTTGAAAAACAGGTGCACGGGGGGACAAAAACTGAACTTGGAAATTATAAGCCAGTAAGCTTAACTTCTACTGTGGGTAAAATCCTAGAGGGTTTTCTAAGAGATGCTATACTGGAGTATCTGAATAAAAATAACCTCATGACCCAATATCAACATGGGTTTACAAGGGACCGTTCCTGTCAAACTACCCTGATAAGCTTCTATGAAGGGGTAAGTTGTGGTCCAGTTGTGGACTGGACCAAAAAAATGCAGTGGACCTGGTGTATATGGACTTTTCAAAAGCTTTTGATACGGTGCCACACAAAAGGTTGATACATAAAATGACAGCAATGGGGATAGGGGAAAATATTTGTAAGTGGGTTAAGAACTAGCTCAGTGATAGGAAACAAAGGGTGGTTATTAATGGAACACACTCAGAATGGGTCATGATTAACAGTGGGGTACCACAGGGGTCAGTATTGGGCCCGCTTCTTTTTAACATATTTATTAATGACCTTGTAGGGGGGCATAGAGTAGAATCTCAATATTTGCAGATGACACTAAACTCTGCAGGGTAATCAATACAGAGAAGGACAATTTTATATTACAGGAGGATTTATGTAAACTAGAAGCTTGGGCTGATAAATGGCAAATGAGCTTTAATGGGGAAAAATGTAAGGTCATGCACTTGGGCAGAGGAAATAAAATGTATAATTATGTGCTTAATTGTAAAACACTGGGCAAAACTACCACTGAAAAAGATCTGGGTGTATGGGTAGATGACAAACTCACATTTAGTGGCCAGTGTCAGGCAGTTGCTGCAAAGGCAAATAAAATAATGGGATGCATTAAAAGAAGCATAGATGCTCATGAGGAGAACATAATTTTACCTCTATTCAGGTCACTAGTGCGACCACACTTAGAATATTGTGTACAATTCTGGTCTCCGGTGTATAAGAAAGACATAGCTGAACTAGAGAAGGTGCAGAAAAGAGCGACCAAGGTTATTAGAGGACTGAGGGCTATGCAATACCAAGACAGGTTATTAAACTTGGGGTTGTTTAGTTTGGAAAAACGAAGGCTTAGGAGTGATCTTATAATAATGTATAAATATATGAGGGGACAGTACAGAGACCTTTTTAATGATCTTTTTACTCTTAGGCCTGTGACGGGGACAAGGGGGCATCCTCCAAGTCTGGAGGAAAGGTTTAATCATAATCACAGACGTGGATTCTTTACTGTAAGAGCAGTGAGACTATGGAACTCTCTGCCACATGATGTTGTAATGAGTGACTCACTACTAAAATTTAAGAATGGCCTGGATGCCTTTCTTGAAAACTATAATATTACCGGTTAGATATACTAGATCCTTTGATATGGCGTTGATCCAGAGAACTAGTCTGATTGCCGTATGTGGAGTCAGGAAGGAATTTATTTCCCCAATGTGGAGCTTAGTGTTGCCACATGTTTTTTTTTGCCTTCCTGTGGATCAACATGTTAGGCTATGGGTTGAACTAGATGGACTTAAGGTCTTCCTTAAATACTATGCCACTATGTTTTGTTTGGGGGGACGCGAGAGAAAAAAACGAGTCGGGGGCCTGGATGAGAATTCTATTTTGTAACCTGACAATACAAGTTCTCTGACCCAATTGTCATGCACGATAGTGAGCCATGAGTGGCAGAAGTGTTGGAGACGTCCACCTATTGTGTTGGTGTCGCTCGGGTAGGGGAGGGAGTCATGCATTGAATCTTTGAGGTCTAGTACCTTTAGAGCGAGTATATTTAGGGCGGCTTTTCCAGTTGGTATTGGTTTTGAATGAGAACGGGGTATTTCTGTCCCCACGGGGAGGCTGCGCTGCACCTGTGTTAACGGTTGAGGTGGGCCATCTTGATGTCTTGTGGCGGGTGCGAAATCATGATTGTGGCTGTGGGCGACGAAAGGGCCGCTTGAGCCTTTGCTGGGGGAGAAATTTGCTTTTTCATCCCGTGGCTTCGGAGATGAGTTTGTGGCGCTCCGCAACAAGTGCGTAACAGGAGGGTATTGCAGCCATAAATGCAGCAGCAATATTCTCTGACCCAGCAGTCACACGGTTAACTCAGAGATCCATACCCTGCATGCATCACCTAGCATAGAGGGCCAATCAGGTCCTGGTGGGCGGAGTGCAAGGGTAGTGTGTAGTGGAAGTTTGGTGCAGCATAATCTGCAAGCAAGTAGTAGTCAAGGGTTGGAGATTGAAAGAGCAACCTAGAAGACCTCTCAGGATCCCAGCTCTGCAACCTCGGAGAGGGGGTTGCACAGCCTCGTGCGGCCCCCTGGCCACCTTCTACCGGCCATCTCCCTACCGTCACCACGGTTGAGCACCATTACTCCCGGTGCATTACCAACCTATCTACGGGCTTCAAAATGCGGGTTAAAAACCATCCCGTGCCCTCTTACAGCCGGTTTGCTGGTACCGAAGCTAGCAGCAGTTCAGCTCTGCTATGCGAACCAGAAGAGTGGAGGGACCGCTCTACAGGAGCACCCCACCATCGCCAAATCCAGTTGTCTAACCAGCGGTGTACCCACCAAGGGACCCAAGGCTCCCCAAAGCATCCGGAGTGTATACCCCGGATAGGGCATTCAAGCAGCCTCCCTGTACCCGACCTGGTATTCCTGGGCGACAACGGCAACTTACTTAGATAGAATGGAGGAACACCGCGGATCTCTGAGGGACACCTATCACTGCTGAGTCCACCCGGTCTGCTACCTACAACTGTATACCATGTATTGCCTGCTGGTTACAGTAAGGCACCCATTATAGAGACTTACAGTGTCCGTGCTTTCTTATGAATTGTCTGTCCGCCCTACAAGGTAACCGCATCTGCCGCACAACATCTTAAGCAGTTCCAGCCTCCGGGGATCATCGCTTAGCCTGTGGGAAGCGTTCCATCTTGCTGCCTTCCATCCCCCGGAGGTCCCGCAGCGTTGGTAAGACTTACCGAAATACTCATAGGTGGCGTCACGAAACAATTAACCCTTAATCTGTTCCCACAAGACGTCTTCAACTTTTTGATCTGCACTCAACCGGGCCCCACTACCGGCAGGCACGGTCCCTCCGTGACTAGGAGGAAGAAGCTAATGCCTGTCTAAACCGGAGTCCCGGCCACGGTGAGTCAAGTTGGTCAAGCTTTTCACCGAATAGGCGACCTCCTTGGTAGGGTAGGGTTATGAGGGATCTCTTAGATGCAGAGTCCGTGTGCCAGTCTCAGAGCTAGAGAGTTCGGCGCATGGAAATGGCGTTCACTGCTGCCAATGCGGAACAGTTGGCTGTGTCTAAGGACACGAGCAAGAAGTACTCCTCGGCCATTGAGAGTTGGTTGAGTAGGTCAGTTGCGTCTTGTGAGGGGTCGAGGTCTTGTAATATTGCACGTAGGAAATGTATCCAGGATACCGCTGGTTTTGCAACTCACGCCATAGTGAACAAGAGTGAGAGGGCTGCTACTGAGGCTTCAAAGACTGAGCTCGCCAGGTTGTCCAATTGGCGGTCGTTGGGGTCTTTGATAGATGAGCTGTCTGAGAGAGTAAGGGTTCTGTTAGCTAGGCGCGATACTGGAGGGTCGACGGCTGGCGACTCAGCCCATTCTTTATGATGGTCTGAGGCGCAGGGGTATTTGGCTTCGATAGATCTGTGACCTGCGAAGTGCTTGTCTGGATGGTTCCAATGTCTTTGAATTATGTCCTTGAAATCAGCGTGCTTAGAGAAGACTCGACGAGAGCGTTTTGCCTTTGTAAGAGACACTGTGCACTCCGGGACGGTGGCAGGGTCATCGTTGACTTTTAGTGTTTTGTTAACGCCTCGATGATGCTGTCAACCATTGCCTGGGTGTCTGTTGTCTCCATTTCCTGGGACGAGTCTGGCTGTGAGAGTTCCCCTTCGGAGAGTAACTCACATTAGTCGTGGGGTGACGGGGAGCACAATGTGTCACTTAAGGGTGACATGGTGGGAGAGTGTCTCTGGGATGGACTTGTATGGGTCTGTCTCCTGGTTGCCCGGGGGCTCTAGACTGGGGACGCTCCCTGCCTGTTGGGTCATCCCCTTGTGAGGAGCCTGGCGGGGGAAAGTGAGAGCGGTCTTGTTTTGTGTCACTGGCTGTATGGGGACTGGGAAGCGACTGCATTATTTTGGCTAATGAGTCCACCCGTTGCGTTAGTGCCAGGGCCCACGCAGGGACATCAGACATACTGGGTGCTGCGTCAGTGGTAGGCTCTATGCGGCATTGGGGTTCACAATTTAGGCAAAGTTGCGAAGCGTGTCCCTGTGGGAGCGCAGTCTGGCAGTTGGTACATAATGCATTGACTCCTGAGTGGATTTTATTATTTCTTTTGGCTGGTTTGGTATCTGCAATAGTGTACCAGATTACAAGAAAACATGGTACTGTAATGTAATGAGCGGTTTGGTTTGCTGAAGGCAAAGAGTGGACACTGAACAGGAGGGGGGAGAGGCTGTAGGGAGAGGGGTCTCCTAATTGAGCTTACCTGGATCCTGTGTCCCCTTGTTCCTTGGCAGCATGCAGAGAAGCTGGGCAGAAGAGCTTTTGCTTCAGAGGCACCGGAAGGAAAGGGCTCTGAGGTGCCAGCTTAATGTCTTAGTGTGTGGGCTCCGTACGGCCCCCCTTGGTGGAGGAGTGGGGAGAGCAGGGAGGGCCTGGTGGCACCTAGGGATTTGTGTATGTACCTGGGGTAGCTGTGCCCCACGTGTGATTCCTCTGTTAGGCTGCATTCAGATTTGCAGATGCCTCTGCAGCGTTTTGCGGAGGCATCTGCAAGCATCTGCATGCAGACCGCAGCCCCTATGTTTATAATGGAGCGCACGGCGGTCTGCAGATGCTTGCAGACCGCCGTGCGCACCCATTCACTCCTATATGTGATCTGTGCGCAGGCGAATGCCTGCGTACAGATCACACACTCTCGTCCGCACCAGGGACGCGACATGTTGACATATGGCGTGCAATGGGAGCGCACAGCGGTCTGCAACCATCTGCAGACCGCCGTGCGCTCCATTATAAACATAGGGGCTGCGGTCTGCATGCAGATGCTTGCAGATGCCTCCGCAAAACGCTGCGGAGGCATCTGCAAATCTGAAGGCAGCCTAACTTGAGTTTCGCTCCGGTTTGGGGGGCGTGGCCATGGTGGGTGAGCTGTGCAGTGATTCTCCAAGCATGCTCTGCTATAGTATGGGGCGTGGCTTGGGGGCCTGTGAAGCGGCCGTGATTGGGCGCGCATCACGAGACCACCTCGCGTCATATCGGGCTTGTTCGATGATGCGGCCGGCTGGGGCTTGCCGCGATTGGTGGACCCAAGGCAAAGGCTCAGACCGGGGCCTAGATTAGTGGGGTCTCCAGTAGGCGCAGGGGGCCTGTGATATCCGCGAGTTGCGCCGCAGTTGTGAGCCATCCTGCCCCTAAGCCCCATTGCCTTAGATGCGCACCCTTAACTTACCGGCGGTGCGCGCCCCGGCATGGAGCCGCCAGGGCAGGATGGCTCCTGCTGCGGCTGGTAGTTCTTGCTGTGTCTGCTTGCTGATGCCATCTGTGTCGAGTCAGCGGCAGTGTGCTGGGGTCGGTAGTGCCCTCAATCACCTGCTCCTTGAATGGAGGAGGTGAGAGGGTTAACAATGCGTTCCTTGCATCCCATCTGTTATGCAGAGGGATGCAGTGGGATATGTGCGTACTGACAGCTGCTAGTGGTAAGAGGCCGTGGAGTAGAGAGAGCGGAGCCCTTCAGGGATCCATCGCCCATTAAAAAACGGGCTTAAAACTGTGCTGCCTTGGGGATCCCTGTGCCTAAGGAGAGTGGCGCCCTAATAGGAGCAGTCACCTGTTGTGCAAGAATAGTTAAAAACAAAAGAAAAAAGGGTGAATAAAAAATAAAAGTAGAAGGGTAAATGTGGTCTGGGGAACAGATCACATGTGCCTCCTTGTGATACTAAGTTAAAACTGACTACGCCTACGGATGGGTGTATACTGCAGGAAGGATGACTTAAGTTTTATCTCTACTTAGTATCTCCTCCTAGTGGCAGAAAAGCATACACCCATGGTCCTATGTCCCCCAATGAAACTAAGGACTTTTATTAGTGACTCTTCCTCAGTTACAAGCCGATATTTCACTCCAGAATGACAGATAAATTAAATAAAAAACAGCGGGCACTAGTGGGTCTTCACAGGTCTAATGATTGGGCTCATGAATCTCCAGACCTTGGGGGGTGCTCTTGCCAGATACAGTCCAGAATGAACCAACAAAAATGATAATATAAGCAAACATTATTAAAAACAAATTCCAACATATATATATAAATATTAAAGACCAAAATGTGTATTATTAAGAAAACAAATGCATTTAAGTGTGAGCTGGCATGCATTTAGGGTAGATTGGACCAGTGTTGAACTAGAAAGCCAGGGTCCCACTTGTGAGAGACTTGCACGAGTCTCGCATTACATCACATGAGACAGCCGCCATCTCTCCAGAGAGGAGCATGCAGCTGCTTGTATTTCTATGTGTCTGCAAACTGCTGTCCGGAGAGAGGGCGGCTGTGTCAGGTGATGCGATGCAAGACTCGCGCAAGTCTGTCGTAAGTGGGACCCCGGCCTAAAAATGAAGCATAGTCTTGATTATGGCAGCTATTTGCCATTTTATGTTTGCCAGGACATTTACAGCGGAGGCAACACTGCATTTATGGCTTCTATGGTATTATACTGACATTTGCTCTTTCATATACAGTAATCCTCTTTATCCATTTGTATGCTTAGCAGTGATAGCCAAATCCCAAATACAATATGAACATTTTGGTCTTCACACTTATAGCTCCAAAATGTTCTCTAGATCATAGAAAGACAGTATCCAATATTTTATAATTGCCTGCTGATAACCCTCCTGGATTTTGGCGGTATGGTTGCAATCCATCACCCGGGGAGCATTTGATGCACAACCATGTTCTGAGTCCTGGTTAAGGTTATTTGCAGAAGTCTACAGCTTATGAGTTTACCACGTATTGCTTCTTCGACTACATGACATTGTATACCCAGTGATTTATTTGATTTGGAAATATTAGCCATTACTGTCTTGTATTTATTGCCAATTAATGGATCAGTTTGTGTGGACTTATGAACTTGGCCTGGGAAAAATTCTGTCATGGTACCAATGGATTGAGTATGACACACGCGGGTACCCTTTCTTATGAACCCTCTACTACGAGAGTCTTGAGAAGAATGGTGTACCGGTAATTGTATAACAGTCACTGCAGGTTCCTCTAAACAACTTTCTTCAGAATCAACATCAATCTCATTGGAAGGAGAAGCTATGGACACAGATATTGTATCAGGACATGAAAGAGAGGGCGATCGAGCGCATAAATGATTAAAGCCATCAATGCCTGCAAAGCTGTTCACCGGTCTCTCATCTTTCTTGACACTTTTAGATTTTGTGGGTTTATTGGCAAATGACTGTGATGGAAATATAGCTGGGAGAGCATTTTTTTTCAAACATCGAGTTGTTCCTCTGACTTCATAACAGTCAAAGCTAAAGTGTTTGGAGCAGATACAAAATGCTCCTTTTGAGCTAATGAAAATTTTTTGGCACATGGCATTTATGTCTCCAAAGTCTTGCTGGGTCCCTAACAGCCATCTTTTAATTATATTTATGTCCCTCAGAAAGGAATGCAGAAGTAAATCAGGATCTTTAATCTTCCAGGAGCTGTTACATCCATTTACAATACATGATGGTATGCTGTAAAGGAAGAAAAGAAGATTTAGTATCCTGATTCATAATGGAATAGCAACAAGGACAACAATTTACACCTGGTTTAAAGACATTTTAATACATTTTTCATTCCTTTCTGCTTAGTTGACACATTGAGATAAAAAAAAAGTGCAAGATTTTCTTTACCAGGGTGAGTATCTGAGATCAAAACTCTGAGCTTTTGGGGTAAGTCCACTATACACTGTGTGCAGAATTATTAGGCAAGTTGTATTTTAGAGGATTATTTTTATTATTGATCAACAACTATATTCTCAATTAACCCAAAAGACTCATAAATATCAAAGCTTAATATTTTTGGAAGTTGGAGTGTTTTTTTTTTTTAGATTTGGCTATCTGGAGGATATATGTTTGTGCAGGTAACTATTACTGTGCAGAATAATTAGGCAACTTAATAAAAACCAAATATATTCCCATCTCACTTGTTTATTTTCCCCAGGTAAACTAATATAACTGCACAAAATTTAGAAAAAAACATTTCTGACATGCAAAAACAAAATCCCAAAAATTAGTGACCAATATAGCCACCTTTCTTTATGATGACACTCATCAGCCTTCCATCCATAGATTCTGTCAGTTGCGTGATCTGTTTACGATCAACATTGCATGCAGCAGCCACCACAGCCTCCTAGACACTGCTCCGAGAGGTGTCCTGTTTTCCCTCCCTGTAGATCTCACATTTTAGGAGGGACCACAGGTTCTCTATGGGGTTGAGTTCAGGTGAACAAGGGGGCCATGTCATTATTTTTTCTTCTTTTAGACCTTTACTGGCCAGCCACGCTGTGGAGTAGTTGGATGCATGTGATGGAGCATTGTCCTGCATGAAAATCATGTTTTTCTTGAACGAGACCGACTTCTTCCTGTACCACTGCTTGAAGAAGTTGTCTTCCACAAACTGGCAGTAGGTCCGAGAGTTGAGCTTCATCTTCAACCCGGAAAGGTCCCACAAATTCATCTTTGGTGATACCAGCCCATACCAGTACCCCCCCACCTCCACCTTTGCTGGCGTCTGAGTTGTAGTGGAGCTCTCTGCCCTTTACTGGTCCAGTCTCTGGCCCATCCATCTGGCCCATCAAAAGTCACTCTCATTTCATCAGTCCATAAAACCTTTGAAAAATCAGTCTTAAGATATTTCTTGGCCCAGTCTTATCTTATGTTTCTTGTTCAAAGGTGGTCGTTTTTCAGCCTTTTTTCAGATGCTGAAATGTTAGCCTGAATGGTGGAAGAGGACGCCTCCCATGAACGCTTCATAAAGCTCTCAATTTTCCCATCCATCTGATCCCGAAGCTGGGAAGCGTCCTCAAAGGGGAGGGCAGTCTATTTTTGCCACACGGGCAATCTGCACATCCACCTTAAAGTACCGTCACACGCGGCAATTTTGCTAGCAATTTCATTGGCAATTTGTTGGTTGCAGTGAAATCATGGACACATTGTTCCATTTGTACATGGCAACAAAATAGCACAATGTGTCCATGATTTTACTGCAACCAGCAAATGTCCAGTGAAATTGCTAGCAAAATTGCTACGTGTGATGGTACCTTTAGGGACATCCCATCGAATCTCATTGTCCTCAAGAGGGAAACGACGGCCGGGATCACTCCTGGATCTTTTGCCAAGGAATTCCCACGCTTGTGAAATCAAATTCAAGATGGTAGAATGGACTGGGAACCCGACCTGTTTGGGCGATTTAAGGCCAGCAAACATTTCATCCTGCACTGAGGGAAGGACCTGCTCCTCCTCTAATCCCATGGTGCTCCTCACGGCCCCAATCAGCTCCCCATGTCCTCAGAGGGGAACAGCCTGCTTGGAAGCTGAGACATCATCAGGGCCCTCAGAGTCTGAATCCCTGATATCTTCAGAGTCTGAAGGGGCAGCCTGGAGTTTCCGAAACAGGGGCGGACGGAGACAGGGAGGCAAGGGAAGCCTGAATCTCCTGTTGCACCATGGCACGCAAATCATCCACCAGGCTAGGGTGTTCAGCCCGAACTATCTTGTCAGTACAGCCCTAGCAGAGTTTCTTATCCCACCCAGAGGGGAAATTCTTAGAACAGATAGGGCATTTTGAAGACTTCCCAGCAACTTTCTTGGGGGCATTCTTGTCACCCTACAAGAAAGCACAGAGAAGCACCCATCAGCCCTGCCTACTGGGCAGCACAACCCCCCCCCTGCACGCTACAGACTCACTGTGGCCGGGGAAGCACTGGGCTCTGCAGATGCAGAGGAAGACATGACTACAGGAGAACTGCTGCTAACTGGTGTCAGATGTCTTCAGGGCAGCCTTATAGCCCAAGGCCTGCCCCCAGTGCCTCATCAAGTTTCCCCACCTCCTGCAGCTGGTCAAGGCAGGCCCCCAATCACGGTGGCAAGCCCGGATGCTGCTCCACTAAGTCCCGCCCGTCGGGACCCGGAAGCGCTGCGCTCCCAGGGAGCCACCAGCCCGTTTCACCCCAGTAGGGGATCCGGAGGGACAGGACCCAGTCCCAGCCACCTCAGCAGTACACCACCAGGGTGAACTGAGAGACGGCCGGAAAAGTAGCAGAGGCTCGACCAACGCCGCCCCGGCAGCCAAAAATCCACAATAAAAGTATGCTGCAGGTTGTCGCCACCACAGCATAGGAGAGGAAAAATCCTCTCTCCATGCCCCATGGGGACAGGAAAGACACTGGCTAGTGGGAGGGTCCTTTTAACCTCTCTTGTGCTTCCTGTCCCTATTAGGGTGTGGAGAGGCAACCTCCTATGCTGTCCTGGAAGGTTCCTAGAGAAAAAGGTGCAAAATAACTGTCCATGAATTGAGGAAAATCAAGTGTGAAGCTGCCAAGTCGAGGAGCTCCTCTCTAGGGGTGCCCTGAGAAATATGGTACTCCAATTGGTCCAACCACTTCAGCAGGGACCTGGAGACACAAGTGGAGGAAATGTTAGCCTGAATGATGCCATTTGCCACCAGTTTTGCCATATTTCAGAGCTGCAACGTTACTGGAGTATCAAAAAGCACAAAGTGTGCTATACTCAGAGACATTAATACAGAAAATTCCCAACAGTAGGATATGGGGCATTCCCGTAGGACATGTCCCACTCCCCAGGAGCTACTCAGAAGCATATATGACCATAAAGAAAGAGTATATACCAATTTCCACACAAATATCCAGAAAGTCAATTTTGCGTATATCAGACTTATACGTCAACCTTATATTCACCTCATTCTCTGCAAGTCGTCCCATGAACTCGACAAGCTGCTCCACCTTGCCTTGCCACAAAATAAATAAATCATTGATATACCTCAGCCAGCACTGCACATGGGCATCGGCCGGCTCGCCCCCGCCACACAAAAGACCCCTCTCCCAAAAACCGGTGTGCCTAAGTGTTGGGGCACTACACCTCTTTCCTGTCCCTTGTCTTGTATTATAAATAAATGAAATTTGATATGATTATTGGAGTATATACTCTTTCTTTATGGTCATATATACTCAGAGACATGGCCAAGGTAAGGAAGGCTGAAAAACGACCACCTTTAAATAAGAAACATAAGACAAAACGTCAAGACTGGGCAAAGAAATATCTTAAGACTGATTTTTCAAAGGTTTTATGGACTGATGAAATGAGAGTGACTCTTGATGGGCCAGATGGATGGGCCAGAGGCTGGATCAGTAAAGGGCAGAGAGCTTCACTCCGACTCAGATGCCAGCAAGGTGGAGGTGGGGTACTGGTATGGGCTGACATCATCAAAGATGAACTCTTGGGACCTTTTCGGGTTGAGGATGGAGTGAAGCTCAACTCCCAGACCTAATGCCAGTTTCTGGAAGACAACTTCTTCAAGCAGTGGTACAGGAAGAAGTCGGTATCGTTCAAGAAAAACATGATTTTCATGCAGGACAATGCTCCATCACATGCATCCAACTACTCCACAGTGTGACTGACCAGTAAAGATCTAAAAGAAGAAAAAATAATGACATGGCCCCATTGTTCACCTGATCTGAACCTCATAGAGAACCTGTGGTCCCTCCTAAAATGTGAGATCTACAGTGAGGGAAAACAGTGTCTGGGAGGCTGTGGTGGCTGCTGCATGAAATGTTGATCGTAAACAGATCCAGCAACTGACAGAATCTATGGATGGAAGGCTGTTGAGTGTCATCATAAAGAAAGCTGGCTATATCGGTCACTAATTTTTGGGGGTTTTGTTTTTGCATGTCAGAAATGTTTTTTTTTCTAAATTTTGTGCAGTTATATTAGTTTATTATCTGTTGAAAATAAACAAGTGAGATGGGAATATATTTGATTTTTATTACCGTATATACTCGCGTATAAGCCAAGTTTTTCAGCCCAAAAATTGGGCTGAAAAATCCCCCCCTCGGCTTATACGCGAGTCACTGTATACTGTATACACTGTATACACTGTATACAGTATACAGTCCCCCCCCCCCATCAGTATACAGGCCCCCCTTGCTGCCGCAATCCTGTAAAGCAAGAGATCATTATACTTATCCCTGCCGCTGTCCCGCCGCCGCCATCGCGCTCCCCTGGCTTCATCCGGCTTTCTTCCGGCTTCCTCCGGTGAATGCAGGCAATGACGTCATTGCCTGCGCCGACCAGAGGAGGAAGCAAGAAGAAGCCGGATGAAGCCGGAGGAGCGCGATGGCGGCGGCGGTACAGCGGCATGGATAAGTATAATGATCTCTTGCTTTACAGGATTGCGGCAACGGGGGGGCCTGTATACTGATGGGGGGGGACTGTATATACCTCTGGGGCTGCTGTATACTACCACTGGGGCTGCTGTATATACTTCTGGGGCTGCTGCATACTACCACTGGGGCTGCTGTATATACCACTGGGGCTGCTGTATATACCTCTGGGGCTGCTGTATACTACCACTGGGGCTGCTGTATATACCTCTGGGGCTGCTGTATACTACCACTGGGGCTGCTGCTGTATATACCACTGGGGCTGCTGCTGTATACTACCACTGGGGCTGCTGCTGTATATACCACTGGGGAGGCTGCTGTATACCACACTCCTGGGGGCTGTATACCTGTGCTGGGGTCCACCCTCGGCTTATACACGAGTCAATAGGTTTTCCCAGGTTTTGGGGTCAAAAGTAGGGGGGTCGGCTTATACACGGGTCGGCTTATACACGAGTATATACGAGTAAGTTGCCTGATAATTCTGCACAGTAATAGTTACCTGCACAAACAGATATCCTCCAGCTAGCCAAATCTAAAAAATCCCCACTCCAACTTCCAAAAATATTAAGCTTTGATATTTATGAGTCTTTTGTGTTGATTGAGAACATAGTTTTTGATCAATAATAAAAATAATCCTCTAAAATACAACTTGCCTGATAATTCTGCACACAGTATATCTAATATATAAAGCTGAATGTGTGTATGTGTGGAGCCCACTGGGGCAGGGTACTCGGTAAATTCTAAAATAGAATTTGAATATGTCATATTAATGACCTGTAGGAAAATAGAAGCTGAGCTGTGATTGGTTGCTATAGGCAGCCTAATAAATCTCCAGCCAACAGTAATCCCTCCCCCCTGGCCGAGCAGTATATATTACCTCACACATACACATAAAAGACAGCTCATGTGACTGACATCTGCCTTAATTCCCTATATGGCACATGTGTTGCACATTGGCTGTTTTTAATCAGATGTTTATTTTTGGAAATTAAAGATACCAGACATATGAGGCGAGTTGTGTGAGGCGATTTGTGCACATCTGTGTCTGTGTAGTGTGTGTGTCCCTGGGGTGTGTCCCTGGGGTGTGTGTGTGTGTCCCAGTGGTGTGCGTGTATCCCTGTGGGGGGGTCCCTGTGGTGTGTGTCCTTTTGGGGGGGAGGGGTGTCCCTGTGGTGTGTGTCCTCGTGGGGGGAGGGATGTCTCTGTGATGTGTGTCCATCCCTATGGGGTGGGTCTGTGTGTTCCTCTGGAGTGTGTGTGTCTCTGTGTCCCTGTGGTGTGTGTGTCCATGTGGGGTGAGTGCATGTTTCCCTATAGGGTGTGTATGTGTGTGTGTTCCTGTGGGGGAGGTGTCTGTGTGGTGTGTGTCTCTGTGTTGTGTGTGTGTCTCTTTGTGGTGTGTGTGTTTGTGTTCGGGTGCATGGTGAGTATCCAATGTTGGGGCTCCACCTTAGCTGTTACTCTTTGTGTGCATGTGGTGTGTATACATGTCCCCATGCGTGGTGAATATTCCATGTCAGGGTCCAACCTTAGTAACTATACGCAGCTATATGCTGTTATGGCCATGTCACATGTAACGATATCGTTGGCGATATCGTTCAAAAGTCACGTGTTCTGTGATGCTTGAACGATGTCGAAACAACATCTTTGCGTGTGACACTACAAACGAACGATCAGTCGGCTGATTGTTCATCGTTTGATTTGAGGACAGGACCTCAAATTTATCATTGGTCGCCCGGTGGACACGCAGCATCGCTGCGTGTGACACCGGGACACGACCAATAAGCCAGCTCCCAGCGCCTCTCAGCAAGGAGTTACTAGGAGTTAGCCGCTGTGTGCCTTGGATACAAGCCGGTGAGAGGAAAAGGCTGGTAACCAAGGTATACATCGGGCATCTATGCAGCACGCGCTGCCTAGTTACCCGCAGTGTACCTTGGAGACCAGCCTGCTCCCGCTTACTGCGGCCTGGCAGCGGGAGCAAGACATTGTGGAAACGATATTTAAATCGTTTCCACGATGTCTCTGGTCCATTGATCGCTGGGGAGTCTGCCTGTGTGACAGCTCACCAGCGATCTGAACGATATTGTTAGCGATCGCGCGTGCATGTGATCGCTAACAATATCGTTCTTCAAATTGATGCGTGTGACATGGCCCTTAGTCTTTGGTGCTGTCATTAAGCCCCTCTCATTCACAACTGTCAACTAGTAACTGTCACTTTCTCTCCATTATGTAGATAGGGCCAAAATTGTTTGGTGAATTGGAACGCGCGGGGTTAAAATTTCGCCTCACAACATAGCCTATGACACTCTCGAGATCCAGATGTGTGACTGTGCAAACCTTTGTGGCTGTAGTTGCAATGGTGTAGATGCCAATCCCCGACATACACACACACACACATACACACATTCAGCTTTATATATATATACTAGCTGTACTACCCGGCTTCGCCTGGGTTAATAACTGCTGTTAACAAAATAGAATGTGTTAACAAAAATTTATTCAGCACACAAAAACCACAAAACAAATCAATAGAAATGTTCACACTGGTCTGTGAGTGCTGTGCAGCTTTTTTCATTACCGTATATACTCGTGTATAAGCCGACCCGTGTATAAGCCGACCCCCCTACTTTTGCCCCAAAAATCTGGAAAAACCTATTGACTCGTGTATAAGCCGAGGGTGGACCTCAGCAGAGGTATACAACCCCCAGCAGTGTGGTATACAGGCCCCCCCCAGTGGTATACAGGCCTCCCCAGTGGTAGTATACAGCAGCCCCAGTGGTCGTATACAGCAGCAGCCCCAGTGCTGTATACAGCAGCAGCCCCAGTAGTATATACAGCCCCAGTGGTAGTATACAGGCATCCCCAGTAGTATATGCAGCCCCAGTGGTAGTATACAGGCAGCCCCAGTAGTATATGCAGCCCCAGTGGTAGTATACAGGCAGCCCCAGTAGTATATACAGCAACCCCAGTGGTATACAGCAGCCTCCTCAGTGGTATATACAGACCCCACCAGTATATACAGCAGCCCCAGTGGTATATACAGAAGCCCCAGTGGTATATACAGCAGCCCCAGTGGTATATACAGCAGCCCCAGTGGTATATACAGCAGCCCCAGTGGTATATACAGCAGCCCCAGTGGTATACAGGCCTCAGCAGTATATACAGCAGCCCCCAGGGGTTATACAGCACCCCCCAGGGGTTATACAGCGGCCCCCAGGGGGTACCCAGCGGCCCCCAGGGGGTACCCAGCAGCCCCCTGGGGGTACCCAACAGCCCCCTGGGGTACCAACAGCCCCAGGGGGTACCCAGCAGCCCCCTGGGGGTACCAACAGCCCCCAGGGGGTACTAACAGCCCCCAGGGGGTACCCAGCTGCCCCCTGGGGGTACCAACAGCCCCCTGGAGTACCAACAGCCCCCAGGGGGTACCCAGCAGCCCCCTGGGGGTACCAACAGCCCCCTGGGGTACCCAGCAGCCCCCAGGGGGTACCAACAGCCCCCAGGGGGTACCAACAGCCCCCAGGGGGTACCCAGCAGCCCCCTGGGGGTACCAACAGCCCCCTGGGGGTACCAAGCAGCCCCAGGGGGTACCCAGCAGCCCCCTGGAGTACCAACAGCCCCCAGGGGGTACCCAGCAGCCCCCTGGAGGTACCCAGCAGCCCCCTGGGGGTACCAACAGCCCCCTGGGGTACCAACAGCCCCCAGGGGGTACCCAGCAGCCCCCTGGGGGTACCAACAGCCCCCTGGGGTACCAACAGCCCCTGGGGGTACCCAGCAGCCCCCTGGGGGTACCCAACAGCCCCCTGGGGTACCAACAGCCCCAGGGGGTACCCAGCAGCCCCCTGGGGGTACCAACAGCCCCCTGGGGGTACCAAGCAGCCCCCTGGGGGTACCAACAGCCCCCTGGGGTACCCAGCAGCCCCCAGGGGGTACCCAGCAGCCCCCTGGGGGTACCAACAGCCCCCAGGGGGTACCAACAGCCCCCAGGGGGTACCCAGCAGCCCCCTGGGGGTACCAACAGCCCCCTGGGGGTACCAAGCAGCCCCCAGGGGGTACCCAGCAGCCCCCTGGGGGTACCAACAGCCCCCAAATGCTGGCACTCGGCCCCCCTTGTAAGGCTTCCCCCCCCCCGCTGCTTATACATTACCATTCCGGTGTTCTGATCCGCGCCGCTCCTCGCTGCTTCTTCATGCTCCGTCCTCGCTGACTGCATCCGGGATCTCCATTCTCCGGCCGTCGCGCGATGACGTCATATCGCTGCGACAGCAGGAGATCCCCGGATGCAGCCAGCGCGGACGGAGCATGAAGAAGCACCGAGGAGCGGCGCGGATCAGAACACCGGAATGGTAATGTATAAGCAGCGATGGGGGGGGCCTTACAAGGGGGGGTGAGTGCCAGCTTTTGGGGGGAATATATGAACTGCTTCCCCCTGCGCTGATTGACAGGGGGAGGCAGTGCATATATAATGAGCGGCCCCACGTGATGGGGCCGCTCATACAGCAGCCTCCCCCCGCCTCCTCCAGCCTCCACAGCCCCGGCCCCACAGCCCCCACCACACGGGTCTACCGTATAGACCCGTGTATAAGCCGAGGGGGGGACTTTTCAGCCCAAATTTTGGGCTGAAAAACTCGGCTTATACACGAGTATATACGGTATATATATTCTATAGAGTTGCAGATACTCTGCTGCAATTGCACCCTCATCGCTGACAGGTGATGGAGGGTATAGATGGAGTCTGCCCACCGAGAGGTGGGGGAGCGGAAAAGGAGAACTTGGGTGTCAGCATAGGACTCGTCGTACCTGAAGTCACTTTGTCGCAGTCGACGAGCAAACAGACCTTGGCCAATGTTTGTACTAAGAACTTCAGAATTAAAAGATAAGATTTTGAGTTTTTTCAGAAAAACGTAAGTTTTTAAACTTTTTTCTCAAACACATGGCTTATAGCATTATACAACATTGGTAATAGCTGTGTGCTGCAAGGAATTTTTTCTAGTTTATATGTTTCTGCATCTCTGCATGCACCAGTTCACACTGGTCTGTGAGTGCTGTGCAGCTTTTTTCATTATATATATTCTATAGAGTTGCAGATACTCTGCTGCAATTGCACCCTCATCGCTGACAGGTGATGGAGGGTATAGATGGAGTCTGCCCACCGAGAGGTGGGGGAGCGGAAAAGGAGAACTTGGGTGTCAGCATAGGACTCGTCGTGCCTGAAGTCACTTTGTCGCAGTCGACGAGCAAACAGACCTTGGCCAATGTTTGTACTAAGAACTTCAGAATTAAAAGATAAGATTTTGAGTTTTTTCAGAAAAACGTAAGTTTTTAAACTTTTTTCTCAAACACATGGCTTATAGCATTATACAACATTGGTAATAGCTGTGTGCTGCAAGGAATTTTTTCTAGTTTATATGTTTCTGCATCTCTGCATGCACCAGTTCACACTGGTCTGTGAGTGCTGTGCAGCTTTTTTCATTATATATATTCTATAGAGTTGCAGATACTCTGCTGCAATTGCACCCTCATCGCTGACAGGTGATGGAGGGTATAGATGGAGTCTGCCCACCGAGAGGTGGGGGAGCGGAAAAGGAGGACTTGGGTGTCAGCATAGGACTCATCGTGCCTGAAGTCACTTTGTCGCAGTCGACGAGCAAACAGACCTTGGCCAATGTTTGTACTAAGAACTTCAGAATTAAAAGATAAGATTTTGAGTTTCTTCAGAAAAACGTAAGTTTTTAAACTTTTTTCTCAAACACATGGCTTATAGCATTATACAACATTGGTAATAGCTGTGTGCTGCAAGGAATTTTTTCTAGTTTATATGTTTCTGCGTCTCTGCATGCACCAGTTCACACTGGTCTGTGAGTGCTGTGCAGCTTTTTTCATTATATATATATATATATATATATATATATATATATATATATATATATATATTGTAGGGATCAGTCTCTATAGCAGCAGCAAGTAAGGCAGTGACACTCAGGCTCAGTCCAAAAAACAAGTGTGTTTTATTTCACACAATGGCAAAGCAAACAAAAAACAGTCCTTACATCAGGATAATAGCGTCGGCCCTAAACCTGCTCCTCCTGGAGCTCGCCTAGGGGTCCTTCCCCACCTTGGGGTCCGGTACACGCTCCCTGTGTGCTCACAGGCTACTTTCCCACAGACTGAACTCCTCTCCAGTCTGATCTCATCTCACAACACCTTCACAGCCGTCTCTTCCGGCCTAACATTTCTCACCTGTCTTTCCCTCCCAGCTACTTCAAAAGCCTGGGGCGGGAGATGAGGAATGGAGGCCCGCCCAAAAACCTTCCCCCATTCCTCATAGATGAGGTCCCATAACAGGCTTTACCAGCAGCCACCGTTCTCAGTAACGGTGGCCACACCTACCTCACCTATGCTCATGTAAGCATCTCCCGTCCCATACATGCAGTAGCTCACCATCCTTGGGGAAACATAGCGTCCCTCTACCACCAATCCCCTTGCTACCTCACACCCCCCCCCCCTCAGTTCAACCCGGGGGGGGTGAACTCCTGTCACCAAACAGTGAGTCCGGGACAAGGCATCGGCATTGCCCTGCAGCCTCCCGGCTCTGTGTTCCACCGTGAAGTTGAAGTTCTGGAGCGACAAGAACCACCTGGTGACTCGCGCATTCCTCTCTCTGGACTGGCTCATCCATGTGAGTGGGGAGTGGTCAGTCACCAACCGAAACCGTCGCCCCAGCAGGTAATACCTCAACGCTTCCAAGGCCCATTTGATGGCTAGGCACTCCCTCTCGACCACACTGTAATTTTTCTCTGCAGGCGTGAGCTTGCGGCTCAGGTAGTTAACGGGGTGTTCTTCCCCATTCACCTCCTGAGAAAGAACTGCACCTAGCCCTACTTCTGATGCATCGGTCTGAACGATGAATGTTTGGGTGAAGTCAGGTGTGATAAGGATGGGAGACCCGCATAACACCGTCTTCAAGACCAGAAAGGCATGCTCGGCCTGGGGGTTCCACTTTACCATGACGGGCCGTCTTCCTTTCAGAAGGTCTGTCAATGGGGCTGAGAGGGTGGCAAAATTGGGGATGAACCTCCTGTAGTATCCCACAATTCCCAGAAAGGCTCTCACCTGCTTTACTGTCCTTGGTTGGGGCCAACTCTGGATGGCTTCGACCTTGTTGACCTGCGGCTTAATCATACCTCGCCCTATCACATACCCCAAATAGCGTGCCTCCTCCATTCCCAGAGCACACTTTTTGGGGTTGGCAGTCAGCCCCGCTGCCCGGAGAGATTCCACCACAGCCTGTACCTTGGCCAAGTGGCTCTCCCAGTCGCTGCTGAAAACGATGACGTCATCCAGATAGGCCGAGGCATACCTTTGATGAGGCTTCAACACGATGTCCATTAATCTTTGGAACGTGGCTGGAGCCCCATGTAAGCCAAATGGCAACACCAGGTAGTGAAACAGACCCTCCGGGGTGATGAACGCGGTCTTCTCTTTGGCGCTATCCGTAAGGGGTACTTGCCAGTATCCCTTAGTTAGATCAAGTGTGGAGAAGTACCGGGCTTTCCCGAGTCTTTCAATGAGCTCGTCTACTCGTGGCATTGGATAAGCGTCAAATTTAGAGACCTCGTTCAGCTTCCGGAAGTCGTTGCAAAACCGTATCGTCCCATCGGGTTTGGGAATGAGCACAATGGGACTAGCCCATTCACTTTTCGACTCCTCAATAACCCCTAACTCCAGCATTTGACGAACCTCCTTTGAAATGGCCTTTCGCCGTGCCTCAGGTACTCGTTAGGGCCTCATCCGAACTTTTACCTGGGGCTCGGTGACAATATCGTGTGTAATCAACGAGGTACGCCCTGGCAGCTTTGAAAATACATCCATATTCCTGGCCACAAACTCTCGAGACTCTTGCTGCTGGTTTTTCGTGAGGGTTTCGGCTATCGTCACTTCTGCCACTGCCCCCTCAGGCACCACCTTGGCCTGTAAAGTCAGTGCAGGAGGACGGTCAGCTGGAGACCCTTCTGTACCCAGACCCTCTCTGTCTTTACAGGCTTTTAGCAGATTGACATGGTATATCTGCTCGGTCTTTCTCCGACCCGGCTGATATACCTTGTAGTTGACCTCCCCAACTCTTTCTAGGACTTCGTAGGGCCCTTGCCACTTCGCCAAGAATTTAATCTCTACAGTAGGCACTAGTACCAGGACTCTGTCTCCCGGGTTAAAAGTTCTGACCTTAGCGGATCTATTATATACCCGGCTTTGAGCTCTTTGGGCTTCCTCTAAGTGTTCTTTCACTATCGGCATCACCGCTGCCATCCGGTCCTGCATGGTCGCGATGTGCTCTACTACACTTTTGTGAGGGGTGGGTTCCTGCTCCCATCCCTCCTTGGCAATATCGAGCAGGCCCCGGGGATGTCTACCATACACGAGTTTGAACGGAGAAAAACCTGTTGAGACCTGTGGTACCTCCCGAATCGCGAACATCAGGTATGGTAGAAGACAATCCCAGTCCTTCCCATCCCTGGATACCACCTTTTTCAGCATGCTCTTTAGGGTTTTGTTGAATCTTTCAACTAAGCCATCTGTCTGCGGATGGTAGACCGAGGTGCGCAACTGCTTTACCCGGAACAGTTTACATAGCTCCTTGGTAACCTTGGACATGAACGGCGTCCCCTGGTCCGTAAGTATTTCTTTAGGGATTCCTACCCGGCAGAACACGGCGAGTAGCTCTTTGGCTATCAATTTCGCCGAGGTGTGCCGCAGTGGAATAGCCTCTGGATACCTGGTAGCGTAATCCATGATTACCAGGATATGCTGATGCCCTCGGGCAGACTTGACCAGAGGACCCACCAGATCCATGGCGACCCTTTCAAATGGTACATCTATAATGGGCAGGGGTACCAAGGGACTACGGAAGTGCGGCATAGGAGCGGATTGCTGACACTCGGGGCATGATTCGCAATACCGCTGCACCTCCCGAAACACTCCCGGCCAGTAAAAACGCTGCAGAATTCGTTCCAGAGTCTTTTTATGGCCGAGGTGTCCGCCCAGCACATGCCTATGTGCCAAGTCGAGCACCGTCGGGCGATAAGGCTGCGGAACCACCAGCTGTTCCAAGGTCTCACCCCGCACTCTGTCAACCCTGTATAACAGATCCTGGTTGACAGCCATGTGGGGAAACACCTGGTCTGCTCCTGGGTACTGAAACACCCCATTAATACAAATAACGTTTTCCCTTGCCCGATTTAACGTCGGGTCTTGGAGCTGTGCAGTACCAAAATTGTCACGGGGAACTCCCAACTCTGCAAACTCAGGTACTGACCCGAGCTCGTCGGCTTCACCCGCTAATACCTCTAGAGGGGACATTGTTACTCCCACAGCTGGCACCCCTGAGTCGGGATCACGAGGTTCAGGCTCAGGGTCCGTGACATTCTGGACTTGTTTACCCCTTAACCCCGGGTTTCCCGGTAACAGAGTCCAGAATAGAGGAAAGTAACAAATGCAGAGCCCGCAGCACCCACGGAAAAAGGAAGTTCAAACCTCCAATGTGGTGCCCGTCCTATACCAGGGAGTCCTCCTAGTAGATACACATATAACATAAAGGGGGACAGCACCACATACCAGACGGGATTCTTTATCTATTCCTTTATTCCAGCACCCCAGTGCAAGCGACGTTTCGGACTGTGTCCTTTATCAAGCAACAACATACACCAAAACCGTCCATTTTATATAGTGTAACACTCCTCCCTCTCATTAACTTCCACCAATCACATAAAGTACAAAACAATTAACATTTTACATTATCAAAAGTTAAAATCACCATGTCCATAACACTTTTATCCTTATTACATACCGATGTCCACTGTATTTATGATCTATAAAGTGTCAGTCCAAGTAATGTCCACAGCACAGCATCGCGTTCTTAGTTCCTGTATACACTTCCTTGTTCCACTATCCACCAATCCGGGTTAGCGTCGGGTCCATTGCCATAGTGACTCCCCCGTGATGTAATCCTGTATAACAGATCCTGGTTGACAGCCATGTGGGGAAACACCTGGTCTGCTCCTGGGTACTGAAACACCCCATTAATACAAATAACGTTTTCCCTTGCCCGATTTAACGTCGGGTCTTGGAGCTGTGCAGTACCAAAATTGTCACGGGGAACTCCCAACTCTGCAAACTCAGGTACTGACCCGAGCTCGTCGGCTTCACCCGCTAATACCTCTAGAGGGGACATTGTTACTCCCACAGCTGGCACCCCTGAGTCGGGATCACGAGGTTCAGGCTCAGGGTCCGTGACATTCTGGACTTGTTTACCCCTTAACCCCGGGTTTCCCGGTAACAGAGTCCAGAATAGAGGAAAGTCTCTCCCAAGGATCAGTCCATACGGCAGGGACTCTAACACTCCCACCTCATGACGACACTCCCCCTTCGGGGTTTGGATAGTGATTATGGCGGTAGGGTACTCTTTCAAATCCCCATGAATGCATAAGACCCCCACATTACGTCCCGTGTAGGATGCAGACCCAGCCAAGGTGGCATGCACCAGGGTGATAAGGCTTCCCGAGTCCAAGAGGGCAGCTGCAGGACATCCTGCCACCGTAACCTGACACATGGGAGAGATAGGTGCAGGCTCTGGGGAAGCAGCGGTATATACCGGGAAGGCATAGAGGGAGACACGCCGGGCCACACTGCCGTCCATAGGATCGGTGGTGATAGGGCAGTTTGCAGCAATGTGTCCTCGCTCTTGACACCTCCAGCACACAACAGTCTCTAGCTTCCTTGCCTGAGGGCCTGCAGGGGTGGGGGTGCGTGTCAGAGTCCTGTATTTCTCAGGGTCGGTGACCTTGCGGGATTTGGGGAGCACACGGGTTGGGGAAGAAACTTTTAACAAGTTCTGGGTGGCCTCATAACGTTCCACCAAACCGACCAGCTGGTTGGCATCGACAGGGTCCCCATGTCCCACCACTGCTGTATGGCTGGGGGCAAGGCCCGCACAAACTTGTCCAGTACCACTCTTTCCACCATCTGCGCTGGGGACAACAGCTCCGGCTGTAACCATTTTTTTACAAGATGGACGAGATCATACATCTGAGACCGGACCGCTACAGTCTCTACATAGGCCCAGCGATGGACTCTCTGGGCACGGAGATACACATTCACACCTAATCGAGCTAGAATCTCGGCTTTTACCTTTTGATAGTCCCGGGCATCCTGCTCGCTCAGGTCGTAGTACGCTTTCTGGGGCTCTCCAATCAGATATGGCGCTACGACCTCCGACCATTGGTGTAGCGGCAGACTCTCTTGCTCTGCCACTCTCTCGAACCCCGCCAAGAAAGCTTCGACATCGTCCCCTGCGGTCATCTTTTGGAGGGACGCACGGACGCTCTTCTTGATGTCCTGCTGTGGATCAGATGGTGCGCTTGACCTCAGGGCTGTTAACTGTTCCATCAGGAGTTGGTTAGTTTGCTGTTGAAGTCTCAGGGCCTCCGTATGGCTGTGCTGCTGGGCCTGCAGCGCCTCAGCATACATCTGCTGTTGCTGCTTCTGCTGCAGGTTGGCTTCAATCAATGCCTTTACAATGTCCTCCATTGCTGAGCGCTGCTTTAAGCTTAGGTCTCACATAACGATATCGGTAATGATATCGTCCTATTTGTGACGTAGGAACGATTTCTTTACCGATCTCGTTATGTGTGACTGCTCCCAACGATCAGGCCCCTGCTGAGAGGTCGCTGATCGTTACAAAGTGTCCAGGACCATTTTTGGGTCGCTGGACATCCCGCTGGTCAGCCCACATCGGCGTGTGTGACCAGCGGGAAGAACGATCAGCGAGCTCACAGGCCGGTAACCATGGTTACACCAGTAACAATGCAGCGCGCGCTGCTTAGATACTTGGTGTAACCATGGTTACCAGCGGGGGGCCCACTGGGGGACTGGGGGGGGACTACTGGGGCCACTGGGGGGGGCTTGTGGAGCCAGCTTACCGCTGCCTCCACGCTCCTCTGCCGACGCTTCTGCCAGCGCTTGCTTCCGCGTCACGTGGCTGCATGAATGCAGCCGCGCGGCGTGCGGTCCTAGTGCCCGCCAGATACACACTGTGTATCCCGCGGCACTGAGGAAAGGTGCTGGGGTGCGGGAGGGAAAGGTGCACGGTGCTGAAGTGCGGGAGGGAGGGGTGCAGGGTGCAGGATGACAGCCAGCTCTGTGCTGGCTGTCACCGATGTGGGGGGAGCTCCATGGTCCCTGGTCGCTGGTGAAGTCTGTCTGTGTGACAGCTCCCAGCGACCAGATTACACATGCTCCAACGATCCCAGCAACTCAGGATCGTTGCTGGGATCGTTGGAGCATCGGTACGTGAGACAGGCCCTTTAGGGCTTGCTTCACCCAGGACATACAACTCGTCCTCTACAGCAGTTAGTGTATGCCTTACTGCATTGCCCGCATTCTCCACCATATGTAGGGATCAGTCTCTATAGCAGCAGCAAGTAAGGCAGTGACACTCAGGCTCAGTCCAAAAAACAAGTGTGTTTTATTTCACACAATGGCAAAGCAAACAAAAAACAGTCCTTACATCAGGATAATAGCGTCGGCCCTAAACCTGCTCCTCCTGGAGCTCGCCTAGGGGTCCTTCCCCACCTTGGGGTCCGGTACACGCTCCCTGTGTGCTCACAGGCTACTTTCCCACAGACTGAACTCCTCTCCAGTCTGATCTCATCTCACAACACCTTCACAGCCGTCTCTTCCGGCCTAACATTTCTCACCTGTCTTTCCCTCCCAGCTACTTCAAAAGCCTGGGGCGGGAGATGAGGAATGGAGGCCCGCCCAAAAACCTTCCCCCATTCCTCATAGATGAGGTCCCATAACAGGCTTTACCAGCAGCCACCGTTCTCAGTAACGGTGGCCACACCTACCTCACCTATGCTCATGTAAGCATCTCCCGTCCCATACATGCAGTAGCTCACCATCCTTGGGGAAACATAGCGTCCCTCTACCACCATTCCCCTTGCTACCTCACAATATATATATATTCGCTAGACTTCCAGAACGCCATCTTGGATGTGGTGCGATCCAACATGGCAGGCGGGAAGTGTCGCGAGACTTCCCGGCCGCCATCTTGGATCTCGCGAGATCCAACATGGCAGGCAGGTAGTCCCGCGAGAAATCATCGTCGAGGATCAATGTCGCCAGACGGGTCAGATCCAACATGGCGTCGGCGTCGCGGAGAAAAAGATGGGATGTCGTCAGAGAAGATCAGATGTCAGCGGCGGCGTGCAGGAGACGATCGGATGTCAGCGGTGTGTTAGTGGACGAGTGTCGGTGAGTATAGATGTCGGCGTGAGAGTACATGGGGTATGAGTGTGAGACTGTACAGAGGGGGGGGTGTATGTGAAGTGGCCAGGGGATCGTGTGTGTGGGGAGGTGCAGAAAGAGAGGGGGTGTGGTGAGGAGTGTGATTGTGAGGCACAGCAGAGGCCACCGATGGCGGTAGTGGGGCTTTGAAAGCCCCGCTACCGCCAAAAGTCGGCCATCTTGGATCACCCGCGACGGGTGTACAGGCAGCTTCTGTCACGGATGTGACGAAGCAATACCGTTAGATAGTGACGGAAGTTGGCTTAGGGCTTTTATTATAATATATAGAATATAGAATACATACAGGAGTAGCGGTGTGCAGTGGTGCCGGAGTCCAGGAGGAGACAGCAGGCGGGTGCAGGCAGGAGGAGGCCGGGGAACAGCGGCCATGTGCGGGCAGGAGGGGGCCGAGGAAGAGCGGCCGGGTGCGTGCAGGATGGGGCCGGGGGACAGTGGCTGGATGCGGGTAGGAGGGAGGCAGGGAGACAGCGAGCGGGTGCGGGCAGGAGGGGGCCAGGGGGACAGCGGCCAGGTGCGGGCATGAGGGGGCCGGGGAACAGCTGCCGGGTGCGGACAGTAGGGGGCGGGGGGGCCTTCCTGGCCGCACCTGGACGCTGTCCCCCGGCCCTCTCCTGCTCGCAGCAGAGTGCTTAGCAGAGTATATGGCGGCTCAGTGGTTAGCAGAGTATATGGAGGCTCAGTGTTTAGCAGACTTTACGGCGGCTGAGTGGTTAGCAGAGTATACGGCGGCTGAGTGGTTAGCAGAGTATACAGGGGCTCAGTGGTTAGCACAGTATACGCTGGCTCAATAGTTAGCACTGTATATGGAGCCTCAGTGGTTAGCACTCTATGGTGGCTCAGTGGTTGGCACTGTATATGGTGGCTCAATAATAATTAGAGCAGTAATGTGGCTCAGTGATTAGCACTGTATACGGTAACTCAGTGGTTAGCACTCTATGGTGGGTAAGTGGTTAGCACTGTATATGGTGGCTCAATAATTAGAGTAGTAATGTGACTCAGTGGTTAGCACTGTATAAGGTGACTCGGTGATTAGCACTGTATGGTGCCTCAGTGGTTGGCACTGTATATGGTGGCTCAGTGGTTAGCACAGTATGGTGGCTCAGTGGTTAGCACAGTATGGTGGCCCAGTGGTTAGCACTGTATGCTGGCTCAGTGGTTAGCACTGTACAGTGGCTGAGTGGTTAGCACTGTACAGTGGCTGAGTGGTTAGTACAGTATGGTGGCTCAGTGGTTAGCACTGTATGGTGGCTCAATGTTTAGCACTGCATGGTGGCTCAGTGGTTAGGACAGTATGGTGGCTCAGTGGTTAGCACTGCACGGTGGCTCAGTGGTTAGCACAGCGCGGTGGCTCAGTGGTTAGCACAGTGCGGTGGCTCAGTGGTTAGCACAGCACGGTGGCTCAGTGGTTAGCACAGCGCGGTGGCTCAGTGGTCAGCACAGCGCGGTGGCTCAGTGGTCAGCACAGCGCGGTGGCTCAGTGGTCAGCACAGCGCGGTGGCTCAGTGGTCAGCACTGCACGGTGGCTCAGTGGTCAGCACTGCACGGTGGCTCAGTGGTCAGTGGAGGCCGGGGAGGGCAGAGTGGTCAGCGGAGGGTGGGGGGGCAAAGTGGTCAGCGGAGGGTGGGGGGGCAGAGTGGTCAACAGAGGCAGGGGGCAGAGTGGTCAGGGGAGGCCGGGGGCAGAGTGGTCAGTGGAGGCCGGGGGCAGAGTGGTCAGCAGAGGCAGGGGGCAGAGTAGTCAGCGGAGGCCGGGGGCAGAGTGGTCAGCGGAGGCCGGGGGCAGAGTGGTCAGCGGAGGCCGGGGACAGAGTGGTCAGCGGAGGCCGGGGGCAGAGTGGTCAGCGGAGCGGAGGCTGGGGGGGGGCAGAGTGGTCAGCGGAGGCTGGGGGCGCAGCGTGGTCAGCGGAGGCTGGGGGGCAGAGTAGTCAGCGGAGGCCGGGGGCAGGGTGGTCAGCAGAGGCCGGGAGCAGGGTGGTCAGCGGAGGCCGGGGGCAGAGTGGTCAGCAGAGGCCGGGGGCAGAGTGGTCAGCGGAGGCCGGGGGCAGAGTGGTCAGCGGAGGCATGGGGCAGAGTGGTCAGCGGAGGCATGGGGCAGAGTGGTCAGGGGAGGCTGGGGGCAGAGTGGTCAGCGGAGGCCGGGGGCAGAGTGGTCAGCGGTGGCCGGGGGCAGAGTGGTCAGCAGAGGCCGGTGGCAGAGTGATCAGCGGAGCGGAGGCTGGGGGGGGGCAGAGTGGTCAGCGGAGGCTGGGGGCGCAGCGTGGTCAGCGGAGGCTGGGGGGCAGAGTAGTCAGCGGAGGCCGGGGGCAGGGTGGTCAGCAGAGGCCGGGGGCAGGGTGGTCAGCGGAAGCCGGGGGCAGAGTGGTCAGCAGAGGCCGGGGCAGAGTGGTCAGCGGAGGCCGGGGGCAGAGTGGTCAGCGGAGGCCGGGGGCAGAGTGGTCAGCGGAGGCCGGGGGCAGAGTGGTCAGCGGAGGCATGGGGCAGAGTGGTCAGCGGAGGCCGGGGGCAGAGTGGTCAGCGGAGGCCGGGGGCAGAGTGGTCAGCGGAGGGTGGGGGCAGAGAGGTCAGCGGAGGCCGGGGGCAGAGTGGTCAGCGGAGGCCTGGGCAGAGTGGTCAGCGGAGGCCTGGGCAGAGTGGTCAGCAGAAGGCGGGGGGCAGAGTGGTCAGCGGAGGGCGGGGGGGGACAGAGTGGTCAGCGAAGGGCTGGGGGAGGCAGAGTGGTCAGCGGGGGCGGGGGCAGAGTGGTCAGCAGAGGGTGGGGGCAGAGTGGTCAGCGGAGGGCGGGTGCAGAGTGGTCAGCAGCGGGTAGGGTGGGGCAGAGTGGTCAGAGGAGGGCGGGGGGGACAGAGTGCTCAGTGGAGGGTGGGGGGGGCAGAGCGGTCAGGGAAGGCCAGGGGGGGCAGAGTGGTCAGTGGAGGCCGGGTGAGGGGGGGCAGAGTGGTCAGCGGAGGTCGGGGGGGCAGAGTGGTCAGCGGAGGCCGGGGGGGCAGAGTGGTCAGCGGAGGCTGGGGGGCAGAGTGGTCAGCGGAGGCTGGGGGGGCAAAGTGGTCAGCGGAGGGCGGGGGGGGACAGAGTGGTCAGCGAAGGGCGGGGGGAGGCAGAGTGGTCAGCGGGGGCGGGGGCAGAGTGGTCAGCGGAGGCATGGGGCAGAGTGGTCAGCGGTGGCCGGGGGCAGAGTGGTCAGCGGTGGCCGGGGGCAGAGTGGTCAGCGGTGGCCGGGGGCAGAGTGGTCAGCGGTGGCCGGGGCAGAGTGGTCAGCGGTGGCCGGGGGCAGAGTGATCAGCGGAGCGGAGGCTGGGGGGGGGCAGAGTGGTCAGCGGAGGCTGGGGGCGCAGCGTGGTCAGCGGAGGCTGGGGGGCAGAGTAGTCAGCGGAGGCCGGGGGCAGGGTGGTCAGCAGAGGCCGGGGGCAGGGTGGTCAGCGGAGGCCGGGGGCAGAGTGGTCAGCAGAGGCCGGGGGCAGAGTGGTCAGCGGAGGCCGGGGGCAGAGTGGTCAGCGGAGGCAGGGGGCAGAGTGTTCAGCGGAGGCCGGGGGCAGAGTGGTCAGCGGAGGCCGGGGGCAGAGTGGTCAGCGGAGGCCGGGGGCAGAGTGGTCAGCGGTGGCCGGGGGCAGAGTGGTCAGCAGAGGCCGGGGGCAGAGTGATCAGCGGAGCGGAGGCTGGGGGGGGGCAGAGTGGTCAGCGGAGGCTGGGGGCGCAGCGTGGTCAGCGGAGGCTGGGGGGCAGAGTAGTCAGCGGAGGCCGGGGGCAGGGTGGTCAGCAGAGGCCGGGGGCAGGGTGGTCAGCGGAGGCCGGGGGCAGGGTGGTCAGCGGAGGCCGGGGGCAGAGTGGTCAGCGGAGGCCGGGGGCAGAGTGGTCAGCGGAGGCAGGGGGCAGAGTGGTCAGCGGAGGCATGGGGCAGAGTGGTCAGGGGAGGCCGGGGCAGAGTGGTCAGCGGAGGCCGGGGGCAGAGTGGTCAGCGGAGGGTGGGGGCAGAGAGGTCAGTGGAGGCCGGGGCAGAGTGGTCAGCGGAGGCCGGGGGCAGAGTGGTCAGCGGAGGCCTGGGCAGAGTGGTCAGCAGAAGGCGGGGGCAGAGTGGTCAGCGGAGGGCGGGGGGGACAGAGTGGTCAGCGAAGGGCTGGGGGAGGCAGAGTGGTCAGCGGGGGCGGGGGCAGAGTGGTCAGCAGAGGGTGGGGGCAGAGTGGTCAGCGGAGGGCGGGTGCAGAGTGGTCAGCAGCGGGTAGGGTGGGGCAGAGTGGTCAGAGGAGGGCGGGGGGACAGAGTGCTCAGTGGAGGGCGGGGGGGCAGAGTGGTCAGGGAAGGCCAGGGGGGGCAGAGTGGTCAGTGGAGGCCGGGTGAGGGGGGGCAGAGTGGTCAGCGGAGGTCGGGGGGGCAGAGTGGTCAGCGGAGGCCGGGGGGGCAGAGTGGTCAGCGGAGGCTGGGGGCAGAGTGGTCAGCGGAGGCTGGGGGGGCAAAGTGGTCAGCGGAGGGCGGGGGGGGACAGAGTGGTCAGCGAAGGGCGGGGGGAGGCAGAGGTGGTCACGGGGGCGGGGGCAGAGTGGTCAGCAGAGGGTGGGGGCAGAGTGGTCAGCAGAGGGCGGGTGCAGAGTGGTCAGCAGCGGGTAGGGTGGGGCAGAGTGGTCAGAGGAGGGCGGGGGGGACAGAGTGCTCAGTGGAGGGCGGGGGGGGCAGAGCGGTCAGCGAAGGCCAGGGGGGGCAGAGTGGTCAGTGGAGGCCGGGTGAGGGGGGGCAGAGTGGTCAGCGGAGGTCGGGGGGGCAGAGTGGTCAGCGGAGGTCGGGGGGCAGAGTGGTCAGCGGAGGCTGGGGGGCAGAGTGGTCAGCGGAGGCTGGGGGGGGGCAAAGTGGTCAGCGGAGGGCGGGGGGTAGAGTGGCGGCGACATACTTACTTCCATCGCCAGCGGCATCTTCCATGTCGCCGCCCCGTACATAGTGAAACCAAGATGGCGGCTGGAAAATCTCGCGAGAGTTCCCGGCTACCATCTTGGTTTCGCCCTGTGCACAGCGGCGACATTAAAGATGGCGGCCGGGAAGTCTCGCCAGGCGAGACTTCGCAGCCGCCATCTTGCATGTCACCGCAGTGCACAGGGCGAAACCAAGATGGCGGTCGAGAACTCTCGCAAGACTTTCCGGGCGGCCGGGAACTCTCGTGAGATTTTCCGGCCGCCATCTTGGTTTCGCTATTTACGGGGCGGCAACATCGAAGATAGCGGCGGCAGACGGAGGAAGACGGAGGCGGGTGTGATGGGGTAGTAAGTATAATAGCGTGGAGGGGCAGAGCTGGAGATCCAATGGGGTGGAGGGGCAGAGGACCACTGTAGAATCGGTAGTAGGGCATTGAAAGTCCCCACTACCGACTAAGCGGCGGCCATATTAGTTAGGGACAATCATCCCCTAAGCCAGCTTCAGTCGGATGTGACATCATAAACTTTACATAGTGACGGAAGCTGGCTTAGGGGAATTATTATATAGGACTAGCTGTGACCCCGATTCTGAAGAATCGGGAGTCTAGAATCTGGAGAGAGAGAGGGAGAGGGAGAGAGATAGATAGATAGAGATAGATAGAAATAGATACATAGATAGATAGATAGATAGATAAATAGATAGAAATAGATAGGTAGATAGATAGATAGAAATAGATACATAGATAGATAGATAGATAGAAAGAAATAGATAGATAGATAGATAGAGATAGATAGAAATAGATACATAGATAGAGATAGAAATAGATAGATAGAGATAGATAGAAATAGATAGAAATAGATAGAGATAGATAGAGATAGATATAGATAGAGATAGATAGATAGAGATAGATATAGATAGAGATAGATAGATAGAAATAGATAGATAGAAATAGATAGATGGAGATAGATAGATACATAGATAGATAGAGATAGATAGAGATAGATAGAGATAGATAGAGATAGAGATAGATAGATAGAAATAGATAGATAGAAATAGATAGCAATAGATAGATAGAAATAGATAGAGATAGATAGATAGATATAGATACATAGATGGATAGATAGATAGATAGATAGATAGAAATAGATACATAGATAGATAGATAGAGATAGATAGATAGATAGATAGATAGATACAAATAGATAAATAGATAGAGATAGATAGATAAATAGAGATAGATAGATAAATAGATAGGGATAGATAGATAGATAAATAGATAGAGATAGATAGATAGAAAGAAATAGATACATAGATAGAAAGATAGATAGAAATAGATACATAGATAGATAAAAAAAAGTGTAGAAAAAAAAGTGGGTCAGGGAGCAGCATAAACAGCTGAAAAGCAGGTGCAGGCAAATCAAACCTTATCTTTAAAGGTTGTAGACAAATCCAGGTCTGGAGAAAGACTTGCAGCACTCCAAGTTCTCAGTGTGAAAAGAACTTTCTTTATTAGGACAGGCACAAAACATGCAACGTTTCAAGTCACAAAGACTTTTCCTCAGGCACAAGTGTCTCAACAGGAAATGCAGTTTATATATACAAACATTAGCATATTAAATTGACAACTGATTAGAGTCATTAGAAAGCAGAGAAACATCAATATTATATTAGTGGTTGTGCATAAATAAGTGACAACAATTAAAAAATACAAAAAGATACAAAAAGACATTAGCAAATCAATCAGGTATATATGGACTGCATACAGTGTGAAAAACCTAATTTGAAAGGGCCATGCATAAGTGTACCATATTGCCATCATTATAGAGGTTTCATATGAGTTTCTCTATGAAATGGGGCCAGTGGTGCTGGAATTAAAAGAAAATGGTGCATCTCAAAAAATATTAATAAGTGTTATGGCTCAAAGGGCCATCAATCATTTAGATTTGAATATTGTGCAAAATTGTGCAAAATGCAATATTAAGTTAAATAGACTTTATAAGTGTAAAAAGCTTTTAGCGCCATCTAGTGGCTGTGCTATATCATGTGCCATAAAATGAGACCATTCAGATGTATGGAATAGATCAAGTAAATACATCAGTTCAGTGGTGTGTGGTTCTTTGGCTGAAACTAGAGGGATTTATATAAATCCTCAATACAAAACAGGGGTTAAAATTGAACCAGTTTACCACTAAGATAAATAATATGGTCATAAAAACTAAAAATGTGTATATATCATAATCGACAATACAGGTTACAGTGAAAATTAGTTCACACCGGTGCGAAAAAAACATGTTATTAAACAAAAAAATGGCGACCTATAAAACCACAGGAGTGCAACCACAAGGTATATTATAAACCAACATCTTTATACGTGCACCACCAGAAAATTATCATTGATGAAGAAAAAAAATTTAGATAAAAACAATATGGTATCACGCATGGTACTTTCAATTTCAGGGTGAGTCATAATGGGGTAGGTTTTTCGTCCATATGAAGTAGCCTGGAAAAAAACAAAGATCTATTTCAGTACTCAAGTGTATTCAATTTTAAAAAAACATAATTGCTTATACAGTAATATGATAAAAAACAGTGCAAGATAAAATATCATAAAAACAAAAAATGGAGAAATAGGTTTAACATCATGGTACAAGGATCTCGAATCTTTCTTCGGCCAGTTTTACTCATGGGGTTAATTTATGATTGTGTTTAATTTATAATCTACATTAAGACCCCCTGGTTTTAAAGTACCTAACCGGTGTATCCAACGTAACTCTTTCTCCATCAGCAGTTTGTTGCGGTTGCCATTTCTTCTCAAAGGGGGGACACTGTCTATGATTCTACATTTCAAATCACTCTCCTGATGTTCGGCTTCAGTAAAGTGCTTGGAAACGGGGAGATTAGGGATTTGTTTTCTTATACTATATCTGTGTTGACCCATCCTCACTTTAAACTCTAACGTCGTCTCACCCACGTAATATAACCCACAGGGCAATCCAGAAGGTAGACCACATGGTCAGAGGAACATGTATGGAATCCGTTTATTTTGTAGGTATTCCCTCTTTGTTCAAAAGTATTACCCTTGCGCATATAGGGGCAGTTTACGCAGCCATAGCATGGGAAACTACCTGTTCTCCGTTGGCCTGTAATTGTAGATTGTAAATCTTTTTTGAAGCTGCCAATATCAGCCTGTATTAAGGTGTCTCTCAAACTACGCCCTTTTCTGTAAGCCAGAATTGGGGTTTTTTAAATTCATCAATTTCAGGAAGACCCCTAGACAAGATGTTCCAATTACCTATGATTGCTTTTTTAATTTCATCTGATTCATTACAGAACGTTGTCACCATAGGGATTCGTTTGTCCTTATTGGCAACCGCAGGTTTACCTTGGAGGGCGCGTTTTTTTTGTTGCTGTAGAACACCCTTAGGGTATCCACGTTTCAGAAACTTTTGTGTGAGCAGATCAGTGGTCTCTTTTAGCTCAATGGGATCGGATACGATCCTACAGACTCTTTGCATTTGCCCTTTAGGAATAGCCTTTTTCATGTTTTTTGGGTGATGGCTATCATAGCGCAGTAATTTATTTCTATCCGTGGGCTTAGTAAATAAGGAGGTTTTTATCTTGTTCTCTTTCAGAGTGACCTTCACATCAAGGAATTGGATCTCGTCCATAGAGTACATAGATAGATAAATAGATAGAGATAGATAGATAGAAATAGATGCATAGATAGATAGATAGATACATACATACATACATAGATAGCCGACGAAAGCCGAGACCCGTGGCCGAAAATAGAACCAAGGGCCCGGCTATAGTTCGCTTGAAACACCGCTATTATTCTCTATGGGAAGTGAGGCGCTATTCTGATTGGTCGCCGGCAGCACACAGCGACCAATCAGAATAGCGCCTCACTTCCCATAGAGAATAATAGCGTTGTTTCAAGCGAACTATAGCCGGGCCCTTGGTTCTATTTTCGGCCACGGGTCTCGGCTTTCGTCGGTCGGAGAGACTCGCAATCGCTTCGACTTAAGTCTCGAAGTCGAGTCAACTCGAGACTCGCAATCGCTTCGCGGCCATTGCGAGTCTCCCGCCCCGGCAACGACCGACGAAAGCCGAGACCCGTGGCCGAAAATAGAACCAAGGGCCCGGCTATACTTCGGTTGAAAAACCGCTATTATTCTCTATGGGAAGTGAGGCGCTTTTCTGATTGGTCGCCGTCAGCACACAGCGACCAATCAGAAGAGCGCCTCACTTCCCATAGAGATATAATGGACGAAAAATCATCCATTCTATCTCTATGGGAAGTGAGGCGCTATTCTGATTGGTCGCCGGCAGCACACAGCGACCAATCAGAATAGCGCCTCACTTCCCATAGAAATATAATGGACGATTTTTCGTCCATTATATCTCTATGGGAAGTGAGGCGCTATTCTGATTGGTCGCTGTGTGCTGGCGGCGACCAATCAGAAAAGCGCCTCACTTTAAGCGCTAAATTTGAAACTCAAAGTCGTCTATTATATGTCTATGGGAAGTGAGGCGCTATTCTGATTGGTCGCCGTCAGCACACAGCGACCAATCAGAAGAGCGCCTCACTTCCCATAGAGATACATAGCGGTGTTTCGGCGAATTTATGGCCGGGCCCCTGGTTTTATTTTCGGCCACGGGGCTCGGCTCTGGTCGGCGTTCCACGAGGCCGGAGACTCGCAACAGCCGCTTCGCGGCGATTGCTCGCGCATCAGCAACGGCTCGCAAGATTGCGAGCCATTGCCAAGGCGCGAGCAATGGCCGCGAAGCGAGTCTCCGGCCCCGTGGAACGACCGATCAGAGCCGAGCCCCGTGGCCGAAAATAGAACCAGGGGCCCGGCCATAAATTCACCGAAACACCGCTATGTATCTCTATGGGAAGTGAGGCGCTATTCTGATTGGTCGCCGGCAGGACACAGCGACCAATCAGAATAGCGCCTCACTTCCCATAGAGAATAATAGCTGTATTTCATGGAATTTATGGCCGGGCCCCTGGTTCTATTTTTGGCCACGGGCTTGGCTGTGGTCGGTGGTTCTACGGGGGCGGAGACTCGCAATGGCCGCTTCGCGGCCATTGCTCGCGCTGTGGCCGGGCCCCTGGTTCTATTTTTGGCCACGGGGCTCGGCTGTGGTCGGTCGTTGGACGGGGCCGGATAAAAGCGACTCACTTTAAGCGGTAAATTTGAAACTCAAAGTCGTACATTATATGTCTATGGGAAGTGAGACGCTATTCTGATTGGTCGCCGTCACCACACAGCGACCAATCAGAATAGCGCCTCACTTCCCATAGAGATATAATGGACGAAAAATCGTCCATTATATCTCTATGGGAAGCGAGGCGCTATTCTGATTGGTCGCTGTGTGCTGGCGGCGACCAATCAGAAAAGCGCCTCACTTTAAGCGCTAAATTTGAAACTCAAAGTCGTCTATTATATGTCTATGGGAAGTGAGGCGCTATTCTGATTGGTCGCCGTCAGCACACAGCGACCAATCAGAAGAGCGCCTCACTTCCCATAGAGATACATAGCGGTGTTTCGGCGAATTTATGGCCGGGCCCCTGGTTCTATTTTCGGCCATGGGGCTCGGCTCTGGTAGGTGTTCCACGAGGCCGGAGACTCGCAACAGCCGCTTCGCGGCGATTGCTCGCGCATCAGCAACGGATCGCAATGATTGCGAGCCATTGCTAAGGCGCGAGCAATGGCCGCGAAGCGAGTCTCCGGCCCCGTGGAACGACCGATCAGAGCCGAGCCCCGTGGCCGAAAATAGAACCAGGGGCCTGGCCATAAATTCGCCGAAACACCGCTATGTATCTCTATGGGAAGTGAGGCGCTATTCTGATTGGTCGCCGGCAGGACACAGCGACCAATTAGAATAGCGCCTCACTTCCCATAGAGAATAATAGCGGTGTTTCATGGAATTTATGGCCGGGCCCCTGGTTCTATTTTCGGCCACGGGGCTTGGCTGTGGTCGGTGGTTCTATGGGGCGGAGACTCGCAATGGCCGCTTCGCGGCCATTGCTCGTGCTGTGGCCGGGCCCCTGGTTCTATTTTTGGCCACTGGGCTCGGCTGTGGTCGGTCGTTGGACGGGGCCGGAGACTCGCAATGGCCGCGAAGCGGCCATTGCTCGCGCTCCGGCAACGGCTCGCGCCGGCCAATGCTTCGTGTGTAGCGTGGCTGCCTTGTGGCAGCCACGTCCACGACGACGGAAGTAGCGCTGAAAATGACGGAAGTGCGCTACAGCAATTATATATTAGATATATATATGTAGCATTATTGCAGGAATACCCAAACATTGTTCACATGCAGGGTATATACATATATCCACATTATATGGTATATATTACATTATATAGTTCAATCCTATATTGTATGACTTCCTTATACAGCTTGAGACAAGATTCATATAATAAGTTGTAATATGTCTGCCTCCATGCAATTATGACATTCCATATCATAGCTCGATATTATCAATATCAGTAACATACCGTAGGAAAATTTACTGGCAGAAAAGGGAGGGGAGCGCACATAAGGTTTTATCCTTATAAAATGTGTCAATAGACGCCCCCCCCCCCCCCAATGTGGTGCGACTCATTTTTGTGGTTTGTTTGAGTCACAACAAACTGGATCGAGCCTGAAAGGAATTGGCCGCTGCAGATGCCCCACTGGGAATGTGTAAAATCCAAATGATGAAAGAGTCGGGCTTCACTCCGTGCAGACCAAAGAAGCGTCAGTCCGATGATAGTCAGGATAACTTATTTCTTTACCAACGCGTTTCGTGGCATTATTTGCCACTTCATCAGGGCCTTCATCATTTGGATTATAGATTACTGGCTGCAGCCATTCTGACACTATGAAAGGATTTTGATTCAGGAACACAGCTGGAATAGCTGTCCCTGCCCACACCAGACTTTCTGTAAAGCATGTGAGACTGTATATATAGAGACTGTGAAATGTCAAACACAGCAGGGGGCGTGGCAGACTGAGTTGCACATGACAAAGTAGTCCTGTAATGGTAATCACAGGGTAATAAAGCCATTCATTTTCTCATCATAACTGTGTAAATGATGTACCTCAGTAGATGTTAGCAGCACTTACGTCCTCCTCACCTGCTTCACCAACAGGAAATTATGCAGCAAAAGAAAAGAGGAAAATATTCAGGGGCGACAGTGCATGGATTTTTTTCAAAGCAAAAACTTAATTTTATTCTTCATTATTAAAAAGAATGGCCACCTTTGGGGAACAAGTCTAAGGGTGCGTGCACACGATCAGTGTACACAGCGTTTTGGACGCAGCATCTTGCTGCTGCGTCCAAAACGCTGCGTAGTACAGTATAATCCTATCCTCACTATGCGTAACCTGCTCGCAGCGTATTTGGAGCTGTGGTGCTGGTTGCCGGGAGTCTGCGCCTCCTCAACATGTTCATTTCATGCTGCGGATTCGGAAGCGGCTCCCAACGGGTGACTGCAGGAAGAAGCCGCTCTGCTCCCACCGCACATGGTGAATACAGGGCAGCTTCTCCGGTCCGTGTGCACGCACCCCACGATCAGTGTACACAGCGTTTTGGACGCGTCTTGCCGCTGCGTCCAAAACGCTGCATAGTACAGTACTAGCATAGTGGATGGGATTTCAAGAAATCCCATCCTCACTATGCGTAACCCGCTCGCAGTGTATTTGGAGCTGCGGTGCGGGTTGCCGGGAGTCCGCTCCTCCGCAGCATGTTGATTTCATGCTGCGGAGTCTGAAGCGGCTGCCACAAGAGACTGCAGGGAGAAGCCATCCTGCACCCGCCGCACATGGTGAGTACAGGACGGCTGCGGTCTCCCTGCAACCACCCGCGGCTTCTCTCAGGTCCGGAGGAGCTGCGTCCAACACGCAGCTCCTCCGGACCGTGTGCGCGCACCCTTATGTGTTTCGGGCAACTTAGAAGCATCCTTAGTCGTAGATAAAACAGAATACATAAATGAACAGATTTATAAACATAATGATTTGAAAAATACCAGTGGTATACATTACATAGATTCAATTAGCATGTGAAAACCTCCAGCCATACAGAGTTAAACTCTACCTATGAGTCAGACAATACTGTTAATATCAGCAGAACAAATGCAGAAAGGAAAATAAAATAGTAAATGAACATTGTATCCCTCCTGTAGTTCATACCAAAAGGATGTTTGGTGTTCATTCTGACAATTCAAAAAACGTTTCGCATATAAAGCTTTTTCTGCCATCAATTGTTCCTTTTGGAAGCATTAACCCTTTAGGGTATGTGCACATCAGTCGTTTTGTGGGCTGGTTTTGACCGTTTTCCGTCGGCGGTTCCCGCTGAGTTTTATGTTAATGTATGTTAATCCTACCCACCGGTAGGATTAAATGCTAGTCAATGGAGTTTAGAAAACCTGTGTACATTACAACGATTTTTGTCTGGTCGTTTTCAGTTTATTCACCGGTTTCCGACCGGTTTTCAAAGATAGATGTGGCGCCCCGCAACGAGTGCGTCACAAGAGGGTATTGCAGCCATAAAAGCAGCCGCAATATTCTCTGACACAGCAGTGATCTGGTTAATTTAGAAATCCAACCCTGCATGCATCACCTAGAACAGAGAGCCAATCCTAGGTCCTGGTGGGTGGAGGTGTTAGGGAAGTGTAGTAGAACACACACAATAGTCTAGAGACTAGAGCCTAGAACAGAGTCTGGGACAGAGAACTTGAACTTGGAGAGGAGCGGGGGCTCCGCACCCCGTGCAGCCCCCGGGCCGTCACCGGTCGGGTGTCAGCACCTGAGGCCTTAACAACCGGGATTGGGCATTATTCAAACGGGTTCCCAAAACACTCCTGTGCCCACAACTCACAGCCGGTTCACTGGTACCGAAGCTGGCAGCAGTTCACCTCTGCTACGCGAACCAGAAAGCGTGGAGGAGCAGCTTCACAGGAGCACCCCACCACCAGCCAACTTCCAGTCGTCTAACCAGCGGTGTACCCACTGAGGGATCCAAGGCTCCCCAAAACATCCAGAACGTACATCATGGATAGGGCATTGAAGCAGCCTCCCCGTACCCGACCTGGTATTCCTGGGCGACACTGGCAACCAATTAGTTAGAATGGAGGAACACTGCGGATTTCTAAGGGACACCATCACTGCTGAGTCCACCCGGTCTACTACCCAACCACTGTATGCCATGTACTGCCTGCTGGTTACAGTAAAGACCCGTTGCAGAGACTTTCTGTGTCCGTGCTTCCTTATGAACTGTCCGTCCGCAATACAAGGTAACCGCAGCTGCCGCACAACATCTTGAGCAGCTCCAGCCTCCGGGGATCACCGCTCAGCCTGTGGGGAGCGTAACATCTTGCTGCTGTCCATCCCCCGGAGGTTCCGCAGCGTCGGTAGCCCTTACCGAACTACTCATAGGTGGCGTCACGAATAAATTAAAAACCCCTTTAATCTGTTCCGACAAGACGTCTTCAAAACTTTTGATCTGCACTACACCGGGCCCCACTACCGGCAGGCGCGGTCCACCCGTGACAAGGAGGAAGGAAGCATCGCCTGTCTAAACCGGAGTCCCGGCCACGGTGAGTCAGAAAATGGCGTCACGAACAGGATACGAGCAGGCCCGTTACCCAACGGGTATAATGTGCTTAAACTGGACTTTATTGTCTACAATTTGGACTTTGTTCGTCCCTAAAAGAACTTTCCCGCCTTTTCACCGAGGGCCAAGATGGTGCCCAAGATGGCGTTCCCCCACAAGAATCCGCCAGGTGCAAGCCCAGGAGTGAGTCAACCCCCCCCTCATCGTGGGAGGGCTAAAGACAAAAGGCGCCAAACTCTTTGTCCGCCCTGATTGCTCGAATCAACCATGGGGGCGGACCCCAAGGACTTTTTCCCATGATTAGACTACAAAAGCCCAGAGGAAATGGGAGCGTCACAGACCTTCTTTACCAGCGCTACCAGAACACTTACCGGTTGAACGGGTGTGGTTTCCCTCCGAAGAAAAGATGGCCAGCATGAGACTCCAAGACCTGATGCGGGAGGTCGAGGCGGAGGCCAGAGCAGCCATAGGCCAACCGGGTCCGGGTCCTGCCCTTACCATAGATGGCAGCCCCGACTTCTGGCTAGAGGCTCTACAAGACCTCCGGGTGCGACTACTAGAGACTGTAGAGTGGACGATTCGCAGCTGGAGTGCGACCCTAGGCAGACGACTACACCATGCAATGCAGCAGAGCCGACCGGGTACAGCTTCTCCAAGCCCAGACGACGTCACCAGCTTCTCAACCACCTCACCGTCGCCTACCACCTGTCCTGCTTCGTCACCGGAGCCCATAGACTGTGTCATTCCTGTGAGGGCCACAGCTCGACCCGTTCCAGCGGTCGAACCCGCAGCCGACCCCGTTCTTGAGCCGGATCTTCCAATACGCTCCATAGAAGAAGCCGAAACATACCTGGTTCCACCTGCAGAACCCGCGACTAGTTTCCACACTACTGAGACTGTCGCCTGTTTCTCCCCTGAACCGGAGGCCTCCTCTGCAATTACCGAGGCCTACCTGGTGACTGGGATCGAAACACCACTTCCCGCTGCTACAGAAGAAGAGGCAGGCAGCCTGGAAGTCCTGCACAACGACCCCGAGGAGAACTTTGCAGCACAGCCACCCATCGACCCAGAGGATTCCGTTCCAGCATCTCCGTCAGCCGAGCAGCCCGACGTAGTCATCGAAGGAGAAGTCGAGGAGGATGACGACGAGACCTACAGCCCAGCTGAGGACCTCTACGCCGGGTTCACCTGGGGAGACACAAAGAATCCTTCTGCCAGGCGATCAGCTCGTGTGCACTGGTCGGGTGCCGCCGCAGCCACATCTTCTCCGGTTCCGTTGAACCGGGCTTTGCTCCAGACTGCCCACCAAACTCAAGCGGTTCAACAACCAGCACGCCGTAGTGACTGCATACACACGCCGCACCACTCCGACGAAGAGGTACGTCGTATCCGAAGGGAGGAGTGGCACACTCGACTGCAAGCCAATATGCAGGCTCGCGCCGAAGCCCGCCGCCAATCTCCATTGCCTGAACAATTCCGTAAAACCGGGTGGGTAAGCACCTTCAACTTATCCACCGGGTGGGGATTCGTAAGGGAGGAGGGTGTGAGTACCGAAGTATTTGTGGGGCGTCGTGATGTGGAATCGCACCTACCGCGAGGGCATCCAAACCGAGACTTGTATAGAGGGGACATAGTAACCTATGAGCGACATGTATGCTGTGACGGGTGGTTCGCTATACGAGTCCGGAACACTGCCCTCCATAAGTAACTTGTTGTTTGAACTTTTCTGCTAAAAGAGACTTCTTCCTGTTTGCAAAGTAACACCGCGACTTGGCGGCTACAGCCTGAACTTTTACCTAAGGACAGCCGACCGCCCGCCGGATCCGCGCAATGTGTTAACCTGTTATTTACTTCACTTTTATTTATACAATGACCTGTCATTAATAAAAGTGTTTATTACCTGTTATAAAATATAAAAAGCTCTGTAATGTGGGTAGTGTGGGCGCTTGGGGACAAGCGTATTCAACCAAGGGGGAGTGTGGCGCCCCGCAACGAGTGCGTCACAAAAGGGTATTGCAGCCATAAAAGCAGCCGCAATATTCTCTGACACAGCAGTGATCTGGTTAATTTAGAAATCCAACCCTGCATGATCACCTAGAACAGAGAGCCAATCCTAGGTCCTGGTGGGTGGAGTGTTAGGAAGTGTAGTAGAACACACACAATAGTCTAGAGACTAGAGCCTAGAACAGAGTCTGGGACAGAGAACTTGAACTTGGAGAGGAGCGGGGCTCCGACACCCCGTGCAGCCCCCGGGCCGTCACCGGTCGGGTGTCAGCACCTGAGGCCTTAACAACCGGGATTGGGCATTATTCACACGGGTTCCCAAAAGACTCCCGTGCCCACAACTCACAGCCGGTTCACTGGTACCGAAGCTGGCAGCAGTTCACCTCTGCTACGCGAACCAGAAAGTGTGGAGGAGCAGCTTCACAGGAGCACCCCACCACCAGCCAACTTCCAGTCGTCTAACCAGCGGTGTACCCACTGAGGGATCCAAGGCTCCCCAAAACATCCAGAACGTACATCATGGATAGGGCATTGAAGCAGCCTCCCCGTACCCGACCTGGTATTCCTGGGCGACACTGGCAACCAATTAGTTAGAATGGAGGAACACTGCGGATTTCTAAGGGACACCATCACTGCTGAGTCCACCCTGTCTACTACCCAACCACTGTATGCCATGTACTGCCTGCTGGTTACAGTAAAGACCCGTTGCAGAGACTTTCTGTGTCCGTGCTTCCTTATGAACTGTCTGTCCGCACTACAAGGTAACCGCAGCTGCCGCACAACATCTTGAGCAGCTCCAGCCTCCGGGGATCACCGCTCAGCCTGTGGGGAGCGTAACATCTTGCTGCTGTCCATCCCCCGGAGGTTCCGCAGCGTCAGTAGCCCTTACCGAACTACTCATAGGTGGCGTCACGAATAAATTAAAAACCCCTTTAATCTGTTCCGACAAGACGTCTTCAAAACTTTTGATCTGCACTACACCGGGCCCCACTACCGGCAGGCGCGGTCCACCCGTGACAAGGAGGAAGGAAGCATCGCCTGTCTAAACCGGAGTCCCGGCCACGGTGAGTCATAGAGCAAGTGACTTCTTTTCAGCGTTTTTCCAGCGGGTCCAGCTGAACAAGTGCAGCAAAGACCAGTCTGGAAATCGCTAAGGAACACGCCGGGGAAATCGCCAAGAACACGCTGTCCGACCGCTAGTAACCCGAACGCAAATCGTTAGCAAAACGCTAACAAAACCAGGGACACTAGCGAGTGCAGAAAACTCAGTTCTGCTAATCTCCACCGGTTCCCGGTCGTTCTGCAAAGATGCAGAAACGACTGATGTGCACATACCCTACAACTCCAAAAAACCTCAGGTTATCTATAGAACCTTCATGTTTTTCAAGGAAATGTTTTGTGACTCCTGAGTAATTAAAGGGAACCTGACCCCGAAAAATGAGCCCCCAGCCTCTTTATACCTGTCCATGCTAATACATTTGTAACCATCCCTTTGTGTCTCTAAAGCGATATTGCCAAGTTTATAAAAGTGGTTTTTATACCTTTTGATCTGCGGCTTACTCAGCATTTGAGAAGCCGCAAAAGGCGCTCCTTGCTGCTTCTCCCCGCCGACTGCTTACTAATTATTCACGTCCCGATGGGTGTGCTAGAGAGCAGAGAGCCTGTGCGCGTCATCAAAGGGGCGGTAAAGCCGCTATGACGAAAATCACGTCATATCCGCCATAATTTCCTGTTGGTCATGTATGAAAATTTAAGAATAATGCAATGCGAAGCTGGGTTTAAATCCCGCTCCAATATCGCTCATTGGTCGCGCCTGGTAAGCCACGACCAATCAGCGAAGCGTGGTTCAAATCCCGCGCCAATTCGCGACCAGACTGCGCCTGTCGCTGATTGGTTCGCCAGCAGCCCGCAACCAGTCAGCGACGCGGGTTTTCGGTTACAAACAGACATAATTAGACGATTCTATAGTAGATGCCTACAGCAGTGCACGTGTTCAGCAGTGTCGGTGTACAGTAATGTCGGTGTACAGCAGTGTCAGTGTGCGGCGGTGTCAGTGTACGGCGGTGTCGGTATATAGCGCTGCCCCCCAAGTGGTCTCTTTGTGCCCCGTCTCTGCCCCTCCGTGCTCTCTTTATGCCTTGTCTCTGCCCCCTCAGTGGTCTCTTTCTGCCCCCAGTGCCCTTTTTCTGCCCCACAGTGCTCTCTTTCTGCCCCGTCTCTGCCCCCCCAGTGCTCTCTTTCTGCCCCGTCTCTGCCCCCCCAGTGCTCTCTTTCTGCCCCATCTCTGACCCCCCAGTGCTCTCTTTCTGCCCCGTCTCTGCCCCCCCAGTGCTCTCTTTCTGTTCTGTCTCTGCCCCCCCAGTGCTCTCTTTCTGTCCCGTCTCTGCCGTCCCAGTGCTCTCTTTCTGACCCTTCTCTGCTCTCCCAGTGCTCTCTTTCTGGCCCGTCTCTGCCTCTGTGGTGCCCCTGCGACCAGGAGGCCACAAAGGGAACTGCAGCCAGGAAGGTAGGAACGACAGTTGAACACCAACACCCTCACAGCCCACACAATCCACACACCAGTAGAGGGCAGCACCCAACCCGGAGCCCGGGAACTCTAGGCGGGCAAGGGGTGGTGGGTTTAGAGACAGTGGGTGGGCCGACACATAAGTCAGGTGATAGAGGGTAGATATAGAGCAGGGGCAGGAGAAAGGAGTCAGTAGGCCGAGGTAGGCTGAGCAGTACAGAAGGAAGCACATGTCCTGGAAGAGTGGGGTGGAAGGAGCGCAGAATCTGGAGAGCCAGTGTGAACCACAGAGAAAAAGCACGTCCAGTGCCAGCACCCCAGGAGTGTGAGGGACGAGAGGACCAGTGATACTGGGTCCTAGAACCACGGCTGAGACGGCAGACTGCAGGCGGAGTAGCCCTCCTATTGAACCCGAAGACACGGTTAGAGAGAGCCTGGTAGAGCCTCACCCAGGAGGATTATTGGAGGCTAGGCTGACAGTAGAGTGTCGGCTCTAAAGGCGACCGTTGCTTTACCCGGCATCCCCAGACAACCGACGGGGGAACTCAGCTACACGTTAGGGTCCCTACCCCAGAGGACAGGCAGCTCAGTGGCAACCCGGAGGTCCCACAGGGGTCCGAGCCACCGCCATACTGTCCGGAGTCACACACACCAAGTGAACAAGAGAGAGAATCAAAAGCCTGGAAAGACACTGTGTGAAAACACAAAGGAGACAAACGAGGCGCAGAATAGTGCCCTATCAATGGTGACACTATTGGGATTGGTGATGTGTGGTATCCACTCACCTTGCTTGGTTGTGCATACCCACAACCGGCTAGTGCATTTTATACAGCTGCCGCTGGACCTCCACCGCCACTGCACGTGGATGAAAACGAGGATCTATTGTTGGGAAGAAAGGTGTACCACGGTCCGCGCTGCTGTGTTACAAAGATCACAAGGGAGGCGATGCTCCGATAAAAACTTCCTTTATTTCTCCTTTCCTACGTGTTTTGGAGCCACGTTCGAGCCCCTTCCTCAGGGATATCCCTGAGGAAGGAGCTCGGGCGTGGCTCCGAAACGCGTAGGAAAGGAGGAATAAGGGAAGTTTTTATCAGAGCATCGCCTCCCTTGTGATCTCTGTGACACAGCAGCGCGGACCGTGGTACACCTTTCTTATCAACAATAGATCAAAAGCCTGGAAAGGACAGAGAGACAGAGTGAGGGGTCATAGAAGGAACAACCTGGCTGCAGGGAGTAAAGGAACCCGGAGGGGAGAGTTATGCCCGTGTAAAGACTGTAACTTGTGACTGTGAACTGTACCTGGAACTGTAACTGAGAGAACGTTGAGAAGTAAACACAGTGAACCCTGAATCCGACTCCCTCGCATGTTTCTGCCTGCACATGATTCCCTCCACACAGGTCTGCAGCAGATCCCCACCTGGAGAGCCACAGCTTGCCAGCTCTGAACGCTGGAGGAAGATTTCTGCAGCATCAGGACAGTAGGTGCATTGCATCCAGCACAGGCCTGCACCATACCCTACACAATAGACTTCATCATCACTACCCCGGGGAAGCCAGTTCTGCCCACGGAGAACTATTCCATCCTAGCTGCCATTACATCATCCCCGGAGGTTCTGCGGCAGAGGTGGCCCCACTACTGGCCACACACTGTGGGTGGCATCACGACTGACATTATCCCCTGTAAATATTCCCTTTTCACTGTCAGGCCACGGACACGGTCCGGACCAGGACCACCCGTGACATCCCCTGTAGCAGTTATTAGAAAGATCCCAGCACTCATCTGATAGTTGCTTATTCGTGTTTTTATTTGAAAGACATATGTACAAAGTGGGTGGTGACAGCAGCAAACGTTTCGGTCTTGTGACAGACCTTTATCAATACGTCACTATGAAAAAATAATAATAAAATTACAGTGAAAATATATACAGTGCAGACATTGAAGTATATATCTGTCTAAATATATACATTATTTACAGAATTGACACTAATTTACACATGATATCATGAAACAAATAGGGTTGCTTGTTATGTGTAAAGGACCTAGTGAAGAAACGAGATATAAAACTGTAGATAAGGGTCCAGGATTTATCAAAGATTGTCATATAGAATTGCATGGGAATATGTTGAAGGATAGCTAGATTGATTACCTGTTGTTATTGTTGAGTAGGCAAGGCTGGCTTACAAGTAATAGATATGTTGTTATGTCAAGGAGACTTTCAGTGGCTATGGAGAAAAGGTGGTCATGTAGATAAGGAGTATTTTAGATATCCAACAGATATCTAAAGTGTAAACTAGACAAATTTTACCTTCTTGGCTGGTATGTCTGTGGTTCACATAAGGATTTAGGCTGGCTTCACACTTGCAGATGGATCTGCAGCGTTTTGCAGATGCATCTGCAAGTGTGAGCATGCTGACCGCGGCCCCTATGTTTATAATAGGGCGCACGCAGTGTGAAAGCTCTCATTCACTCCTATATGTGTACTGTCAGCAGGCGTATGCCTGCTTACAGATCACACTCTCCCGCCCGCAGCATGGACGCTACATCTCGCGTCCACAGTGCGGACGGGAGTGTGTGATCTGTCAGCAGGCATACGCCTGCTGACAGTACACATATAGGAGTGAATGAGAGCTTTCACACTGCGTGCGCCCTATTATAAACATAGGGGCCGCGGTCAGCATGCTCACACTTGCAGATGCATCTGCAAAACGCTGCAGATCCATCTGCAAGTGTGAAGGCAGCCTTAGGTTCCTGTCTTTCTGTATTTCCTGATAATAATCTGGAAATATATGTATGTGCTTTTAGTTCAGAACATGTAAATGACATATGGTCATATTGACAGATGTGTGGTTACCTTATGGGTAAGTAAGTGTTCTTGTCAAAGGTGGTTTTGGTGAACCTATATCGGCTCTAACTAGTTGGTCCCTTATATTAGTTGGCCTCCTTGTGCACATTAATGGTTGATTCTGGAAAGTTTCGATCTTAGGATGTGCTTTTGATAACAGGTTCCAGTTTTTTCTGATGAGGTGCTGTACTTTGGGCATTATAGGGTGATATGTATGAACAAAGGGCAATCTTGTCTTTGACAAGAACACTTACTGGGGCTAACAGAACTGGCACATTTCCATGTCTAGGCTGCCTTTGTTGTTCCAATGTAATTAAGGGAAGCGAAATCATACACCCACGGACAGGCAAGACATATAAGGTCAGGGGCTTCTATACCTGCGATACCAACTTTGTAGTCTATCTCATTAAGTGCCCTTGTGGCTTACTATATATTGGAGAGACTACACAAGCGATTAGGGACAGGATAAAGAGCCATAAATCTACAATACACACAGAAAAGACTTGGTTACCATTGCCGCACCATTTTGTAGAAGCTAAACACAATGTGGCTCAACTTAGGTTCCAGGTATTAGAGCAAGTACCCAGACCTAGACGGGGGGGCAATCACATTAGAATGCTCAAAATAAGAGAAACCTACTGGATTCACACACTAGACACACTGAACCCTAAGGGACTCAACAGGGAGATTGAATGGCTAAACTAAATTTCTCTTTTCAGACCATTACCTAGTTGTCCTGTGGTTCCAATAAATATGATCGATAAAGTGGTAAGATATCTCAGGATAACCCCCATAGATTGTATACAAGTTTCATTTCTCCACTTATTTCTTTCTTTTTTCCCCTATAATCGTTTTTTATGGCTTGGACCCCGTAACAGCCTGTGTTAATTTGTTGTGACATATATATATAGTTTGTTTCATTGTAACTCTATAATGTGCTTATCGTAACCATATATGTCATGATCCTATTTTCAAGACTTATTATGCTATATATCACCTATATATGAACACTCTATGACAACCAAGTGAGCAGTTATATATGTTATATTCATTGTCCAGTAACCATCATATGTGTCACTTATTAAACAACAAATACACATGACCAGGTCCAAACATACAATAGAACATAAACCTTCATAAACTTGGTTCTTAACAAGTAAAATACAGCCCAGAGTGCCCCAGAGACTTGCCACAGCACTTTGTTATCATTCCCGTGCTGTTAATAGCGCTGCCCGCAGCTATGGCAACGCTAGACAACATAAACACCGGCACTTCCGGTACGCGGGTTGGATTACACTGCGCATGCGCGAACTCCGGAATCTACTTCCGGTTCGCGAGCCGGCGGGACTCGCCATAAAAAGGCGTCAGCCAGAGATAGAGGGTACCTATGCCAAAAGCACGGACCGTGCTGGCCCCTATCTCCAGGACAAGTGAGCGGTCCCCTACAGGAATGCACACCAATAAGCTAAGTACCAGTTCTATACATACAAATAAGTGGTTTTTTGTTTTTTGTTTTTTATTTCCCCATCACACAGCTGGGATAGTACTACCTACTGGGTAAATCCACAGACATTACAGCATCTGGTATTGAGCAGGACAGGCTGTATATCTCCACCACAACGAACACGGTACATATAAAGGGATTCCTTGGGTCTATGGGGACACTTAATTAGACAAAATAATACCTTTAGTATATATATATATATATATATCCATATGTTACAGATACTGGGATTTTGACTGTCTCCATCATAGGACTGCACATATAAAAATCTGGATATATTATCATCCCATAAGGTAACCACACATCTGTCAATATGACCATATGTCATTTACATGTTCTGAACTAAAAGCACATACATATATTTCCAGATTATTATCAGGAAATACAGAAAGACAGGAACCTAAATCCTTATGTGAACCACAGACATACCAGCCAAGAAGGTAAAATTTGTCTAGTTTACACTTTAGATATCTGTTGGATATCTAAAATACTCCTTATCTACATGACCACCTTTTCTCCATAGCCACTGAAAGTCTCCTTGACATAACAACATATCTATTACTTGTAAGCCAGCCTTGCCTACTCAACAATAACAACAGGTAATCAATCTAGCTATCCTTCAACATATTCCCATGCAATTCTATATGACAATCTTTGATAAATCCTGGACCCTTATCTACAGTTTTATATCTCGTTTCTTCACTAGGTCCTTTACACATAACAAGCAACCCTATTTGTTTCATGATATCATGTGTAAATTAGTGTCAATTCTGTAAATAATGTATATATTAGACAGATATATACTTCAATGTCTGCACTGTATATATTTTCACTGTAATTTTATTATTATTTTTTCATAGTGACGTATTGATAAAGGTCTGTCACAAGACCGAAACGTTTGCTGCTGTCACCACCCACTTTGTACATATGTCTTTCAAATAAAAACACGAATAAGCAACTATCAGATGAGTGCTGGGATCTTTCTAATAACTGTCTGAGGATCATTGGATCCTTTCTACAATAGCACCATCATAACCAAAAAAGAAGACTGAGTGCTGGTCATTTACGATTATCTACATCCCCTGTAGCAGACCCGGTCCGGTGCCGAGTACCCTGTCCCATAATGGGCTCGACACCCCCCCAGTGCTCTCTTTCTGCCCCATCTCTGCCCCCCCAGTGCTCTCTTTCTGCCCTGTCTCTAACCCGCAGTGCTCTATTTCTGCCCCATCTCTGCCCCCCCAGTGCTCTCTTTCTGCCCCATCTCTGCCCCCCCAGTGCTCTCTTTGTGCTCTGTCTCTGACCCCACCCCCATACTCTCTTTCTACCCCGTCTCTGCCCCCCCAGTGCTCTCTTTCTGCCCCTTGTCTGTTCCCCCCTGCTCTCTTTTCTGCCCTCGCTGCTCTCTTTCTACCCCGTCTCTGCCCCCCCCAGTGCTCTCTTTCTGCCCCTTCTCTGTTCTCCCATGCTCACTTTTCTGCCTCCCATCATTGGTGTCTTTCTGCTCTGTCTCTGCCCCCAGTGCTCTCTTTTGGCCCCGTCTCTGCCCCCCTCCCAATGCTCTCTTTCTACCCCGTCTCTGCCCCCCAGTGCTCTCTTTCTGCCCTTTCTCTGTTCGCCCCTACTCTCTTTTCTGCCCCCCTCCCATTGGTGTCTTTCTGCTATGTGTCTGCCCCACAGTGCTCTCTTTCTGCCCCCTGTCTCTGCTCCCCAGTGTTCTCTTTCTGCCCCCCAGTGTTCTCTTTCTGCCCCCTGTCTCTGCCCCCCAGTGTTCTCTTTCTGCCCCTGTCTCTGCCCCCCAGTGTTCTCTTTCTGCTCTCTGTCTCTGCCCCCCAGTGTTCTCTTTGTGCTCTGTATCTGCCCCCCAGTGTTTTGTTTCTGCCCCCTGTCTCTGCCCCCCAGTGTTCTCTATCTTCCCCCTGTCTCTGCCCCCCAGTGTTCTCTTTTTGCTCCCTGTCTCTGTCCCCCAGTGTTCTCTTTCTGCACCCTGTCTCTGCCCCCAGTGCTCTCTTTCTGCCCTCCTGTCTCTTCCCCCCAGTATTCTCTTTGTGCTCTGTCTCTGCCCCTCAGTGTTCTCTTTCTGCCCCCTGTCTCTGCCCCCCAGTGTTCTCTTTCTGCCCCCTGTCTCTGCCCCCCAGTGCTCTCTTTCTGCCCCCTGTCTCTGCCCCCCAGTGCTCTCTTTCTGCCCCCTGTCTCTGCCCCCCTGTGTTCTCTTTCTGCTCCCTCCTCTACACTTTGCCTGGGTGCAGTGAATTAGCTGCATAGTAAATACCGAAGCTGTGGGGATGTGACGGTCATGTGACTAATCACATGACTGTGACATCAGCGCATGTCCAGCAGTCTTCGGTAAATCACAGTGAAGAAGCAAAGAGTGAAGAAGTGGGCGACGGTGGCTTAGTGGCGGGGTGCGGTGGGGAGACGGCTTAGGTGTGGGGTGCCGAGCCTGCCATCTACCCGTGGCTGCTGCCATGTCACTGATTCGTGGCGGGCGGCCAGGCAGGACCAATCAGCGACGGGCGCCGCATGGCTCTTTTGCATACTGGCCACTTCTGTCTGCGGCGCGCGATTTCGGCCTCAGACAGAAGTGGTCATTAGGCAATTATATATTAGATCTCTTTGGTATGGAAGACTAAGTAGTAACAGATGAGACAGGGAACAGTTTAGAATAACCATTAACATAAATAAATATAGAGGGAGCACACTAAAAAGTGTAAATGACATACCTCAGAGACAGATGAGATCATAAAAATATATATATTTTGACAATGGTGGATAGATAATCCAGGTGGGGGGAAAATGTAGCATTTCAACAATATAAATCCATGACAATTGCAAAGTGCAGGAGAGAAATATCCTTGATAGTCTTTGTCTCCATGCAGGAAGTGTGAATAAATTGAAGAGATACTGTTTGGGTTGGGGGGAGGAGACTTGATGCAAACAAAGCCAGTCCCACAGAGAGACACCACCCCCACCCCCTAACATGGCAGCCATGCACATGCCACATGCTTCATTGTATCTTTTGAGCAAAATGTCTCCCCTATTCTTAACATTTAATTCATTCCAGATTGTTGGTAAAAGTAATTATCAATAGTTTTTAATTTTTTACTGCTCCTACCCCAAATATTTTAATAATGGACATCTTTTTCACACAAATTTAGATTTATTCATTACTAGCTGTGAGCCCGATGCAAATGCATCGGGATTCTAGAACGTGGCAATATTATTTGCATTAATAGCATTATTATTACCATTAATAGCATAATTATTAGCATTAATAGCATTATTATTAGCAGTAATAGCATTATTATTAGCATTAATAGCATTATTAATAGCATTAATATTAGCATTAATAGCATTAATAGTTTTATTAATAGCATTAATAGCATTATTAATAGCATTAATAGCATTAATAGCATTATTAATAGCATTATTAATAGCATTAATAGCATAAATAATAGAATTAATAGCATAAATAAGCGCATTAATAGCATTACTATTAGCATAAAGAGCATGAATAGCAATATTATTAGCATTAATAGAATTTTGAATAGCATAAATAGCATGATTATTAGCCTTAATAGCATTATTAATAGCGTTAATATGATTATTATTAGCATTATTAGCATTAATATTAGCATTAATAGCATAATTATTAGCATTAATAGCATTATTATTAGGAGTAGTAGGATTATTATTAGCATTAATAGCATTATTAATAGCATTAATAGCATTAATAATACAATTAATAGCATTAATATTAGCATTAATAGCATTAATAGTATTATTAATAGCATGAATAGCATTATTAATAGCATTAACAGCATTAATAGCATTATTAATAGCATTAATAGCATAAATAATAGAATTAATAGATAAATAATCGCATTACTATTAGCATAAAGAGCATTAATAGCAATATTATTAGCATTAATAGAATTTTGAATAGCATAAATAGCATGATTATTAGCCTTAATAGCATTATTAATAGCGTTAATATGATTATTATGAGCATTATTATCATTAATATTAGCATTAATAGCATAATTATTAGCATTAATAGCATTATTATTAGCAGTAATAGCATTATTATTAGTATTAATAGCATTATTAATAGCATTAATAGCATTAATAATAGAATTTATAGCATGAATATTAGCATTAATAGCATTAATAGTATTATTAATAGCATGAATAGCATCATTAATAGCATTAATAGCATTATTAATAGCATTAATAGCATAAATAATAGAATTAATAGCATAAATAATCACATTAATAGCATTACTATTAGCATAAAGAGCATTAATAGCAATTTTATTAGCATTAATAGCATTTTGAATAGCATAAATAGCATGATTATTAGCCTTAATAGCATTATTAATAGCGTTAATATGATTATTATTAGCATTATTAGCATAAATATTATCATTAATAGCATAATTATTAGCATTAATAGCATTATTATTAGGAGTAATAGGATTATTATTAGCATTAATAGCATTATTAATAGCATTAATAGCATTAATAATACAATTAATAGCATTAATATTAGCATTAATAGCATTAATAGTATTATTAATAGCATTAATAGCATTATTAATAGCATTATTAATAGCATTAATAGCATAAATAATAGAATTAATAGCATAAATAAGCGCATTAATAGCATTACTTTTAGCATAAAGAGCATTAATAGCAATATTATTAGCATTAATAGAATTTTGAATAGCATAAATAGCATGATTATTAGCTTTAATAGCATTATTAATAGCGTTAATTTGATTATTATTAGCATTATTAGCATTAAAATTAGCATTAATAGCATAATTATTAGCATTAATAGCATTATTATGAGTAATAGGATTATTATTAGCATTAATAGCATTATTAATAGCATTAATAGCATTAATAATACAATTAATAGCATTAATATTAGCATTAATAGCATTAATAGTATTATTAATAGCATTAATAGCATTAATAGCATTATTAATAGCATTATTAATAGCATTAATAGCATTATTAATAACATTAATAGCATTAATAATAGAATTAATAGCATAAATAATCACATTAATAGCATTACTATTAGCATAAAGAGCATTAATAGCAATATATTAGCATTAATAGCATTTTGAATAGCATAAATAGCATGATTATTAGCCTTAATAGCATTATTAATAGCGTTAATATGATTATTATTAGCATTATTAGCATAAATATTATCATTAATAGCATAATTATTAGCATTAATAGCATTATTATTAGGAGTAATAGGATTATTATTAGCATTATTAGCATTATTAATAGCATTAATAGCATTAATAATACAATTAATAGCATTAATATTAGCATTAATAGCATTAATAGTATTATTAATAGCATTAATAATAGCATTATTAATAGCATTAATAGCATAAATAATAGAATTAATAGCATAAATAAGCGCATTAATAGCATTATTATATTAGGAGTAATAGGATTATTATTAGCATTATTAGCATTATTAATAGCATTAATAGCATTAATAATACAATTAATAGCATTAATATTAGCATTAATAGCATTAATAGTATTATTAATAGCATTAATAATAGCATTATTAATAGCATTAATAGCATAAATAATAGAATTAATAGCATAAATAAGCGCATTAATAGCATTACTATTAGCATAAAGAGCATTAATAGCAATATTATTAGCATTAATAGATTTTGAATAGCATAAATAGCATGATTATTAGCCTTAATAGCATTATTAATAGCGTTAATATGATTATTATTAGCATTATTAGCATTAATATTAGCATTAATAGCATAATTATTAGCATTAATAGCATTATTATTAGGAGTAATAGGATTATTATTAGCATTAATAGCATTATTAATAGCATTAATAGCATTAATAATACAATTATAATTAGCATTAATATTAGCATTAATAGCATTAATAGTATTATTAATAGCATTAATAGCATTTATTAATAGCATTAATAGCATTAAATAGCATTATTAATAGCATTATTAATAGCATTAATAGCATAAATAATAGAATTAATAGCATAAATAAGCGCATTAATAGCATTACTATTAGCATAAAGAGCATTAATAGCAATATTATTAGCATTAATAGAATTTTGAATAGCATAAATAGCATGATTATTAGCTTTAATAGCATTATTAATAGCGGTAATTTGATTATTATTAGCATTATTAGCATTAATATTAGCATTAATAGCATAATTATTAGCATTAATAGCATTATTATTAGGAGTAATAGGATTATTATTAGCATTAATAGCATTATTAATAGCATTAATAGCATTAATAATTCAATTAATAGCATTAATATTAGCATTAATAGCATTAATAGTATTATTAATAGCATTAATAATAGCATTAATAGCATTATTAATAGCATTATTAATAGCATTAATAGCATAAATAATAGAATTAATAGCATAAATAAGCGCATTAATAGCATTACTATTAGCATAAAGAGCATTAATAGCAATATTATTAGCATTAATAGAATTTTGAATAGCATAAATAGCATGATTATTAGACTTAATAGCATTATTAATAGCGTTAATTTGATTATTATTATTAGCATTATTAGCATTAATAGCATAATTATTAGCATTAATAGCATTATTATTAGGAGTAATAGGATTATTATTAGCATTAATAGCATTATTAATAGCAAAAATAGCATTAATAATACAATTAATAGCATGAATATTAGCATTAATAGTATTAATAGTATTATTGATAGCATTAATAGCATTATTAATAGCATTTAATAGCATTAATTAGCATTATTAATAGCATTATTAATAGCATTAATAGCATTATTAATAGCATAATTATTAGCATTAATAGCATAATTATTAGCAGTAATAGCATTATTATTAGCATTAATAGCATAATTATTAGCATTAATAGCATTATTATTAGGAGTAATAGGATTAATATTAGCATGAATAGCATTATTAATAGCAAAAATAGCATGAATAATACAATTAATAGCATTAATATTAGCATTAATAGCATTAATAGTATTATTGATAGCATTAATAGCATTATTAATAGCAGTAATAGCATTAATAGCATTATTAATAACGTTATTAATAGCATTAATAGCATTATTAATAGCATAATTATTAGCATTAATAGCATAATTATTAGCAGTAATAGCATTATTATTAGCATTAATAGCATAATTATTAGCATTAATATAATTATTATTAGCATTAATAGTATAATTATTAGCATGAATAGCATAATTATTAGCATTAATAGCATTATTATTAGCAGTAATAGCATTATTATTAGCATAATTTTTTTTATTATTATTATTTTATTATTATTATTTATTATTTTTTTTATTATTTTTATTATTATTAAATTTATTTTTTATTATTTTTATTATTAATAAATTGATTTTTTTTATTTTTATTATTATTAAATTTATTTATTATTTGTTATTTTAAGTGAGCCTGAGACTCGCAATGGCCGCTGGGCGGGGGGGGCCTGTGCGGACATTAATTGGGTGGAATTGGGGGCCTGATTGCTGGACATTGGGGGGGGCATGTGGGACATTGAGGGGGGTGGGCATGTGGGACATTGTGGGGGGCTGTGGGGCATTTGGGGGGTGCATGTGCGGTACATTTGGGGGGGGCTTGTTGTGGACATTGGGGGGGGGCATGTGCGGACATTGTTGGGGGGCTGTGCGGATATTGATGGTGTGTGGGCATGTGCGGACATTGTGGGGTGTGTGACTGGCATTGTTGGGGGGGGCTGTTGCGGACATTGTGGTGGGGCTGTGCATTGACATTGGGGTGGGGGCCTGTGGGACATTGTGGGGGGCTTGGCATGGATATTAGTGGGTGGGGGCATGTGCGGACATTGTGGGGGGGGCTGTGCGGACATTGGGTGGGGGGGGCATGTGCGGGACATTGTGGGTGGGCATTGTTGCGGACATTGCGGGGGGGCTGTGCGGACATTGGGATGGGGGGCATGTGCGGACATTGTGGGGGGGCTGATTGCGGAACATTGTGGGTGGGGGGGCCTGTGGGACATTGGTGGGGGGGCTGTGCGGACATTGTGGGGGGGCTGTGCGGACATTGGGGGGGCTGTGCGGACATTGTGGGGGGGCTGTGCGGACATTGTGGGGGGCTGTGCGGACATTGGGGGGGGCAGTGTGCGGACATTGTGGGGGGTGCATTTGCGGACATTGTGGGGGGGCTGTGCGGACATTGTGGGGGGGGGCTGTGTCGGACATTGTGGGGGGGGGCTGTGCGGACATTTGGGGGGGGCTTGGGGCTTGGTGGGGGGGCTGTGCGGACATTGGGGGGGGGGGGTGGCGGACATTGTGGGGGGGGCTGTGCGGACATTGGTGGGGGGGTGCGGACATTGTGGGGGGGCTGTGCGGACATTGGGGGGGGGCGTGCGGACATTGTGGGGGGGCTGTGCGGACATTGTGGGGGGGCGTGTGGGCTGGGACATTGTGGGGGGGCTGGGGACATTGTGCGTGCGGACATTGTGGGGGGGGCTGTGCGGACATTGTGGGGGGGCTGTGCGGACATTGTGGGGGGGGGCGATGTGGGGGCTGGCGCATTGGGGGGGGGCTGTGCGGACATTGTGGGGGGGCTGTGCGGAATTGAGGGGGGGCTGTGCGGACATTGTGGGGGGGCTGTGCGGACATTGTGGGGGGGCTGTGCGACATTGTGGGGGGGCTGTGCGGACATTTGGGGGCTGTGCGGACATTGGGGGGGGCTGTGCGGACATTGGGGGGGGCTTGCGGACATTGGGGGGGGCCTGTGCGGACATTGTGGGGGGGGCTGTGCGGACATTGTGGGGGGGCTGTGCGGACATTGGGGGGGGCTGTGCGGACATTGTGGGGGGGCTGTGCGGACATTGTGGGGGGTGCTGTGGCGGCGGATTGGGGGGGGGGCTGTGCGGACATTGTGGGGGGGGCTGTGCGGACATTGTGGGGGGGGTGCGGACATTGGGGGGGGCTGTGCGGACATTGTGGGGGGGCTGTGCGGACATTGGGGGGTGGGGGACATGTGGGGGTGGACATTGTGGGGGGCTGTGCGGACATTGTGGGGGGGGCATGTGCGGACATTGTGGGGGGGCTGTGCGGACATGTGGGGGCTGTGCGGACATTGGGGGGGGGCTGTGCGGACATTGTGGGGGGGCTGTGGGACATTGGGGGGGCATGTGCGGACATTGTGGGGGGGCTGTGCGGACATTGTGGGGGGGCTGTGGGACATTGTGGGGGGGCTGTGCGGCACATTGGGGGGGGCTGTGCGGACATTGTGGGGGGGCTGTGCGACATTGTGGGGGGGGGCTGTGCGGACATTGGGGGGGGCTGTGCGGACATTGGGGGGGGGCTGTGCGGACATTGGGGGGGGGCCTGTGCGGACATTGTGGGGGGGCCTGTGCGGACATTGTGGGGGGCTGGGTTGGGGGGCTGTGCGGACATTGGGGGGGGGCCTGTGCGGACATGTGTGGGGGGGCTGTGCGGACATTGGGGGGGGGCCTGTGCGGACATTGTGGGGGGGCTGTGCGGACATTGTGGGGGGGGGCTGTGCGGACATGTGGGGGGGCTGTGCGGACATTGGGGGGGGGGCTGTGCGGACATTGTGGGGGGGCTGTGCGGACATTGGGGGGGGGGGCGACATTGTGGGGGTGCGGACATTGTGGGGGGGGGCTGTGCGGACATTGGGGGGGGGCTGTGCGGACATATGGGGGGGGCTGTGCGGACATTGGGGGGGCCTGTGCGCATGTGGGGGGGGCTGTGCGGACATTGGGGGGGGGCCTGTGCGGACATTGGGGGGGGCTGCGGACATGTGGGGGGCTGCGGACATTGTGGGGGGGCTGTGCGGACATTGGGGGGGCTGTGCGGACATTGTGGGGGGGGTTGGGACATTGTGGGGGGGCTGTGCGGACATTGTGGGGGGGGGCTGTGCGGACATTGGGGGGGGGCTGTGCGGACATTGGGGGGCTGTGGGTTGGGGGGGCAGTGCGGCCCATTGAGGGGGGGCGTGCGGCATTGTGGGGGGCATGTGCGGACATTGTGGGGGGGCTGTGCGGACATTGTGTGGGGGGGGCTGTGCGGACATTGTGGGGGGGGCTGTGCGGACATGTGTGGGGGGGCTGTGCGGACATTGTGGGGGGGGCTGTGCGGACATTGTGGGGGGGCTGTGCGGACATTGTGTGGGGGGGGCGTGCGGACATTGTGTGGGGGGCATGTGGGACATTGGGGGGGGCTGTGCGGACATTGTGTGGGGGGGGCTGTGGGACTTGTGGGGGAGGGCTGTGCGGGACATGGGGCGTGGGTGTGGGACATGGGGGGGTGTGAGGACATGTGTGGGGGGCTGTGGGAATTGTGGGGGGGCTGTGGGGACATTGTGGGGGGGGGCGTGCGGAGATTTGGAGGGGGGTGGGGAAATTGGGGGGGGGTGTGGGGACATTGTGGGGGGGGGGCAGTGCGGCCATTTGGGGGGGGCGTGCGGACTATGGAGGGGGGTGGGACTTGCGGGGTGGGGAGCGGGTCGGGGGGCGGTGCAGATTGGAGGGGGGCTGGTGGGGAGGTGTGGGCATTGAGGGGGGGGCTGTGCGACGTTGGGGGTGTGCGGTGCTGGAGGCGGGTGCGGGGCTGGGGAGCGTTGGTGGGATGTGGATCGGGGCTGGGGGGAGGCACAGGGGGCATCTACAAAGTCGGAGGAGGGCTGTGGGGTAGCGGGGAGCGGAGGCGGCTGCGCCGCCTCCACTCCATGGTCCCCGGGCGAGTTGTGGGTAGCGGGGAGCAATGGCCGCTGCGCGGGCATTGCGAGTCGAGTTAGAACGGCTCGCAATGGCCGCTTCGCGACCAATGCTTTGCGCGTATCCACATGACCACGCCGGAAGTAGCGCCGAAAGAGGCAAAAAAGCGATTCGCGATTATATAATAGACTAGCTGTGAGCCCGATGCAAATGCATCGGGATTCTAGAATGTGCATTAATTTGATTATAGTAGTTATAGCTGTTAGCCTGATGCAAATGCATCGGGTATCTAAAATATGTTTATTGTTTTTTTAAACATTTTTAAATAATAATCGCATCATCAATAGCAATAATATAAGCCATAGCATTATTATTAGCAGTAATAGCAGTATTAATAGCATTATTATCAGTATTATGAGCATTAATAACAGTATTAATAGCATTAATAGCATTATTATTAGCATTAATAGCATTATTAATAGCATTATTAGCATTAATAATAGCATTATATAACATTATTAATAGCATTCATAGCATTATTATTAACATTAATAGCATTAATAATAGCATTATTAGCATTAATAATAGCATTAATAACATTATTAATAGCATTAATAGCATTATTATTAGCATTAATAGCATTAATAATAACATTATTAGCATTAATAATAGCATTAATAACATTATTAATAGCATTAATAGTATTATTATTAGCATTAATAGCATTAATAATAGCATTATTAGCATTAATAATAGGATTAATAACATTATTAATAGCATTAATAGCATTATTATTAGCATTAATAATAGCATTATTAGCATTAATAATAGCATTAATAACATTATTAATAGCATTAATAGCATTATTATTAGCATTAATAGCAATATTAATAGCATTAATAGGATAAATATTAGCATTAATAGCATTAATAGCATAATTAATAGCATTAATAGCATTATTAATAGCATTAATAGCATTATTATTAGCATTAATAATAGCATTAATAGCATTAATAATAGCATTAATAACATTATTAATAGCATTAATAGCATTATTAATAGCATTAATAGCATTATTATTAGCATTAATAGCATTAATAATGCCATTAATAGGATAAATATTAGCATTGATAGCATTAATAGCATAATTAATAGCATTAATAGCATTATTAATAGCATTAATAGCATTATTATTAGCATTAATAGCATTAATAGGTTAAATATTAGCATTAATAGCATTAATAGCATTATTAATAGCATTATTATTGGCATTAATAGCATTAATAATAGCATTATTAGCATTAATAATAGCATTAATAACATTATTAATAGCATTAATAGCATTATTATTAGCATTAATAGCATTAATAGCATTATTATTAGCATTAATAGCATTAATAATACCATGAATAGGATAAATATTAGCATTAATAGCAATAATAGCATAATTAATAGCATTAATCGCATTATTAATAGCATTAATAGCAATAATAGGATAAATATTAGCATTAATAGCATTATTAATAGCATTAATAATACCATTAATAGGATAAATATTTAGCATTAATAGCATAATAATTATGCATTAATAGCATTATTAATAGCATTAATAGCATTATTATTAGCATTAATAGCATTAATAATAGCATTATTAGCATTAATAATAGCATTAATAACATTATTAATAGCATTAATAGCATTATTATTAGCATTAATAGCATTAATAGCATTATTATTAGCATTAATAGCATTAATAATACCATTAATAGGATAATATTAGCATTAATAGCATAAATAATAGCATTAATAGCATTATTAATAGCATTAATAGCATTATTATTAGCATAAATAGCATTAATAATAACATTATTAGCATTAATAATAGCATTAATAACATTATTAATAGCATTAATAGCATTATTATTAGCATTAATAGCATTAATAATAGCATTATTAGCATTAATAATAGCATTAATAACATTATTAATAGCATTAATAGCATTATTATGAGCATTAATAGCATTAATAGTATTATTAATAGCATGAATAGCATTATTAATAGCATTAATAGGATTAATAGCATTATTATAGCATTATTAATAGCATTAATAGCATAAATAATAGAATTAATAGCATAAAAAATAGCATTAATAGCATTAGTTTTAGCATAAAGAGCATTAATAGCAATATTATTAGCATGAATAGCATTATTAATAGCATTAATAGCATTAATAGGATAAATATTAGCATTAATAGCATTAATGCATAATTAATAGCATTAATAGCATTATTAATAGCATTATTATTAGCATTAATAGCATTAATAATAGCATTATTAGCATTAATAATAGCATTAATAACATTATTAATAGCATTAATAGCATTATTATTAGCATTAATAGCATTAATAGCATTATTATTAGCATTAATAGCATTAATAATACCATTAATAGGATAAATATTAGCATTAATAGCATTAATAGCATAAATAATAGCATTAATAGCATTATTAATAGCATTAATAGCATTATTATTAGCATAAATAGCATTAATAATAGCATTATTAGCATTAATAATAGCATTAATAACATTATTAATAGCATTAATAGCATTATTATTAGCATTAATAATAGGATTATTAGCATTAATAATAGCATTAATAACATTATTATTAGCATTAATAGCATAATTATTAGCATTAATAGCATTATTATTAGCAGTAATATCATTATTATTAGAATTTTTTTTTTTAATTATTATTTTTTATTTAATTATTTATTATTTTTTATTTATTTTTTTATTATTTTTTAATTATTTTTTTTATTATTAATTTATTATTTAGGATGAGACCAGTTCTATTCAGGTCGCTGGAAGGGCTGATATATTAGCATATATGTATTTTTTTTATTATTAAATTTATTATTTAGGCTGAGACCCAGTTCTCATTCAGGTCCGCTGGAAGGGCTGATATAATTAGCATATATTTATTTTTTTATTATTATTTTTATTGAATTATTTATTATTTTTTATTTTTTTTTTTATTATTTTTTAATTATTTTTTAATTATTTTTTTTATTATTAAATTTATTATTTAGGCTGAGACCCAGTTCTCATTCAGGTCCGCTGGAAGGGCTGATATAATTAGCATATATGTATTTTTTTTATTATTATTTTTATTGAATTATTTATTATTTTTTATTTATTTTTTATTATTTTTTAATTATTTTTTAATTATTTTTTTTATTATTAAATTTATTATTTAGGCTGAGACCCAGTTCTCATTCAGGTCCGCTGGAAGGGCTGATATAATTAGCATATATTTATTTTTTTTATTATTATTTTTATTGAATTATTTATTATTTTTTATTTATTTTTTTATTATTTTTTAATTATTTTTAAATAATTTTTTTTTATTATTTAATTTATTTATTTTTTTAAGTCAGACTGAGACACAGTTCTCATTCAGGTCCGCATTTTTTTTTTTTTTATTATTATTATTTTTATTTAATTATTTATTATTTTTTAATTATTTTTTTATTATTTTTTAATTATTTTTTTTATTATTAAATTTATTTATTTTTTTACTTGCGAGTGAGACACAGTTCTCATTCAGGTCCGCCTTTTTTTTTCCCCATTGACATACATTAGCGGTGTGTCGGCGATTTTATGGCCGGCCACCTGGTTCTATTTGTCGGCCCTAAAATCGCGGACACACCGCTAATGCATGTCTATGGGCAGTCAGCTCGAATTCTGATTGGTCGGCGTCGGCTAGGATGCTACGGGGTTAGGGGTAGGGGCTTAGGGGCGGCGGTGCCTTAGGGGGTAGGCGCATGCTTAGGGGGTATCGGCGGGGGCCTAGGATTGCTACGGGGCTTAGGGGGTAGGGGCTTAGGGGCTGCTGCGGGCTTAGGGGGTAGGGGCTTAGGGCGGCGATGGCTTAGGGGGTAGCGGGGGGCTTAAGGGTATCGGCGGGGGCTTAAGATGGCTGGCGGGTCGGGGGTTAGGTGGTCGGGGCTGGCGGGGCTTAGGGGGGTAGGGGCTTAGGGGACGGCGGTGGCTTAGGTGGGAGACGGCGGGGCTTAGGTTGGGACGGCGGGGGCTTAGGATGTAGGGCTTAGGTGACGCGGCGTTAGGTTAGGGGACTGCGGGGCTTGGTGTAGGGTTTAGCGAGAGGGGCAGGGTAGCGGGCTTAGGGGTATCGGCGGGGCTTAGATGCAGGGTCGGGTTGGTGGTCGGGCTAGCGTGTACGGGTGCGGCGGACTAGGGGGTGTCGGCGGGGCCTAGATGCTACGGGATAGGGGGTAGGGCTTAGGGGCGGCGGTGCTTAGGGGAGCGCTGGTTAGGGGTAGGCGGGGCCTAGGATGCTACGGGCTTAGGGTAGGGGCTTAGGCTGCTGCGGGCTTAGGTAGGGGCTTAAGGCGGCGATGGCTTAGGGGGTAGACGGCGGTGCTTAGGGGGTATCGGCGGGGGCTTAGGATGTGCGGGTCGGGGGTTAGGTGGTCGGGGCTGCGGGGGCTTAGGGGTAGGGACTTGGGACGGGTGGCTTAGGGGGTAACGGCGGGGCTTAGGGGTATCGGCGGGGGCTTAGGATGCTGCGGTCGGGGTTAGGTGGTCGGGCTTAGCGTGTAGGGGTGGGGCGGACTTAGGGGTAGGGCCTTAGGTGCGGCGGGTGGTTTTGTTGCGGGGTGGGCTGTTGCGGACATGGGGGGGCTGTGCGGACATGGGGGTGCTGTGCGGACATGGGGGTGGGTGTGCGGACATGGGGGGGCTGTGCGGACATGGGGTGGCTGTGCGGACATGGGGGGGGGGCTGTGCGGATATGGCGGTGGGTGTGCGGACATGGGGGTGGCTGTGCGGAGATGGGGGGGCGGCTATGCGGACATGGGGGGCCTGTTTGGACCTGGGTGAGGCTGTGCGGACATTGGGGGGGCGAGTTGTGGGTAGCGGGGAGCGGAGGCGGCTGTGCCGCTCGCTCCATGGTCCCCGGGGAGGAGCGAGTTGCGGCTCAAGGCAGCGACTCGCAATGGCCTCGCGGCCATTGCTCGCGCTACACTGAGGCGGTTAAATCGGTAAGGTTGTAGCCGAGGCTGTGGATCGATTTTGGGAGTGCAGGGGCTCGCAGAGGTTTTGTTTTGTTTTCCTTCTCCATATTTCATGTTGCTTTAATGAATAGATATATTTTTACATACAGCAGCCTAAACTATCTCCAGAACATGCTTTACAGCAGCAGAGACCTTTACCTGGAGGAGCCCCAGCAATGGGGGGGTTGAAAAGCCCACAGAATGGAGTCTTAATTCAAGTTACACATCTAATATATAATTCCCCTAACGCACTTCCGTAAGTTTCGGCGCTACTTCCGTCGTCGTGGCCATGGGCGAGCGGCGCCCACGCGACCAGCGAAGCATTGCCCGCGAGCAATAGCCGCACAGCGGCCATTGTGAGTCTCCCGCCCGGCGACGACCGACGAGAGCCGAGCGCCGTGGCCGAAAATAGAACCAAGGGCCCGGCCATGCACAGCTCTAAAGACCGCTATGTATCTCAATGGGAAGTGAGGCGCTATGCTCATTGGTCGGTGCCAGCACGCAGCGACCAATGAGCATAGCGCCTCACTTACAGCGGTAAATTTGAAACTCAAAGTCCTCCATTATATCTCAATGGGAAGTGAGGCACTTTGCTCATTGGTCGGCGCCAGCACACAGCGACCAATGAGCATAGCGCCTCACTTCCATTGAGTAAATTGGAGACTTTGAGTCTCACATTTACTCATGTAAGTGAGGCGCTATGCTCATTGTCGCTGTGTGCTGGCACCGACCAATGAGATAGCGCCTCACTTCCAATTGAGATATAATGGAGGACTTTGAGTTTCAAATTTACCGCTGTAAATGAGGCGCTATGCTCATTGGTCGCTGTGTGCTGGCGCCGACCAATGAGATAGGCCTCACTTCTCATTGAATATAATGGAGGACTTTGAGTTTCAAATTTACCGCTGTAAGTGAGGCGCTATGCTCATTGGTCGCGGGCTAGCACACAGCGACCAATGAGCATAGCGCCTCACTTCCATTGAGATATAATGGAGAACTTTGAGCTTTCAAATTTACCGCTGTAAGTGAGGCGCTACGCTCATTGGTCTCTGTGTGCTGGCGCCGACCAATAAGCATAGTGCCTCACTTCCATTGAGATATAATGGAGGACTTTGAGTTTCAAATTTACCGCTGTAAGTGAGGCGCTATGCTCATTGGTCTGGTGCTGCGCGACAATGACCATAGCGCTCACTTACAGCGTAAATTTGAAACTCAAAGTCCTCAGTTTATCTCAATGGAAGTGAGGCTATGTCATGTCGTGCCAGCAACACGACATTGAGATAGCGCTCATTCAGGGTAATTTGAACTCAAGTCTCCATTATATCCATGGGAGTGAGCGCTATGCTCATTAGTCGCTGTGTGCTGGCGCCGACCAATGAGCATAGGCCTCACTTCCCATTGAGATATAATGGAGAGACTTTGAGTTTCAAATTTACCGCTGTAAGGTGAGGCGCTATGCTCATTGGTCGCTGTGTGCTGGCGCCGACCAATGGCATAGTGCCTCACTTCCCGTGAAATATTGGAGACTTTGAGTTTCACATTTATCGCTGTAAGTGAGGCGCTATGCTCATTGGTCGCTTGTGCAGGCACCGACCAATGAGTATAGCGCCTCACTTCCCATTGAGATATAATGGGACTTTGAGTTTCAATTTACGGTAAGTGAGGCGCTATGCTCATTGTCGCTGTGTGCTGGCGCCGACCAATGAGCATAGCGCCTCACTTCCCATTGAGATATAATGGAGAACTTTGAGTTTCAAATTTACCGCTGTAAGTGAGGCGCTATGCTCATTGGTCGCTGTGTGCTGGCGCCGACCAATGAGCATAGTGCCTCACTTCCATTGAGATACATGGAGGACTTTGAGTTTCAAAATTTACCGCTGTAAGTGAGGCACTATGCTCATTGGTCGCTGTGTGCTGGCAGCCGACCAATGAGTATAGCGCCTCACTTCCCATTGAGATATAATGGAGGACTTTGAGTTTCAAATTTACCGCTGTAAGTGAGGCGCTATGCTCATTGGTCGCTGTGTGCTGGCGCGACCAATGAGCATAGCGCCTCACTTCCCATTGAGATATAATGGAGAACTTTGAGTTTCAAATTTACCGCTGTAAGTGAGGCACTATGCTGATTGGTCGCTGTGTGCTGGCGCCGACCAATGAGCATAGCGCCTCACTTCCCATTGAGATACAGGGAAAGGACTTTGAGTTTCAAATTTACCGCTGTAAATGAGGCGCTATGCTCATTGGTCGCTGTGTGCTGGCGCCGACCAATGAGCATAGCGCCTTACTTCCCATTGAGATATAATGGAGAACTTTGAGCTTCAAATTTACCGCTGTAAGTGAGGCGCTATGCTCATTGGTCACTGTGTGCTGGCGCTGACCAATGAGCATAGCGCCTCACTTCCCATTGAGATATAATCGAGGACTTTGAGTTTAAATTTACCGCTGTAAGTGAGGCGCTATGCTCATTGGTCGCTGTGTGCTGGCGCCGACCAATGAGCATAGCGCCTCACTTCCCATTGAGATACATGGAAGGACGTTAGAGTTTCAAATTTACCGCTGTAAGTGAGGCGCTATGCTCATTGGTCGCTGTGTGCTGGCGCCGACCAATGAGCATAGCGCCTCTACTTCCCATTGAGTATAATGGAGGACTTTGAGTTGAAATTTACCGCTGTAAGTGAGGCGCTATGCTCATTGGTCGATGTGTGCTGGCGTGCATGAGCATGCGCCTCTTCCTTGAGATACAGGAGACTTGGTTCAATTCCGCTGTAAGTGAGGGCATGCTATGGTTGCGTGTGCTGGCCGCATGACATGCGCTATTCATTGAGATATAATGGAGAACTTTGAGTTTCAAATTTACCGCTGTAAGTGAGGCAGCTATGCTCATTGGTCGCTGTGTGCTGGCGCCGACCAATGAGCATAGCGCCTCACTTCCCATTGAGATACATGGAGGACTTTGAGTTTCAAATTTACCGCTGTAAGTGAGGCGCTATGCTCATTGGTCGCTGTGTGCTGGCGCCGACCAATGAGCATAGCGCCTCACTTCCCATTGAGATATAATAGAGAACTTTGAGCTTCAAATTTACTGCTGTAAGTGAGGCCTATGCTCATTGGTCGCTGTGTGCTGGCGCCGACCAATGAGCATAGCGCCTCACTTCCCATTGAGATACATGGAGGACTTTGAGTTTCAAATTTACTCAAAGTCAAACTCAAAGTCCTCCATGTATCTGAATGGGAAGTGAGGCGCTATGCTCATTGGTCGGCGCCAGCACACAGCGACCAATGAGCATAGCGCCTCACTTACAGCGGTAAATTTGAAACTCAAAGTCCTCCATTATATCTCAATGGAAAGTGAGGCGCTATGCTCATTGGTCGGCGCCAGCACACAGCGACCAATGAGCATAGTGCCTCACTGACAGCGGTAAATTTGAAACTCATAGTTCTCCATTATATCTCAATGGGAAGTGAGGCGCTATTCTCATTGGTTGCTGTGTGCTGGCGCCGACCAATGAGAATAGCGCCTCACTTACAGCGGTAAATGTGAAACTCAAAGTCCTCCATGTATCTCAATGGGAAGTGAGGCGCTATTAAATTTTATCGTCGTTACATAGATGATTTATTCATAATATGGGAAGGATCCGAAATAAGCGCTCTGAAATTTATTGAAGAATTGAATGAGAACCCTTGGGGCCTTAAATTTACAGCCTCTTTGTCTAGTTCAAATATTTATTTTCTTGATCTGGAGATAAAAATGGATACATCAGGTAAGCTGTCCACCTCAACACATTTTAAAGGGAACCTGTCACCTGGATCTAAGCCCCTACACTATCACTACCTATCCCTGCACCTTCCTAGCTGCTCCCTATCTATCCCTCTCTGAGCTAAATCCGCCCTATAAAAACTACAGAAAAATAACTTATAATTTACAGAAGTCCCTGAGGCTGGGGACTGAGAAGGCGGGCCCAGGCTCCATTCTGCCCCTCCTCGATGCAGCAGCAAACGTCCCGCTGGGCGGCGTTATTCTTTCTTCATCGCTGCCTCCTCCATTTGGAATCTCCCACCCGCTTTACACTGTAAGGTAGTGGTTAGGATCGGCACACAGTTCAGATATTCACAGACCTCCAGGTTCCGGTGTAACAGGCCAGACTAACCCCCCGACCAGAATATACCCGGGGTTAAAGTGGCCTAGCCCAGATTATACCCCGGGTATATTCTGGCCTAGCCCAGTTTATACCCCGGGGTATAAACTGGGCTAGCCCACAATATACCCCCCTGGGCCAGAATATACCCTGGGTATATTCTGGCCTAGCCCAAACTATACCCCGGAGTATAAACAGGCCTAGGCCAGATTATAACTCTCCGTATACCACAGCAGCTGTAGATCAGGGCCCCAAGCCGTGCACAGGGCCCAAAGCAACGCATGAGCCCGAGGCAGCACAAAGTGGCCCCAGGCAGTGCTAAGGGCCTGAGGCAGCACACAGGGGCTCCAGGCTACACACAGGATCCCAGGCTACACACAGGGGCCCCATCCAGCATACAAGGGCTCCAGGCAGTGCACAGGGCCCCAGGCAGCACAAAGTGGCCCCAGGCAGCACAAAGTGGCCCCAGGCTGCTCACAGGATCCCAGGCTACACACAGGGGCCCCTTGTAGCATACAAGGGCCCCAGGCAGCACAAAGGGGCCCCAGGCAACATACAGAGGCCCCACACAGTACTAGGGGCCCCAGGCTACACACAGGATCCCAGGCTACACGCAGGGGCCCCATGCAGCATACAAGGGCCCCAGGCAGCACATTGGGGCACCAGGCAACATACAGGGGCCCCAGGCAGTACTAGGGGCCCTAGGCTACACACAGAATCCCAAGCTACACACAGGGGCCCCATGCAGCATACAAGGGCCCCAGGCAGCACAAAGTGGCCCCAGGCAACATACAGGGGCCCCAGGCCACTTTGTGCTGCCTGGGGCCCTTGTATGCTGCCTGGGGCCCCTGTGTGTAGCCTGGGATCCTGTGTGTAGCCTGGGGACCCTGTGTGCTGCCCGGGGCCCCCGTGTGCTGCCTGGAGCCCCTTTGTGCTGCCTGGGGCCCCTGTATGTAGCCTGGGATCCTTTGTGTAGCCTGGGGCCCATAGTACTGCCTGGGGCCCCTGTATATTGCCTGGGGCCATTTTGTGCTGCCTGGGGCCCTGTGCACTGCCTGGGGCCCTTGTATGCTGGCTGGGGCCCTTGTGTGTAGCCTGGGATCCTGTGTGTAGCCTGGGGCCCCTGTGTTCTGCCTAGGGCCCCCATGCGCTGCCTGGGGCCCCTAGCACTGCCTGGGGCCCCTGTATGTTGCGTAGGGCCACTTTCTGCTGCCTGGGGCCACTTTGTGCTGCCTTGGGCCCCCATGTGTTGCTTGGGGCCTTGTGCACGGCTTAGGGCCCTGATCTACAGCTGCTGTGGTATACGGAGGGGTATAATCTGGCCTAGGCCACTTTAACCCGGGTATATTCTGGTCGGGGGGTTTGTCTGGCCTGTTACACCAGGGCGCAGCCGAGTACAACCTCATACAATCCCAACAGCTGATATAGAAGCTCTGTACCTTCCCCAGGGTAGGCTGTGTTAGGTCAGCACACAACCTTTCTCTCCTCACCATCCGCTCATTAGCCTCATGAATGTCCACTCAGAGAGCTCACAGGCTGTGTTAAATCTTCACACAGCTCTCTACACAGCAGCTCCTGCTGCTATCCTGACACACTCCACCCCCTCCCCACAGCCCAGGGTAGGTCATATCATCTCCTATTCACCCACACACCTGGGCATCAGTGCTTTCAATCAGCACTTAGCTCCAGTAACAGCTAACCCTGTGTGTGCTGCTACCGAGCAGAAGATACAATCTCCCATATGCTGTGTCTCGGTCAGGGGACACATCGAGGTCGCATCACCACAACATGATAGGTGTAAAGCATAGATTCCAAATGGAGGAGGCGGCGATGAAGAAAGAATAACGCCGCCCAGTGGGGCGTGTGCTGCTGCATCGAGGAGGGCAGAATGGAGCCTGGGCGGCTTCTCAGTCCCCAGCCTCAGGTACTTCTGTAAGTTAAAAGTTATTTTTCTGCTGTTTTATAGGGTGGATTTAGCTCAGAGAGGGATAGATAGGGAGCAGCTAGGAAGGTGCAGGAACAGGTAGTGATAGTGTAGGGGCTTAGATCCAGGTGACAGGTTCCCTTTAAGAAGGTAGACGTAAACAGTTACCTGAAATTCACCAGTGCACATCTCCCATCTTGGATTAAAAACATACCATATGGGCAATACTGGAGAATTAGGAAAAATTGTTCATTAGATCAAGACTTTTATAAGGAATCACAACTTTTAAAACAAAGATTCTTAAAAAAGGGATATGTGGCGCCCCGCAACGAGTGCGTCACAAGAGGGTATTGCAGCCACAAATGCAGCCGCAATATCCTCTGACTCAGCAATGATCCGGTTAACATAGAGATCCAACCCAACATACAACACCTAGAACAGGGGACCAATCATAGGTCCTGGGGGGTGGAGTGTTAGGGTAGTGTAGTAGAACATAGTCAAGAATCTAGAGAGAGAAGAATCTAGAACCTGAGAAGAACAGACTAGAACTTGGAGAGGAGCGGGGGCTCCGCACCCCGTGCGGGCCCCTGGGCCGTCACCGGTCGGGTGTCAGCACCTGAGGCCTTAACCACCGGGATTGGGCATTATCTACACGGGTTCCCAAAAGACTCCCGTGCCCACAACTTACAGCCGGTTCACTGGTACCGAAGCTGGCAGCAGTTCACCTCTGCCACGCGAACCAGAAGAGTGGAGGAGCAGCTTCACAGGAGCACCCCACCACCAGCCAGTTTCCAGTCGTCTAACCAGCGGTGTACCCACTGAGGGATCCAAGGCTCCCCAAAGCATCCAGAACGTACATCATGGATAGGGCATTGAAGCAGCCTCCCCATACCCGACCTGGTATTCCTGGGTGACACTGGCAAACTAAGTAGGTAGAATGGAGGAACACTGCGGATCTCTAAGGGACACTATCACTGCTGAGTCCACCTGGTCTACTACTCAACCACTGTATGCCATGTACTGCCTGCTGGTTACAGTAAAGACCCGTTGCAGAGACTTTCTGTGTCTGTGCTTCCGTATGACATGTCCGTCCGCACTACAAGGTAACCGCAGCAGCCGCACAACATCTTGAGCAGCTCCAGCCTCCGGGGACACCGCTCAGCCTGTGGGGAGCGTAACATCTTGCTGCTGTCCATCCCCCAGGGGCTCCGCAGCGTCGGTAGTCCTTACCGAATCTACTCATAGGTGGCATCACGAATAAATTAAATTAAACCCCTTTTAATCTGTTCCCGCAAGACGTCTTCAATGCTTTTGATCTGCACTACACCGGGCCCCACTACCGGCAGGCGCGGTCCACCCGTGACAAGGAGGAAGGAAGCATCGCCTGTCTAAACCGGAGTCCCGGCCCGCGGTGAGTCAGAAAATGGCGTCACGAACAGGATACGAGCAGGCCCGTTACCCAACGGGTATATTGTGCTTAAAATGGACTTTATTGTCTACAATTTGGACTTTGTTCGTCCCTAAAAGAACTTTCCCGCCTTTTCACCATTGGGCCAAGATGGCGCCCAAGATGGCGTTCCCGCCACAAGAAGCCGCCACGTGCAAGCCCAGGAGTGAGTCAACCCCCCCTCATCGTGGGAGGGCTAAAGACAAAAGGCGCCAAACTCTTTGTCCGCCCTGATTGCTCGAATCAACCATGGGGGCGGACCCCACAGACTTTTCCCACGATTGGACTACAAAAGCCCAGAGGAAATGGGAGTGTCAGACAGACTTCTTCACAAGCTCTACCAGAACGCTTACCGGTTGAACGGGTGTGGTTTCCCTCCAAGAAGAGAATGGCCAGCACGAGACTCCAAGACCTAATGCGGGAGGTCGAGGCGGAGGCCAGAGCAGCCATAGGCCAACCGGGTCCGGATCCTGCCCTTACCATAGACGGCAGCCCCGACTTCTGGCTAGAGGCTCTACAAGACCTCCGGGTGCGACTACTTGAGACAGTGGAATGGACGATTCGCAGCTGGAGTGCGACCCTAGGCAGAAGACTCCATCATGCGATGCAGCAGAGCCGACCGGGTACAGCTTCTCCAAGCCCAGACGACATCGCCAGCTTTTCAACAGCCTCACCGTCGCCCACCACCTGTCCTGCTTCGTCACCGGAGCCAATAGACTGTATCATTCCCGTGAGGGCCACGGCTCGACCCGTTCCAGCGGACGAAACCGCAGCCGACCCCGTTCCAGAGCCGGAGCTTCCAATATGCTCCCACGAAGAAGCAGACACCTACCTGGTTCCACCTGCGGAACCCGCGACTAGTTTCCAAACTACCGAGACTGTCGCCTGTTTCTCCCCTGAACCGGAGGCCTCCTCTGCAAATACAGAGGCCTACCTGGTGAGCGGGATTGAAACACCACTTCCCGCTGCTACAGAAGAAGAGGCAGGCAGCCTGGAAGTCCTGCACAACGACCCCGAGGAGAACTTTGCAGCACAGCCACGCACCGATCCAGAGGATTCCATCCCATCGTCTTCGTCAGCCGAGCAGCCCGACGTAGTCATCGAAGGAGAGGTCGAGGAGGATGACGAGGAGACCTACAGTCCAGCTGAGGATCTCTACACCGGGTTCGCCTGGGGAGACACAAGGAACCCTTCTGCCGGGCGATCAGCTCGGGTGCAGTGGTCGGGTGCCGCCGCAACAGTATCTTCTCCGGTTCCGTTGAACCGGGCTCCACTCCAGACTGCCCACCAAGCTCGAGCGGTTCAACAACCAGCACGCCGTAGTGACTTTATCCATACGCCGCATCACTCCGACGAAGAGGTACGTCGTATCCGGAGAGACGAGTGGCACACTCGACTGCAAGCCAATATGCAGGCTCGCGCCGAGGCCCGCCGCCAATCTCCATTGCCTGAACAATTCCGTAAAACCGGGTGGGTAAGCACATTTAACTTGTCCACCGGGTGGGGATTCGTAAGGGAGGAGGGTGTGAGTACTGAAGTGTTTGTGGGGCGCCGTGATGTGGAATCGCACCTACCGCGAGGTCATCCAAGCCGAGACTTGTATAGAGGGGACATAGTAACCTATGAGCGCCATATATGCCGTGATGGGTGGTTCGCTATACGGGTCCGGAACACTGCCCTCCATAAGTGACTTTGTTGTTTGAACTTTGCTACTAAAGAGACTTCTTCCTGTTTGCACCGTAACACCGCGACTTGGCGGCTACAGCCTGAACTTTTATTCTAAGGACAGCCGACCGCCCGCCGGGTCCGCGCAATGTGTTAACCTGTTTATTTACCTCACTTTTATGCATACAATGACTTGTCGTTAATAAAAGTGTATTACCTGTTATAAAATATAAAAACCTCTGTAATGTGAGTAGTGTGACGCTTGGGGACAAGCGTATTCAACCAAGGGGGAGTGTGGCGCCCCGCAACGAGTGCGTCACAAGAGGGTATTGCAGCCACAAATGCAGCCGCAATATCCTCTGACTCAGCAATGATCCGGTTAACATAGAGATCCAACCCAACATACAACACCTAGAACAGGGGACCAATCATAGGTCCTGGGGGGTGGAGTGTTAGGGTAGTGTAGTAGAGAACATAGTCAAGAATCTAGAGAGAGAAGAATCTAGAACCTGAGAAGAGCAGACTAGAACTTGGAGAGGAGCAGGGGCTCCGCACCCCGTGCGGGCCCCTGGGCCGTCACCGGTCGGGTGTCAGCACCTGAGGCCTTAACCACCGGGATTGGGCATTATCTACACGGGTTCCCAAAAGACTCCCGTGCCCACAACTTACAGCCGGTTCACTGGTACCGAAGCTGGCAGCAGTTCACCTCTGCCACGCGAACCAGAAGAGTGGAGGAGCAGCTTCACAGGAGCACCCCACCACCAGCCAGTTTCCAGTCGTCTAACCAGCGGTGTACCCACTGAGGGATCCAAGGCTCCCCAAAGCATCCAGAACGTAAATCATGGATAGGGCATTGAAGCAGCCTCCCCGTACCCGACCTGGTATTCCTGGGCGACACTGGCAAACTAAGTAGGTAGAATGGAGGAACACTGCGGATCTCTAAGGGACACTATCACTGCTGAGTCCACCGGGTCTACTACTCAACCACTGTATGCCATGTACTGCCTGCTGGTTACAGTAAAGACCCGTTGCAGAGACTTTCTGTGTCTGTGCTTCCTTATGACATGTCCGTCCGCACTACAAGGTAACCGCAGCTGCCGCACAACATCTTGAGCAGCTCCAGCCTCCGGGGACACCGCTCAGCTTGTGGGGAGCGTAACATCTTGCTGCTGTCCATCCCCCGGGGGCTCCGCAGCGTCGGTAGTCCTTACCGAATCTACTCATAGGTGGCGTCACGAATAAATTAAATTAAACCCCTTTTAATCTGTTCCCGCAAGACGTCTTCAATGCTTTTGATCTGCACTACACCGGGCCCCACTACCGGCAGGCGCGGTCCACCCGTGACAAGGAGGAAGGAAGCATCGCCTGTCTAAACCGGAGTCCCGGCCCGCGGTGAGTCAGATACCCCAAGAGATTACTAGGGGATGCGTACAAGAAAGTACGGGAATTATCCCAAGAGGCTTGTATCTCAAAAATTGGCTCTCGTGATGAGGATACTAAAATAGAAAAGAGTACTTGGGATTTTAGTCTTATAACTACTTATAACCAATCCCGTGTAGAAGTAGAAAGACTATTGGAGAAATATTGGTTTATCTTACAAGCCGACCCCATTCTGACTAAGTGTTTGCCAAAAAAAACAAAGGTGGTATATAGAAGAAGTAAAAACCTAAAAAATCTAATTGCACCCAGCAATACACAAGTAAAGGAGAAACATGAAGGCACGGGTAATGAGGAAAAAATAGGGGGATGTTTTAAATGTAATACACCTAGATGCCTCTGTTGTGGTATGATTACAAATGGCGCTGCATTGTTTCAGTCTAATACTACTGGTGAAAAATTCACCATTAAATGTAAAGTGGATTGTCAGTCCACTTATATTGTATACCTATTGGAATGTCCGTGTAATTTACAGTACGTGGGAAGGACAATCCAAACGGTACACAGGAGGATGAATAAACATCGCCAGAACATAAGAGATGGGTTGATGCAACACAGTGTATCCAAGCATTTTTGCTTAATACACCAAAAAGATCCGAAAGGGTTAAGATGAACAATAGACCAAATACCATCCACAGTACAAAACCGGTACGGTATGCTAATAAAAAGAGAAAGTTTCTGGATATTCAAATTGGGGACGTTGTACCCAGAGGGCTTGAACTTAACTATAGAAAACATTGTTAATTAACTTGTGGGTTAGTGTGGCTGTTTATTGATTTTTAATACTGAATTTCAATGTTGAGTATGGATTGTAATATTATGAGTATGAATTTTATTGATTTTCTAATGATTCAATAGGGCAGTTTTATGAGAATATAATATGTTTTTAATTTGTGATTACTGTTATTTATTTTTATTTATTGTGATTATTTTACTAGATATGAATATACTTATAAATGGGGAAATGAGGACTGCCTTCACATACGTGTTCCCCTCCGCGGCGATCTTCGGGGGGGATCCGCGGTGTGGCCGCGGCGTTGCGGGCCCCTATTAGAATTAGAATTGATTTTGTTGGAAAATAATTATGACATGGTGGGGATTTCGGATTTCGGAGACTTGGCTGGATGAGAGCCATGACTGGGCTGTTAATTTACAGGGCTATTGTCTGTTCAGAAATGACCGTACAAATAGGCGAGGAGGAGGTGTATGTTTATACGTAAAATCATCCTTAAAACCCATCCTGCGTGATAATATAGGTGAATCTAATGGAAATGTAGAGTCTCTGTGGGTGGAGATAAGGGGAGGGGGAAAAAATAATAAATTACTGATAGGGGTTTGTTATAAGTCCCCAACAATAATGGAAGTGGAGGAGAATATCCTCATAAAGCAAATAGATGAAGCAGCGACTCAGGGAGAAGTCATTATTATGGGGGACTTCAACTACCCTGAAATACATTGGGGATCAGAAACCTGCAGTTCCAGCAAAGGTAATAAGTTTTTGAAAACTATAAGAGACAATTACCTTTCACAACTGGTTCAGGACCCAACAAGAAGGGGGGCACTGCTGGACCTAATATTAACCAACAGGCCAGACCGCATATCAAATATACGGGTTGGAGGTCACTTGGGTAATAGTGATCATAACTTAATAAGCTTTCAAGTATCCTTTACTAAGACGTGTAGTAGAGGGGCCACAAGGACACTAAACTTCAGGAAGGCAAATTTCCAACGGTTGAGAGATGATCTTAGTGCAATAAACTGGGACGATGTCCTGAGACATAAAAGTACACAACACAAATGGGAGATGTTTATTAGCATCCTGAATAGGACCTGTGCACAATATATACCCTATGGGAATAAGCATGCTAGAAATAGGAGGAAACCACTATGGCTAAATAAAGCGGTAAAAAGTGCAATATGTGACAAAAAGAAAGCATTTAGGGAATTAAAGCAAGTAGGTAGTGATAAAGCATTAAATAAATACAAAAAATTAAATAACATTTGTAAAAAGCAAATCAAGGCAGCAAAGATTGAGACAGAGAGACTCATTGCCAGAGAAAGTAAAAAGAATCCCAAAATATTTTTTAACTACATAAATAGTAAGAAACTAAAAAATGATGGTGTTGGCCCCTTTAAAAATAGTCTGGGTGAAATGGTGGATGAGGATGAGGAAAAAGCAAATATGCTAAATGACTTTTTTTCAACAGTATTTACACAAGAAAATCCCATGACAGACAATATGATCAGTGATAACAAAAATTCTCAATTAAACGTCACCTGCTTAACCCAAGAGGAAGTACGGCATCGTCTAAAAATCACTAAAATTGACAAATCCCCGGGCCCAGATGGGATACACCCCAGAGTGCTGCAGGAATTAAGTACTGTCATAGATAGACCATTATTTTTAATATTTAAAGATTCCATAATAACAGGGTCTGTACCACAGGACTGGCGTATAGCAAATGTGGTGCCAATATTCAAAAAGGGGACAAAAACTGAACTTGGAAATTATAGGCCAGTAAGCTTAACCTCTACTGTGGGTAAAATCCTAGAGGGTTTTCTAAGAGATGCTATACTGGAGTATCTGAAGAAAAATAACCTCATGACCCATTATCAACATGGTTTTACGAGGGACCGTTCCTGTCAAACTAATCTAATAAGCTTCTATGAAGAAGTAAGTTCTGGACTGGACCAAGGAAATGCAGTGGATGTGGTGTATATGGACTTTTCAAAAGCTTTTGATACGGTGCCACACAAAAGGTTGATACATAAAATGAGGGCAATGGGGATAGGGGAAAATATGTGTAAGTGGGTTAAGAACTGGCTTAGTGATAGGAAACAAAGGGTGGTTATTAATGGAACACACTCAGAATGGGTCACAGTTAACAGTGGGGTACCACAGGGGTCAGTGTTGGGCCCGCTTCTATTTAATATATTTATTAATGACCTTGTAGGGGGCATACAGAGTAGAATCTCAATATTTGCAGATGACACTAAACTCTGCAGGGTAATCAATACAGAGGAGGACAATTTTATATTACAGGAGGATTTATGTAAACTAGAAGCTTGGGCTGCTAAATGGCAAATGCGCTTTAATGGGGATAAATGTAAAGTCATGCACTTGGGCAGAGGAAACAAAAGGTATAATTATGTGCTTAATTGTAAAACACTGGGCAAAACTGTCACTGAAAAAGACCTGGGTGTATGGGTAGATGACAAACTCACATTTAGTGGCCAGTGTCAGGCAGCTGCTGCAAAGGCAAATAAAATAATGGGATGTATTAAAAGAGGCATAGATGCTCATGAGGAGAACATAATTTTACCTCTATACAAGTCACTAGTGCGACCACACTTAGAATACTGTGTACAATTCTGGTCTCCGGTGTATAAGAAAGACATAGCTGAACTAGAGCGGGTCCAGAGAAGAGCGACAAAAGTTATTAGAGGACTAAGGGGTCTGCAATACCAAGACAGGTTATTAAACTTGGGGTTATTTAGCTTGGAAAAACGAAGGCTTAGGGGTGATCTTATAATAATGTATAAATATATGAGGGGGCAGTACAGAGACCTTTCTAATGATCTCTTTACTCTTAGGCCTGAGACTGGGACAAGGGGGCATCCTCTACGTCTGGAGGGAAGAAGGTTTAATCATAATCACAGACGCGGATTCTTTACTGTAAGAGCAGTGAGACTATGGAACTCTCTGCCACATGATGTTGTAATGAGTGAGTCACTACTAACATTTAAGAAGGGCCTGGATGCCTTTCTTGAAAACTATAATATTACCAGTTATACATACTAGATCTTTGATAGGGCGTTGATCCAGGGAATTAGTCTGATTGCCGTATCTGGAGTCAGGAAGGAATTTTTTCCCCCAATGTGGAGATTAGTGTTGCCACATGGGTTTTTTTTTGCCTTCCTCTGGATCAACATGTTAGGCTATGGGTTGAACTAGATGGACTTAAAGTCTTCCTTCAACCTTAAAAACTATGTTACTATGTTACTATGTTACTATGTTATGTTACTTTTTGGTGGGGGTGCACGTTGTTGCGTTTGGTTGCGCGTGGCCGTGGCCCATTTGCTGCCGTGTGGTCTGTGCACGGGCGGTGACCTGCGCGCGGGTTCGGGTCTCGTCCGCATTGGGAATGCAACATTTTGCGTTCATGGTGTGGGCGGGACTGTGTGGTTTGTGCGCGGGCATCCGTCTGTGTACGGATCGCATGTGGGGTGGTTGGGTGCGCGCGGTCGTGCGCGGTCGTGCGCGGCGCTGTGCGCTCCCGTTGTGGAGGTGGGGGCTGGCGGTGCTGCGGGCGTGTTGCGGGTCCCCTCCGCGGGGCGCTGCCTGTGTGTGTGAGCGGGGGCGCGGGTGTGAAGGTGCCCTAAGGGTAAGTTTTTAAAATAATTTTAACTTTCACATTTTTTTTTTTTTTTTGGTGGGGATTTAACTCAAAATAATATTTAGAATGTGAAATAAGCGATGTTTTATGAGTAATTTTAAAATGATTTATGGTGTTTTTAGGGAAATTAGTGTCTGTATAGGAATCTAGAATCAATCCATTATGCTGAGTTGCTGGAATAAGAGTATGTAGGGGTTAAATTGACCACATGTGTTTTTGCTTTGTAATTGGATGTTACCCCTTTAAATAGACCATTCCTCACAATTCCTGTAAACTCCCACCTGAGGAAGACAGCAGGTCGATGTTGAAACGCGTGTAGTGGACAAACCAGAATAAACAGGTCTACTTTAATTATTGGTATCTGCTTCTCTTTACTGAGCGCTCCTAAATAATACCAGAATTACTGCCTTTCATTACCATTATCCCTTATGGGATCTGGCTGGAGCTGCACAGTAGTGAGGAAGCTTAGTTAGAGAATCAAAGAACCTGCCCTGATGTCAGAGATCCCTGGTTAGAAGATCTAGGCAGAACACGTGACCTAAGGAGGCGGCTGGGAGCGGCGACGCTTGGAGCGATACATAAGATTCAGCAGCTACACGCTGACACCGTGGTTGTGCACGGACAGCACAACCAGTCCAGGTGAGTGGTGATTACCGCCACTAACAATATATCCCCATTAGACCACCGGGTATTATTCAAGATTGCGCCTCTCAATTTTTGTTATTTCATGATTCTTTAGAATCGGGCTCACAGCTAGTAACATAATATTTGGGCTTTGTGCACATACTGAGTTTTATTGTGCTTTTTGTTGTATAATTTTGTCACAAATATGGATGCCTATTCTGAAGCCAGCGAAGTTGCTGAGACTTCAGAAGTGTTGCACATGTTATCTAATTGTTTATTGTTCTTGCAGATTTCGTGTGTTTTCTTTTTTCCCCGGGAAATGCAGATTTGATGCAGAAAATGTACACCCCACATGTTCATCATGTGCACATCGCCTTATTGTATCCACAGTTATGTATAATCTAGGGAGTGGGACCTTTTCAAGCTCCAAATTTGAACCTTGGATAACAACATTATTTTTGAATCCAGATATGCTTTGGATATTGGATTCAAAAGGGGGGAAAAGAGATGGAAAGTTCGGGCCTGTTTTAAAAATTTTAATAGTTTATTTTTTATTTTTACTTGGTCTTACAATGTAAATGTTTTCTTTATATTTTTGTCTTAAATAGAGGACAGAGGAAACACATACATACACCTCGGGATCGCAGGGTGTGAACATGTCCCAGATGAGCTCATTAGTAATGCAGATTGTGAGTTATTTTATAGATGGTGGATTCTACACTGGATGTGCTGTGATTGCACAACAGGAGGTAATAAAGCTGAACCACTCCCTCCTCACCTATCAGCACAGGAGGCAGATGAAGATCTCAATCACTGAAATATGTAGAGCGCAAAGGGTAATGGTGGGTTTACACGCCACGATATCGGCGTCCAACTCCGACCCAACTCCGACAAAAAGTCACGTGAGTCGCGAGTTGGACCCGATATCGTTTGCGCGTTGTACGGTTTGAGCGTACAACGCGATGCTGGAACGATGCCAAAACGATATCGGGGTTGAATAGCCGAGCTATTCAACTCCCCGATATCGCATGGCCGTTGTAGCAGCATCGTAGCGTGAAACAGCCCAACTACGATGTGTACGCTGATGTCACCCATTCACTTCCATGTTAAATGGTTGTTCCTGGGTTGGTGGGAGTACACATCGTCGTGACGTTGCATCCCGATATCGCAGCGTGTAAACTGGCGATGCAATGCAGGGAGAAACGTGCACTAAATGCGCGCTCCCGCGTCGTTGCCTCCGATATCGCCGCGATATCGGGACGTGTAACCCCACCATAAGGTGGCTGAATGTGTATATAGACTGCAGATCTTTCCTAAAGTCACATAATAACCTACAGAGGCTGCAATATATAAGCCTTATATAATTGACAGTAAACAGGTGTGTTCTTCAATTCCAGATCATAAATCAGTGTCAGGAGCGCATGGTCTCATGTGAGGAGACCGGGTGATCCTGAAAAGATGCAAGAAAGAGCCGTGAGCCGAGATTGGCCGATCCAGCTCTCCGAATTACAGCAACTTCAGTGGAGATTGAGGGAAAACACATCTGGACGCAGCAGCTGTTAGAGACTCACCACCAGCAGGATAATGGTCTCCGATAATGACAGTCACTCAGTGGTGGACCTTGTGCCAAGAGGGCCCCGGTGCAGCAGCTGATGGTGAGGAGCAGGAGGGGGAAGGCTAGCGGGTGTCGGCGAGGAGCGGGGGGGGGTTTGGTGCTATAGGTGCTGTGGCTCCTACCTGCGCTGGGCCGCGCAGTCCTGAGAGCTGGGGCGGCAGAGGAGAGGAGGGGCGGGATCAGCCAAGGGGAGCAGGAAGCTTCCCTCAGTTAACCCCCTTTCCTCTGACACAGGGTCATGGGGGTCGGCTGGGGGCCCCCCTGCAGGCTTGAGGGGCCCCTAGCTGGTCGGGGCCCTGGCGCAGCTGAACCAGCTGCACCACGGTAGGTCCACCCCTGTAGTCACTCACCTACACCCCATGGTGATAGACTGTCCCATATATGGCCTGATAAATCCACATTATGCCTGATATATAGGAAATATCCAAACTAAGGCAGAAATGGTTACAGGAACATGATATAAATGAGGACTCAGAGTGGGAGAAACATTCACTTTCCTGAGCTATTAATCAGTTCAAGGATAGATAACACTGTGTATAACTGATATTACTCTATTAACTTGTACATGTAGCCATAAAAGCTCTATTTTATGTTATTTTCAAGGTAATTGGGTTCATGTGTAAAGGGAAACGTTATCAAATAATCCCTAGTGGTAGAATATGGCCCTGAGACAGAAATATCCATCCATGAGTGTTGTGATACAATTCTGGGTATCGAGGTAGGGAGCTGAGGTGAAGCAGGTAGGAAAGACCCAAGGACGTGGATAGCGCAATCCTATATACCTCCTGATGTACCCAGAATTGTTCATAAGAAAAGAGTATCGCATGAATTTAAAGCCAGAGATCAAGTTAAAGTAGGTTTTGAATAATTTATCTCACCCCTAGCGGCCATAAGTAAGAATATTGTCTAGATCAATTACATACAGTATATTATGATTAGCAGAGATTCATCAATTACACTAGAGAAGCTCTTCAAGGTCTAGCAGACCAACTAAACCCTACATCGAAAATGGTGCTCCAAAATAGAAAGGACCTGGACATGTTATTGGCCAAGTAAGGAGGCGTTTGCAAAATTGTACGTATATTACAGATAATACAGGTCCCACCGGGAAGGTTACAGTAGCCATACAGAAACTGAATTCTCTACAAAACAGTATTAAAAAGCAATTCAGGTATAGGAGATCCCCGGGATCAACACTTTCCGTAGATAAAGGGATGGCAGAGATGACTCATTTAGATAGGCGTTGTTATCCTTGACGTCTTAATTATTGCAGCTATTATTGTTTGTTGTGTCTTCCCTGTGTAAGGAAGATGATTGAGAAAGGAGTAGAAACATAAGTTCTCATTTTCTTAGCTCAAGAGTTTAGTTATTCTGTAGATATAGAACAGCTAGGCCCTCTTCAGTCTTTTATAGTCTCTAACTAGGCGGTCCCCCATTCCTCTAAGTTATGATAGGTAGGGTAAAGTATAGGAGTAGCCCCGGCACACTAATATCATGAAAATAGAGTCTTTGCAACAACAGTCTTTTTTGTTGTGATTTTATTTTTGTGAAAAAGGTGGTGTTACAATCCAACGTTTCAGCTCTACATCTCGAGCTTTCATCAGGGATATGATTTCGGGGTGTATGTATAGGTGGTATAGGTTTACTTTTGTGGTCCAGCTAGGGTGAGGTCATCCCTGTCAAGGGTAGTCCTGCTGGTCCGGACTCAATTGAAGTCACAGACGTCACAGGAGAGAATGAGGGTTATTGTATTAGCACAGGTGGAGTACCTTAGGCTAGAAGGATAAATGAGAAGGAGACCTCAGGTGTGTGTCGCTGGAGCGGTACCTATAGTGACCACGATGTGTAGGATCAGCACGTGACTCCCATCCTTTTGTCCTAAGTCTGGTCAGGTGTAGAGGAGGCCAGGAGACTATAGGTACCGCTCCAGTGACACACACCTGAGGTCTCCTTCTCATTTATCCTTCTAGCCTAAGGTACTCCACCTGTGCTAATACAATAACCCCTCATTCTCTCCTGTGACGTCTGTGACTGCAATTGAGTCTGGACCAGCAGGACTACCCTTGACAGGGATGACCTCACCCTAGCTGGACCACAAAAGTAAACCTATACCACCTATACATACACCCCGAAATCATATCCCTGATGAAAGCTCGAGATGTAGAGCTGAAAAGTTGGATTGTAACACCACCTTTTTCACAAAAATAAAATCACAACAAAAAAACTGTTGTTGCAAAGACTCTATTTTCATGATATTAGTGTGCTGGGGCTACTCCTATACTTTAGCTTTGTTTTTTTCCCCAGAGCACCTTAATTGGGGTTTGAGCCTGTCATATCTACTCTATATGATAGGTAGGGTAGACACATCAAATAGTTGATATATATGCAAAGTCTGTATCAAGGAGGGTCAAATGGTTCATATATTTGCAGTCTGTACCAAGGGGGTTTAATGGTTGGCATTTCTTGTCTAACGGGCAGCACAAAAGAGTTGGAGGCACATTGGGCAGATATGATAGGCTCTAGTAACATAGTAACATAGTTTTTAAGGTTGAAGGAAGACTTTAAGTCCATCTAGTTCAACCCATAGCCTAACATGTTGATCCAGAGGAAGGCAAAAAAAAAACCCATGTGGCAACACTAAGCTCCACATTGGGGGAAAAAAATTCCTTCCTGACTCCAGATATGGCAATCAGACTAATTCCCTGGATCAACGCCCTATCAAAGAATCTAGTATGTATAACTGGTAATATTATAGTTTCAAGAAAGGCATCCAGGCCCTTCTTAAATGTTAGTAGTGACTCACTCATTACAACAGCATGTGGCAGAGAGTTCCATAGTCTCACTGCTCTTACAGTAAAGAATCCGCGTCTGTGATTATGATTAAACCTTCTTTCCTCCAGACGTAGAGGATTCCCCCTTGTCCCAGTCTCAGGCCTAAGAGTAAAGAGATCATTAGAAAGGTCTCTGTACTGTCCCCTCATATATTTATACATTATTATAAGATCACCCCTAAACCTTCCTTTTTCCAAGCTAAATAACCCCAAGTTTAATAACCTGTCTTGGTATTGCAGACCCCTTAGTCCTCTAATGACTTTTGTCGCTCTTCTCTGGACCCGCTCTAGTTCAGCTATGTCTTTCTTATATACCGGAGACCAGAATTGTACACAGTATTCTAAGTGTGGTCGCACTAGTGACTTGTATAGAGGTAAAATTATGTTCTCCTCATGAGCATCTATGCCTCTTTTAATGCATCCCATTATTTTATTTGCCTTTGCAGCAGCTGCCTGACACTGGCCACTAAATGTGAGTTTGTCATCTACCCATACACCCAGGTCTTTTTCAGTGACAGTTTTGCCCAGTGTTTTACAATTAAGCACATAATTATACCTTTTGTTTCCTCTGTCCAAGTGCATGACTTTACATTTATCCCCATTAAAGCGCATTTGCCATTTAGCAGCCCAAGCTTCTAGTTTACATAAATTCTCCTGTAATATAAAATTGTCCTCCTCTGTATTGATTACCCTGCAGAGTTTAGTGTCATCTGCAAATACTGAGATTCTACTCTGTATGCCCCCTACAAGGTCATTAATACATATATTAAATAGAAGCGGGCCCAACACTGACCCCTGTGGTACCCCACTGTTAACTGTGACCCATTCTGAGTGTGTTCCATTAATAACCACCCTTTGTTTCCTATCACTAAGTCAGTTCTTAACCCACTTACACATATTTTCCCCTATCCCCATTGCCCTCATTTTATGTATCAACCTTTTGTGTGGCACCGTATCAAAAGCTTTTGAAAAGTCCATATACACCACATCCACTGCATTTCTTTGGTCCAGTCCAGAACTTACTTCTTCATAGAAGCTTATCAGATTAGTTTGACAGGAACGGTCCCTCATAAAACCATGTTGATAATGGGTCATGAGGTTATTTTTCTTCAGATACTCCAGTATAGCATCTCTTAGAAAACCCTCTAGGATTTTACCCACAGTAGAGGTTAAGCTTACTGGCCTATAATTTCCAAGTTCAGTTTTTGTCCCCTTTTTGAATATTGGCACCACATTTGCTATACGCCAGTCCTGTGGTACAGACCCTGTTATTATGGAATCTTTAAATATTAAAAATAATGGTCTATCTATGACAGTACTTAATTCCTGCAGCACTCTGGGGTGTATCCCATCCGGGCCCGGGGATTTGTCAATTTTAGTGATTTTTAGACGATGCCGTACTTCCTCTTGGGTTAAGCAGGTGACATTTAATTGAGACTTTTTGTTATCACTGATCATATTGTCTGCCATGGGATTTTCTTGTGTAAATACTGTTGAAAAAAAGTCATTTAGCATATTGGCTTTTTCGTCATCCTCATCCACCATTTCACCCAGACTATTTTTAAAGGGGCCAACACCATCATTTTTTAGTTTCTTACTATTTATGTAGTTAAAAAATATTTTGGGATTCTTTTTACTTTCTCTGGCAATGAGTCTCTCTGTCTCAATCTTTGCTGCCTTGATTTGCTTTTTACAAATGTTATTTAATTTTCTGTATTTATTTAATGCCTCATCATACCTACTTGCTTTAATTCCCTAAATGCTTTCTTTTTGTCACATATTGCACTTCTTACCGCTTTATTTAGCCATAGTGGTTTCCTCCTATTTCTAGCATGCTTATTCCCATAGGGTATATATTGTGCACAGGTCCTATTCAGGATGCTAATAAACATCTCCCATTTGTGTTGTGTACTTTTATGTCTCAGGACATCGTCCCAGTTTATTGCACTAAGATCATCTCTCAACCGTTGGAAATTTGCCTTCCTGAAGTTTAGTGTCCTTGTAGCCCCTCTACTACACGTCTTAGTAAAGGATACTTGAAAGCTTATTAAGTTATGATCACTATTACCCAAGTGACCTCCAACCCGTATATTTGATATGCGGTCCGGCCTGTTAGTTAATATTAGGTCCAGCAGTGCCCCCCTTCTTGTTGGGTCCTGAACCAGTTGTGAAAGGTAATTGTCTCTCATAGTTTTCAAAAACTTATTACCTTTGCTGGAACTGCAGGTTTCTGATCCCCAATGTATTTCAGGGTAGTTGAAGTCCCCCACAATAATGACTTCTCCCTGAGTCGCTGCTTCATCTATTTGCTTTATAAGGCTATTCTCCTCCACTTCCATCATTGTTGGGGACTTATAACAAACCCCTATCAGTAATTTATTATTTTTTCCCCCTCCCCTTATCTCCACCCACAGGGACTCTACATTTCCATTAGATTCACCTATATTATCACGCAGGATGGGTTTTAAGGATGATTTTACGTATAAACATACACCTCCTCCACGCCTATTTGTGCGGTCATTTCTGAACAGACAATAGCCCTGTAAATTAACAGCCTAGTCATGGCTCTTGTCCAGCCAAGTCTCCGAAATCCCCACCATGTCATAATTATTTTCCAACAAAATCAATTCTAATTCCTCCATTTTGGTGGTGAGACTTCTGGCATTAGTGTACATGCACTTTATGCATCTCTCTTTACCTCTATTCCTTCCTACTAGATTGACTGTTCTAACCCCACCCCCCATGCCACCCCCAATTTTATTACTTGTGCCCAGGTTACTATTTACACTATCTTCCCCTCCTATACAATGAATACCCTCCCCCCCAATCTCTAGTTTAAACACTCCTCCAACCTTCTAGCCATTTTCTCCCCCAGCACAGCTGCACCCTCCCCATTGAGGTGCAGCCCGTCCCTAGCATAGAACCTGTAGCCAAAAGAGAAGTCGGCCCAGTTCTCCAGGAACCCAAACCCCTCCTTCCTACACCAATTCCTGAGCCACTTATTTATCTCCCTAATCTCCCTTTGCTTCTCTGGTGTGGCACGTGGTACAGGCAGTATTTCAGAGAATACTACCTTGGAGGTCCTTGCCTTAAGCTTGCAGCCTAATTCCCTGAAATCATCTTTAAGGACCTTCCACCTACCTCTAACTTTGTCATTTGTGCCAATGTGCACCATGACCGCTGGGTCCTCACCAGCCCCTCCCAGTAATCTGTCAACCCGATCAGCGAAGTGCCGGACTCGCGCGCCAGGTAGGCAGCACACTGTTCGACGATCTCTCTCTTTGTGACAGATTGCCCTATCTATTCCCCTAATAATTGAGTACCCCACTACCAGCACCTGTCTGGCCTGCCCTTCTCTCCTGTTTTCCCCCTTACTGGAGCAGCCACTCCTCTGGCTTTCAGAGGTCATGCCCTGCTGCAGCAGTGCTGTACCTGAACTCACACCCCCCTCATCTGCCAACATAGCAAATTTATTGGGGTGTGCCAGATCAGGGCCAGCCTCCCTGGCACCCTTCCCTCTACCCCGTCTTCTAACTGTCACCCAGCTGGCTACCTCACGGTCCTGCAGCTCCATACTACCATCCTCCCCCACATCTATCCCATTGAGCAGCTGTTCAGTGAGCAGCAGACTCCTTTCCATATTGTCTATGGATCTCAGCGTTGTCAGTCGTTCATTTAGATCCAGTATCTGGGCTTCCAAATGCACAACGTACTCACATCTCACACAGCAGTATGCACCCTCGACCGGCTGGTCAAGGAATGCATACATGTGGCAAGATGTACACTGGATGGCATTGCCAATCATGGAGCTCATTTCCTAATGGGGATTGCACCAGGCAGAAATGATAAGTAAAAAGAAATGCAAAGTATTAACAAAATACAACCAGCAATTCAGTAAGTTCTCCCTTCCAAACTCCCTGAATCCAAAGTCACTGAATCACAAGTCACACACTTACTTCTGTCGCACTTGCGCTGTCACACTCAGCTCGCCACACTCGCTAGAAAATCAGATTTAAAGAGGTTTTTGTTTTTTTTTTCCCCTTAGCAGAAAATCAGCCTACAGCTCAGTGTACTTCCAAAGAGACAGTAGTAGGGACAGAATAATAAAGTATTTAGGGGGGACTGTTGAGGAGAGCCATAGGATCAAATACTTAATTAACCTTAAGACAGAAGAGCATGGGAGAAGCGATCCATAGAGTGTAATATTGCATAAGCTTAATTGTGACTTTAACATGGCTGCCATTTCCTGTTTCATCACACCATGCCATGGTATGTAAGATGGTGACTGGTTCTATGACTACATCCTGTTCAATAAGGAAGTTCCTGGAAGAAGCTGAATTCCATAGAAGGACTGACCAATCACAGAATGGACACATCATCTGGACATACTCGATCAAGACCACACCCCCTGATGACTTCATGGTTCCACCCATTATCCAACACACTGACCAATGAATACATCTGAGTAGGGCTATCTGAGCCCCTTACTGAGGAAAACCTCATGCCTCTTAAAAATAAAGGCCACTTGGGATTGCACTTTGGAATGACCAAGGAGAGTGTCCATCTGACTCTGTGCATCTGGTGTCATACTTTCACGCCGGTACTTGGTCTATATCTATTTGGTCAGGAGCAGGCAACTTATTAATATTATAAAATATTAATCCATATTATATCAAATAGGGGAAAGTGAATTGCCTAAGGGCCACGTCACACCTGGCGATATCGGTGGTGAATTTTTAGGTGATGCTGGGGCGTGGCCTAGTCCTGCCGACATCGCCAATGCGTTGCCCAATGTGAATGGGCGAGGGCGACGCATTTGAGTGGTTGCCTGGTTTCAGAGCAGTGCTCTGAAACCAGGCGGCCGATATGGGGCGATGTGTACACATCGCCCCATGTAAACGGCCTACGGCGATCCGACAGGTGATGGGAGCCATAGGCTCCCATTGTACTGCATCGCTGCTGGGGTTTTGAGACACCCCGGCGGCGATGACTCCTGTCAGATCGCCAGTGCGCCGCCGGAAGTGTCGCCCCATGTAACTGGGGAACAGTGACGCTGGTGTGGCACCAAAAAACATGCGCGCTCCACCGACATCTCCGGCGGCGTCGCCAGGTATGACGTGGCCCCAAGGATCGCCCTTATTTTGCAACACACCGGTAACACTCCTGTGAAATTTGGTGAAGATGTACAGTATATCCTGAAATAAAACAAGAATGAACCTTTTGATTATCCCTTTAATCTTATTAAATGTCAAACTGTATACTGTGCTGAATGTTAGCATGTCAGAATTGCCTTTTGAGCCCTCACAAGTAGAATTTACGCATTTATTGATCTTATTTTTGTTTAAACTATCCTTTTTGCCGCTTTTATTCAACATTTCTTCCCTGACTTTTTACTTTTAAGAAAAGTCCTATCAATAAGTTATTTTTTATAAGTTCTTTTTTTATGGTGGGGGGGGGGGGCATTTTTTTTAATAATGAAGAATAAAATGATGTTTTTACTTTGAAAAGAATCCATGCACGTGAATTTCTTCCTCTTCTCTTTTGCTAATAAAGCCATTTGTTTACTTAAACTATTGCACAGACCCTGATGAGAAAAGTACAGTTGTTTTTTGTTGTTTTTTCCACTCTTGCAGCATGCTGTCCTCAGCTTACATAGCAAAAACCTGCGGACAGGTTCCCTTTAAAGCAGGGGTAGGGAACTCCAGGCCTCAAGAGCCGCAAACAGTGCAGGTTTTCAGGATTTCCTTAGTATTGCACAGGTGATAATATAATCACCTGCACTGGTGATTCCACCCCCTGTACAATACTAAGGAAATCCTGAAACTGTGACCTGTGTGCGGCTCTCCAGGCCTGGTGTTCCCTACCCTGGGTTAAAGGGACACTGTCAGGTCATTTTTTAGTATGATACTAATAGTACCCTTGAATAGTGCCTAAGCACACCTTTTAAAAACATGTAAAATCATTATTGTACCAATTGTAGTTTTCTTGTTATAAGCATCTTTGCACCCTGCAGGAAGCTCCTGATTAGTCCTCTCCATTACCTTCACAGAGGATTAGTCCAGCTAGTTAATTTACTCTCAGGCAGCTCTCTCCTCCCTGTGCTCTGCTTGTCAGGTTTCACTTTCATTTAGGAGCTTCTGATAAGGAGACTAAGGAGGAAGAGTTTACAAGCGCACATCTGCCTTACCTGATCTAGATAGATATCTACTCGATTTGTTTCTGTAAGCAGGTATCCCTGCTATCCTGTGACAAATTCTGTGTTTTATTTGACATAAATATCATTCCTTGGGGAGTGGACAGCAGAGAACTCACTGTGATTGACAGATGGAATGAATTTCGTTATTTGAAGTTTACATAGGATAGGAGGGAAATAACAGAAGTGCTTCAATAGAACGATCTTAGAGGGAGGAATCAGAAAATGATACCAGTTACATATGGATTTTTGACCTGCCAGATTCCCTTTAAAGAGGGCCTGTCACCCCCCTGGTGCTATGCTAACTGAATGCAGTACTGAATGTAGAGTGTCAGCTGCATTCAGGGAAGGGGTCTCCCATGTGTCTAGCCCCCCTGTAAGCTTTAAAAAATACTTTATAAAGGTTTATGGATAGGGAATCCAGAGGGACTTAGTAATGAGTCATCACTGTTGTATGGTGTCCTCGCCGCCTCCAGCCCTCTCTTGTTCAGCCTCCTGTATGTGTGATCGCTGCTACTTGTATCCTCCTTGCCTCCAGCCCTCTCTGGTCCACCTCCAGCCCTCTCTTGTTCAGCCTTCTTTATGTGTCACATCTCCACAGAGCTAGCAGTGGGTGAAAGCGGGTCCCAGCAGCTGGAACTCCTCCTGTTGGTGACATCAGCGCTGGAGCCCGCCCAGCTTCGGATTATGTATGTACAGCAGAGTGTATAGCAGTAGGAGTCCTGGGATGTGCATAGCAGGGGGGGGTGCTGGGATGTGCATAACATGGGGGGTGCTGGGATGTGCATAGCAGGGGGGTGCTGGGATGTGCATAGCAGCAGGGGCGTGCTGGGATGTGCATAGCAGGGGGTGATGAGATGCGTATGGGAGACAGGGGTGGGGGGCTGGGATGTGCGGTAACGGAGGGGTGATGGGATGTGCTTGGCAGAAGGGGGGCTGGGATGTGAATGGGGAAAAGGAGGGGCTGGGATGTGCGGGGGTACTGGGACGTGCATAGTGGAGGGGGTACTGGGATGTGCATAGCAGGGGGGTGCTCGGATGTGCATAGCAGGGGGGGTGCTCGGATGTGCATAGCATGGGAGACTGGGGTGCTGCTGGGATATGCATGGGAGACAGGGGGTTCTGGGATCTATATGGGAGACTGGAAGTGCTGGGATATGCATGGGAGACGGGGGGTGCTGGGACCTGCATGGGAGACGGGGGGTGCTGGGACCTGCATGGGAGACGGGGGGTGCTGGCATCTGCATGGGACACAGGGGGTTCTGGGATCTGTATGGGAAACTGGGGGTGGGGAGTGGAAGGGGTGCTGGGATGTGCATGGGAGACGAGGGGTGCTGGGATGTGCATGGGAGATGGGGGTGCTGGGATCTGCATGGGACACAGGAGGTTCTGGGATCTGTATGGGAAACTGGGGGTGCTGGGATCTGCATGGGAGATTGGGGGGTGCTGGGATCTGCATCGAGACAAGGGGGAGGGGACTCGGATCTGCATGGGAGATGGGAGGCTGGGATCTACATGGGAGATGGTGGTGCTGGGATCTACATGGGAGATGAGGGGTGGGGTTGGCATCTGCATGGGAGCCAGGGTGGGGGAATTCTGGGATGTGCATGGGAAACAGGGGGTGCTGGGATTTGCACGGGAGACGGGGCTGCTGGGACCGGGATCTGCATGGGAGACGGGGGGTGCTGAGATATGCATGGGAGACGGGGGGGGGGGGGGAAGTGCTGGGACCTGCATGGGAGACGGGGGGGGTGCTTGGATCTGCATGGAGACAAGTAAGGGAGGGCTTGGATCTGCATGGGAGATGGGGGGCTGAGATGTACATGGGAGATGAGGGGTGGGGTTGGGATCTGCATGGGAGATGGGGGGGTGGTGTTGGGATCTGCAAGGGAGAAAGAGGTGGAAAGACTGAACTTATAATCAGCAAGTCCTTCTACTATGCTGATTATATATCCAGTCTTTTTAGAGTTTATTTAGGTCTTTTCAAGGTGGATAATGGAGCAGATCTGCCTGAAAAAGATGTTGTGTGGACAAACTCATAGTCTGTATTATCAATACAGGGCGGCACTCCTAAAAGTGCCTAGAGCAGCATGAACCCTAAATGCAGCCCTGATGACCATGACTGTATACTGTACATACAGAGCTGTATTACTGCGAGTGTATACTGTGCATACAGTGCTGTATTACAAGAATGTATACTGTACATACAGTGCTGTATTACCCAGAGTGTATACCGTACATACAGGACTGTATTACCCCGAGTGTATACCGTACATACAGGACTGTATTACTTGAGTGTATACTGTACATACAAGGCTGTATTACTGCGAGTGTATACTGTGCATACAGCGGTGTATTACAAGAATGTATACTGTACATACAGTGCTGTATTACCCAGAGTGTATGCCGTACATACAGGACTGTATTACCTGAGTGTATACTGTACATACAGGGCTGTATTACCAGAGTGTATACTGTACATAAAGGGCTGTATTAACCAAGTGTATACTGTACATACAGGACTGTATTACTCTAGTGTATACTGTACATACAGGGCTGTATTACCCAAGTGAATACTGTACATACAGGGCTGTATTACCGAGTGTATACTGTACATACAGGGCTGTATTACCCGAGTGTATACTGTACATACAGGGCTGTATTACCCTATTACCCGAGTGTATACTGTACATACAGGGCTGAATTACCCGAGTGTATACTGTACATACAGGACTGTATTACCCAAGTGTATACTGTACATACAGGGCTGTATTACTTGGGTGTACACTGTACATACAGGACTGTATTACCCCAGTGTATACTGTACATACAGGGCTGTATTAGCCAAGTGTATACTGAAAATACAGGGCTGCATTACCCCATGTGTATACTGTACATACAGGGCTGTATTACCCGAGTGTATACTGTACATACAAGGCTGTATTACCCGAGTGTATACTCTACATAAAGGGTTTTATTACCCGAGTGTACACTGTACATACAGGACTGTATTACAGGATTGGATACTGAACATACAGGGCTGTATTACCCGAGTGTATACTGTACATACAGGGCTGTATTACCCGAGTATATACTATACATACAGGGCTGTATTAACCGAGTGTATACTGTACATACAGAGCTGTATTACCCTGAGTGTATACTGTACATACAGGGCTGTATTACCCGAGTGTATACTGTACATACAAGGCTGTATTACCCGAGTGTATACTGTACATAGAGGACTGTATTACCCGAGTGTATACTCTACATAAAGGGTTGTATTACCCGAGTGTATACTGTACATACAGGACTGTATTACAGGATTGGATACTGAACATACAGGGCTGTATTACCCGAGTGTATACTGTACATACAGGGCTGTATTACCCGAGTATATACTGTACATACAGGGCTGTATTAACCGAGTGTATACTGTACATACAGAGCTGTATTAACTCGATGGTATACTGTACATACAGGGCTGTATTACCCGAGTGTATACTGTACATACAAGGCTGTATTACCGAGTGTATACTGTACATAGAGGACTGTATTACCCAAGTGTATACTCTATATAAAGGGCTGTATTACCCGAGCGTATACTGTACATACAGGACTGTATTAACCAAGTGTATACTGTACTTACAGGGCTGTATTACCCGAGGGTATACTTTACATACAGGACTGTACTTCCCGAGTGTATACTTTACATACAGGACTGTATAATCCAAGTGTATACTGTACATACAGGGCTGTATGAACCGAGTGTATACTGTACATACAGGGCTGTATTAACCGAGTGTATACTGTACATACAGGGCTGTATTAACCGAGTGTATACTGTACATACAGAGCTGTATTACCCCAAGTGTATACTGTACATACAAGGCTGTATTACCCGAGTGTATACTGTACATAGAGGACTGTATTACCCAAGTGTATGCTCTACATAAAGGGCTGTATTACCCGAGTGTATACTGTACATACAGGACAGTATTACAGGATTGGATGCTGAACATACAGGACTGTATTACCCGAGTGTATACTGTACATAAAGGGCTGTATTACCCGAGTGTATACTGTACATAAAGGACTGTATTACCTGAATGTATACTGTACAATAGGGGGAGGCACACCTAAAAGAGCCTAGGGTAGCATGAACCCTAAATACCGCCCTGATGACCACGAGTGTATACTGTACATACAGAGCTGTATTACGCAGAGTGTATTCCATACATACAGGACTGTATTACCTGAGTGTATACTGTACATACAGGGCTGTACTACCCAAGTGTATACTGTACATACAGAACTTTATTACCCGAGTGTATACTGTACATACAGGACTGTATTACTCGAGCAAATACTGTACATACAGGCCTGTATTACTCCGATTGTATACTGTACATACAGGACTGTATTACCCGAATGTATACTGTACATACAGGACTATACTACCCGAGTGTATACTGTACATACAGGGCTGTATTACCCGAGAGTATATTGTACATACAGGGCTGTATTACCCGAGTGTATACTGTAAATACAGGGCTGTATTACCCGAGAGTATGCTGTACATAAAAGGCTGTTTTAAACCGAGTGTATACTATGCATACAGGGCTGTATTACCCGAGTGTATACTGTACATACAGGACTGTATTATCCAAGTGTACACTGTACATACAGGGCTGTATTACCCGAGTGTATACTATACATGCAGGGCTGTATTAACCGAGTGTATACTGTACATAGAGGACTATATTACACGAGTGTATACTCTACATAAAGGGTTGTATTACCCGAGTGTATACTGTACATATAGGACTGCATTACAGGATTGGATACTGAACATACAGGACTGTATTACCCTATTACCTGAGTGTATACTGTACTTACAGAGCTGTATTACCCGAGTGTATACTGTACATACAAGGCTGTATTACCCGAGTGTATACTGTACATAAAGGACTGTATTACCTGAGTGTATACTCTACATAAAGGGCTGTATTACCCGAGTGTAAACTGTACATACAGGACTGTATTACAGGATTGGATACTGAACATACAGGACTGTATTACCTGAGTGTATACTCTACATACAGGACTGTATTACCCGAGTGTATACTGTACATACAGAGCTGTATTACCTGAGTGTATACTCTACATACAGGACTGTATTACCCTATTACCCGAGTGTACACTGTACTTACAGGGCTGTATTACCCGAGAGTATACTTTACATACAGGACTGTATTATCCATGTGTATACTGTACATACAGGGCTGTATTATCCTAGTGTATACTGTACATACAAGGCTGTATTACCCGAGTGTATACTGTACATAGAGGACTGTATTACCCGAGTGTATACTCTACATAAAGGGCTAGTAAAGGGGGAGCCAGCACAGTCAGAAAAATTGGAAAAATAAATAGCGTAAATACACATATTTTTTCCATACTGCACAATGATAAGACATTTCGCAAAAGATTAAATAATCTTTTGAGCCACTCTTCCACGTCAAGGAATGTCTCAGATAGAGTGGTCCTATTCTATAAATTTTTAATTTTTGTTGTGTCCTAAAACAGCAAAATACATATAAAATGGACCATATAAAGCAATCACTCACCTTAAGCATATCAGACCATGCTTCCAAGGTGTCAGCCTAGGTCAGTGAATAAAAGCCAACTGAGGCCCAAACACCTGCAGCCTGCACCACAAATGTCTGGGCTATTTCACAGTTAACTCTCTTTGGACCACACCAGCACTCATGGATAGAAGCAAAGTTAGGTTCAGGTGAATGAAGCTAAATCAACATTAGCCTGAGGGCAGAGTGTAATAACTGTGAGTGATTGCTTTATATGGTCCATTTTATATGTATTTTGCTGTTTTAGGACACAACAAAAATTAAAAATTTATAGAATAGGACCACTCTATCTGAGACATTCCTTGACGTGGAAGAGTGGCTCAAAAGATTATTTAATCTTTTGCGAAATGTCTTATTACTGTGCAGTATGGAAATAATATGTGTATTTACACTATTTATTTTTCCAATTTTTCTGACTGTGCTGGCTCCCCCTTTACTTCTACATAAAGGGCTGTATTACCCGAGTGTATACTGTACATACAGGACAGTATTACAGGATTGGATGCTGAGCATACAGGACTGTATTACCCGAGTGTATACTCTACATACAGGACTGTATTACCCTATTACCCGAGTGTACACTGTACTTACAGGGCTGTATTACCTGAGTGTATACATTACATACAGGACTGTATTATCCTTGTGTATACTGTACATACAGGACTGTATTATCCAAGTGTATACTGTACATACAGGGCTGTATTACCCGAGTGTATACTGTACATACAGGACTGTATTACCCGAATGTATACTGTACAATAGGGGGCGGCACACCTAAAAGAGCCTAGGGTAGCATGAACCCTAAATACAGCCCTGATGACCCCGAGTGTATACTGTACATACAGGGCTGCATTACCCGAGTGTATATTGTACATACAAGGCTGTATTACCCGAGTGTATACTGTACATAGAGGACTGTATTACCCGAGTGTTTACTCTACATAAAGGGCTGTATTACCCGATTGTATACTGTACATACAGGACAGTATTACAGGATTGGATGCTGAACATACAGGACTGTATTACCCGATTGTATACTCTACATACAGGACTGTATTACCCTATTACCCAAGTGTACACTGTACTTACAGGGCTGTATTACCCGAGTGTATACTTTACATACAGGACTGTATTATCCAAGTGTATACTATACATACAGGGCTGTATTACCCGAGTGTAAACTTTACATACAGGGCTATATTAACCGAGTGTATACTGTACATACAGAGCTGTATTACCCAAGTGTATACTGTACATACAGGGCTAAAAAAGCCAAGAAGCCAGCGCTGACTAAGGTTAGCACGCAATACAAAAAGTGCATGTGCACATAATTTCTAACTGTACTTTAAACTGAGACATTTGGCAAACAATTGATCAATTCTTTGAGCTACCCCGCCACGTCACGGCATTCTCAGAAGGGGCAGTCCTACTCTACATTTTTTTTTTTTAATTTCGCTGTGCCATTACGGCCTCCTGAATGCATTAAAAGCAGAACCATATCAAATGCACACGTACCTGAAGCATTACTGAACTACTCCCATGGCGCCAGAAAAGCAGTGCAGATAAAGGCAGACCAGGTCCGGACATGACATCCGGACATTATCAGATCTGACCCCCACACTGCCCAACCAACAACCATGGATGAGGGTAGAACAGGCCCAAACACATGTGCAACAATCAAGCAGAGCCTATGGGCAGGGTATGGCCGCTGTATGTGTGTACAGCGGCCTAGATCAATCACATTAAAGACAGATAGAATGGCATGCACAACCAAGCGCGCACGGCAAAAAGTGGTGGTCAGCCACAAACCTATAACAAATGAAAAAGCCAAGAAGCCAGCGCTGCCTAAGGTTAGCACGCAATACAAAAAGTGCATGTGCACATAATTTCTAACTGTACTTTAAACTGAGACATTTGGCAAACAATTGATCAATTCTTTGAGCTACCCCGCCACGTCACGGCATTCTCAGATGGGGCAGTCCTACTCTACTTTTTTTTTTTTTTATTTCGCTGTGCCATTACGGCCTCCTGAATGCATTAAAAGCAGAACCATATCAAATGCACACGTACCTGAAGCATTACTGAACTACTCCCATGGCGCCAGAAAAGCAGCGCAGATAAAGGCAGACCAGGTCAGGACATGACATCCGGACATTATCAGATCTGACCCCCACACTGCCCAACCAACAACCATGGATGAGGGTAGAACAGGCCCAGACACATGTGCAACAATCAAGCAGAGCCTATGGGCAGGGTATGGCCGCTGTATGTATGTACAGCGGCCTAGATCAATCACATTAAAGACAGATAGAATGGCATGCACAACCAAGCGCGCACGGCAAAAAGTTGTGGTCAGCCACAAACCTATAACAAATAAAAAAGCCAAGAAGCTGGTCTGCCTTTATCTGCGCTGCTTTTCTGGCGCCATGGGAGTAGTTCAGTAATGCTTTAGGTACGTGTGCATTTGATATGGTTCTGCTTTTAATGCATTCAGGAGGCCGTAATGGCACAGCGAATTAAAAAATGTTGAGTAGGACTGCTCCATCTGAGAATGCCGTGACGTGGCGCGGTAGCTCAAAGAATTGATCTATTGTTTGCCAAATGTCTCAGTTTAAAGTACAGTTAGAAATTATGTGGCAGCGCTGGCTTCTTGGCTTTTTTATTTGTACATACAGGGCTGTATTACCCGAGTATGTACTGTTTATAAGGACTGTATTACCCGAATGTATACTGTACAATAGGGGGCGGCACACCATAAAGAGCCTAGGGTAGCATGAACGCTAAATACAGCCTTGATGACGACGAGTGTATACTGTACATACAGGGCTGTATTACTGCGAGTGTATACTGTGCATACAGCGCTGTATTACAACAATATATACTGTACATACAGTGCTGTATTAACCGAGTGTATACTGTACATACAGGACTGTATTACCCGAGTGTATACTGTACATAAAGGGCTGTATTAACCGAATGTATACTGTACATACAGGACTGTATTACCCGAGTGTATACTGTGCATACAGTGCTGTATTACCCGAGTGTATACTGTACATACAGGGCTGTATTACCCGAGTGTATACTATATATACAGGGCTGTATTACCCGAGAGTAAACTGTACATAAAAGGCTGTTTTAACCGAGTGTCTACTATGCATACAGGGCTGTATTACCCGAGTGTATACTGAACATAAAGGGCTGTATTACCCGAGTGTATACTGTACATACATGACTGTATTACCCGAGTGTATACTGTACATAAAGGGCTGTATTAACCGAGTGTATACTGTACATACAGGGCTGTATTACCCGAGAGTATACTGTACATACAGGGCTGTATTACCCGAGTGTATACTGTACATACAGGGCTGTATTACCCGAGTGTATACTATATATACAGGGCTGTATTACCCGAGTGTATACTGTACATACAGGACTGTATTACCCGAGTGTATACTGTACATACAGGGCTGTATTACCCGAGTGTATACTGTACATACAGGGCTGTATTACCCGAGTGTATATATATACAGGGCTGTATTACCCGAGAGTATACTGTACATACAGGGCTGTATTACCCGAGTGTATACTGTACATACATGACTGTATTACCCGAGTGTATACTAAACATAAAGGGCTGTATTACCCCAGTGTATACTGTACATACTGGGCTGTATTACCTGACTGTATACTGTACATACAGGACTGTATTACCCGAATGTATACTGTACAATAGGGGGCGGCACATCTAAAAGTGCCTAGGGCGGCAAGAACCCTCAATACAGCCGTGAAGACCACGAGTGTATACTGTACATACAGAGCTGTATTATTGCAAGTGTATACTGTGCATACAGGACTGTATTACCCCAATGTATACTGTACATACAGGACTGTACTACCCGAGTGTATACTGTACATTCAGGACTATTACCCGAGTGTATACTGCACATACAGGGCTGTATTACCAGAGTGTATACTGTACATACAGGACTGTATTACTCGAGGGTATACTGTAAATACAGGCCTCTATTACTCCGAGTGTATACTGTACATACAGGACTGTATTACCTGAATGTATACTGTACATACAGGACTGTACTACCTGAGTGTATACTTTACATAAAGGGCTCTATTAACCTAGCGTATACTGAACAAACAGGGCTGTATTACCCGAGTGTATACTGTACATACAGGGCTGTATTACCCGAGTGTATACTGTACATGCAATTCTGTATTACCCGAGTGTATACTGTACATACAGGGCTGTATTACCCGAGTGTATACTGTACATACAAGGCTGTATTACCCGAGTGTATACTGTACATAGAGGACTGTATTACCCGAGTGTATACTCTACATAAAGGCTTGTATTACCCGAGTGTATACTATACATACAGGACTGTATTACAGGATTGGATACTGAACATACAGGACTGTATTACCCGAGTGTATACTCTACATACAGGACTGTTTTACCCTATTACCCGAGTGTACACTGTACTTACAGGGCTGTATTACCCGAGTGTATACTTTACATACAGGACTGTATTATCCAATTGTATACTGTACATACAGGGCTGTATTACCAAGTTTATACTGTACATACAGGGCTGTATTAACCGAGTGCATACTGTACATACAAGGCTGTATTACCCGAGTGTATACTGTACATAGAGGACTGTATTACTCGAGTGTATACTCTACATAAAGGGCTGTATTACCCGAGTGTATACTGTACATACAGGACTGTATTAACCGAGTGTATACTGTACATACAGAGCTGTATTACCCCGAGTGTATACTTTACATACAGGACTGTATTACTCTATTACTCGAGTATACACTGTACTTACAGGGCTATATTACCCGAGTGTATACTTTACATACAGGACTGTAGTACCCGAGTGTATACTTTACATACAGGACTGTATTATCCAAGTGTATACTGTACATACAGGGCTGTATTACCCGAGTGTATACTGTACATAAGGACTGTATTACCAGAATGTATAGCGTACAACAGGGGCCGGCACACCTAAAAGAGCCTAGGGTAGCATGAACCCTAAATACAGCCCTGATGACCACGAGTGTATACTGTACATAAAGAGCTGTATTACCTGAGTGTATACTGTACATACAGGACAGTATTACTCGAGCAAATACTGTACATACAGGCCTGTATTACTCCGATTGTATACTGTGCATACAGGACTGTATTACCCGAATGTATACTATACATACAGGACTATACTACCCGAGTGTATACTGTACATAAAGGGCTGTATTACCCGAGTGTATACTGTACATACAAGGCTGTATTACCCGAGTGTATACTGTACATACAAGGCTGTATTACCCAAGTGTATACTGTACATAGGGGACTGTATTACCTGAGTATATACTGAACATTCAGGGCTGTATTACCCGAGTGTATACTGTACATACAAGGCTGTATTACCCGAGTGTATACTGTACATAGAGGACTGTATTTCCCGAGTGTATACTCTACATAAAGGGCTGTATTACCCGAGTGTATACTGTACATACAGAGCTGTATTACCCCGAGTGTATACTTTACATACAGGACTGTATTACCCTATTACCCAAGTGTACACTGTACTTACACGGCTGTATTACCCGAGTGTATACTTTACATACAGGACTGTATTATCCAAGTGTATACTGTACATACAGGGCTAAAAAAGCCAAGAAGCCAGCGCTGACTAAGGTTAGCACGCAATACAAAAAGTGCATGTGCACATAATTTCTAACTGTACTTTAAACTGAGACATTTGGCAAACAATTGATCAATTCTTTGAGCTACCCAGCCACGTCACGACATTCTCAGATGGGGCAGTCCTACTCTACATTTTTTAATTCGCTGTGCCATTACGGCCTCCTGAATGCATTAAAAGCAGAACCATATCAAATGCACACGTACCTGAAGCATTACTGAACTACTCCCATGGCGCCAGAAAAGCAGCGCAGATAAAGGCAGACCAGGTCCGGACATGACATCCGGACATTATCAGATCTGACCCCCACACTGCCCAACCAACAACCATGGATGAGGGTAGAACAGGCCCAAACACATGTGCAACAATCAAGCAGAGCCTATGGGCAGGGTATGGCCGCTGTATGTATGTACAGCGGCCTAGATCAATGCACTTTTTGTATTGCGTGCTAACCTTAGGCAGCGCTGGCGTCTTGGCTTTTTTATCTGTTATAGGTTTGTGGCTGACCACCACTTTTTGCCGTGCGCGCTTGGTTGTGTTTGCCATTCTATCTGTCTTTAATGTGATTGATCTAGGCCGCTGTACATACATACAGCGGCCATACCCTGCCCATAGGCTCTGTTTAATTGTTGCACATGTGTTTGGGCCTGTTCTACCCTCATCCTTGGTTGTTGGTTGGGCAGTGTGGGGGTCAGATCTGATAATGTCCGGATGTCATGTCCGGACCTGGTCTGCCTTTATCTGCGCTGCTTTTCTGGCGCCATGGGAGTAGTTCAGTAATGCTTCAGGTACGTGTGCATTTGATATGGTTCTGCTTTTAATGCATTCAGGAGGCCGTAATGGCACAGCGAATTAAAAAATGTAGAGTAGGACTGACCCATCTGAGAATGCCGTGACGTGGCGGGGTAGCTCAAAGAATTGATCAATTGTTTGCCAAATGTCTAAGTTTAAAGTACAGTTAGAAATTATTTGCACATGCATTTTTTGTATTGCGTGCTAACCTTAGGCAGCGCTGGCTTCTTGGCTTTTTTATTTGTACATACAGGGCTGTATTACCCGAGTGTATACTGTACATACAGGACTGTATTAACCGAGTGTATACTGTACATACAGAGCTGTATTACCCAAGTGTATACTGTACATACAGGGCTGTATTACCCGAGTGTATATTGTACATACAGGGCTGTATTACCTGAGTGTATACTGTACATAAGGACTGTATTACCCGAATGTATACCGTACAATAGGGGGCGGCACACCTAAAAGAGCCTAGGGTAGCATGAACCCTAAATACAGCCCTGATGACCATGAGTGTATACTGTACATAAAGAGCTGTATTACTGTGCATACAGCGCTGTATTACAAGAATGTATACTGTACATACAGTGCTGTATTACGCAGAGTGTATACCATACATACAGGACTGTATTACCTGAGTGTATACTGTACATACAGGGCTGTACAAACTAAGTGTATACTGTACATACAGGACTGTATTACCCAAGTGTATACTGTACATACAGGGCTGTATTACCCGAGTGTATACTGTACATACAGGGCTGTATTACACGAGTGTATACTGTACATACAGGACTGTATTACCCCAAGTGTATACTGTACATACAGAGCTTTATTACCCCGAGTGTATACTGTACATACAGGGCTGTACAAACTAAGTGTATACTGTACATACAGGACTGTATTACCCGAGTGTATACTGTACATAAAGGACAGTATTACTCGAGCAAATACTGTACATACAGGCCTGTATTACTCCGATTGTATACTGTACATACAGAACTGTATTACCCGAATGTATACTATACATACAGTACTATACTACCCGAGTGTATACTGTACATACAGGACTATTACCCAAGTGTATACTATACATAAAGGGCTGTATTAACCGAAAGTATACTGTACACAGGACTGTATTACCCAAGTGTATACTGTACATACAGGGCTGTATTACCTGAGTGTATACTGTACATTCAGGGCTGTATTACCCGAGAGTATACTGTACATAAAAGGCTGTTTAAGCGAGTGTATACTATGCATACAGGGCTGTATTACCCGAGTGTATACTGTACATACAGGACTGTTTTATCCAAATGTATACTGTACATACAGGACTGTATTACCTGAGTGAATACTGTACATACAGGGCTGTATTAACCAAGTGTATACTGTACATACAGGACTGTATTACCCGAGTGTATACTGTACATACAGAGCTGTATTACCGAGTGTATACTGTACATACAGGACTGTATTACCCGAGTGTATGCTGTACATACAAGGCTGTATTACCCGAGTGTATACTGCAAATAGAGGACTGTATTACCTGAGTGTATACTCTACATAAAGGGCTGTATTACCCGAGTGTATACTGTACATACAGGACTGTATTACTGTGACGAGGTGTAAGGCAGAGCCAGAAGGGACAACAGGCCTAGGGACAATCCAACAGATTTATTAACAAGAACGCTGGAACAACACACGCAGGTAGATCCACAGAGTCCACAATTAGTCCAACGGAAACAGATCCGGCACCTCCCGATAATCCTTGTGCCAGATCACAAAGCAATAGTGCACACGAGTCCAATGGATTCCACACAATCCCACGGACGACGAGATCTGGCCTCAGCTCAGGTCTCGCTCCTGTCCCGTCCACAGTCAACTCTCATCTCCTCTTAACAATAAGAATGGATTGTCTGAGCTCCTGGGAGCAGCCCAGGAAGGGGTAGGGGTCCACCTGAAGATTCTAGACTGGTAGGCTCCGAGGTGTCTACAAGGATGTGTATTGCAGGTTATCTTCTGCTTAGGAACAATAGGGGAAATTCCACTAGCTGTTGACACAAGCCTAAATTACATTAGGGCTCAGGGCTGCAAGTATTGGGGAAGCAGACAGTTAAGTTGCATCTAATAGAAACCAGAGAACAGTTACATCACATGGCATTATTATACAAATACAGGACAGGGAAAACTACATATCATGACAATCCCTTCCCCCCTCAATTTGTGTACGTACCAGGGACCTCTACAGGTCGCTTGTTAAGTACACACAGTCATAGTGGGTCTTACACTCGGCTTCATGCAGCCACAAATTGGCATTGTAGCTGCCCCACATCATTGCCCAGAATGACATCTGCCGGAAGGCCGCTCATCACACCAACCACACATCGTCTGACCCCAAAGCCAAAGTTCAGATCCACAGTGGCTTTGGGAATAGTCCTCCATTGTCCACCAGCCAGTTCAATGACAATCCCAGGTCCTCTATGGATTGCCTCAGGCCGAACCACTGGGGGATCAGCCAGTGTGAGGAAAGCCCCTGAGTCACAAAATCCAACAAGTTTCTGTCCATCCAGCAAGACCTCCTGCAAGTGCTTACCTCGATGAGCAGGAGTCTTTGTTGCTGCGGGCCGCACCCCATAAACTCCTGGTAGGGGAGCCAGGATATCAGAGTCACTCGGCAAGTCCTCAGGAACTGAATCCAGCTCTTCTCCTGGTGTGGGTGCCTGTAGATAATGAACAGGCAAAGGTGGTCTGTAGCTGTTCTGCCTCCAAACACCTGGACATTGGGCTTGCATATGCCCAGACTGCCCACATCCATAACATCTGCGCTCTGGGATCCTTCCACTTCCAAAGCGCCCTCTTGGGCGGGGTGTGAGGGGACCTGGCAGTCGGCTCCCACCTGAAGCTGCTGTAGGAGTTTGATGACTCCTCCATTGGATGGCTGGGCATGAGGCCTGCAGATGCCCGGGATGCCCACAATCATAACACCTGCGCTCTGCTGCTTTCTCTCCTCGTCGTAGTCCAAAAGACGCTGTAGGATCAACTGGAGGCACAATCTCATGGGCATCAACATGAGGTGGTGGCTTAGGGGAACGATGAACAATGGGAATAGCAGGGCAAGGGGCCACCGGTGTTGGGGAGCTGGTGGGCCTCTCTCCATCCTCCAGCCAGCGATGACATACTTGTTTGAGTCTGTGGGCGAACATCTTGAAAGACACTCCTCCATCACAGGCTAAAGTACGGAACTGAGTCCTGTAAGTGTCTGGGGTTACAGCATAATGTTCTAGAATAGTCTGTTTAATCTCCGCATATTCACAGTTCCACCGAGGGTCCATAGCTCTATAAGCTTCCGCAGCTCCACCCTCTAAGAGCCCCACCAGATGTCGGACTCGCTCCCTTTCCGGGACCTCCATTAATCGACACTGATGCTCAAAGTCCTGGAAAAAACCCTCAATGTCACCTGCAGCCTCATTAAACTGCTTAAAGTCTTTGCGGGACACTCTGGGGAGTTCCCTCATGGTGGGTGCTGGGGATACAGTCTGTCTGGAGCTTTTAGCTGCTTCCAAAGCGATCTGCCTCTCCAACAATGCCATCTCCTGAACTCTGTGAGTGGCCTCTCTCTCCTGAGCTCTGTGAATGGCCTTCCTCTCCTGAGCTCTGTGAATGACCTCCATCTTATATTCTATGGAGACCTCATCTCCCAGCAAGGCCATCTCCTCCTCGTACCACACAACCCACTGACTTTTCCGGGTATTTACCTCCGGCTGCAGTCTTTCCTCCGTTTGCTGTGGGGATGCTTCCTCAGCGTCCTCCTGCAGGCAAGCTCCTTCCAAGGCCTCAATCAGCTGCTCCTTGGAGAGTCCTTTGTAGCCGACTCCCAGTTCCCTGGCCTTTGTTTGTAGGTTCACCACAGTCCAGTTCTTGTACTCTGCGGTGCTGGTTCCCGATGTTGATGGGCCGTTGTCCTCCATTCCTTCTGCTCTGATCCCAGCGCTGCCAACCAGTTTGTGACGGGGTGTAAGGCAGAGCCAGAAGGGACAACAGGCCTAGGGACAATCCAACAGATTTATTAACAAGAACGCTGGAACAACACACGCAGGTAGATCCACAGAGTCCACAATTAGTCCAACGGAAACAGATCCGGCACCTCCCGATAATCCTTGTGCCAGATCACAAAGCAATAGTCCACACGAGTCCAATGGATTCCACACAATCCCACGGACGACGAGATCTGGCCTCAGCTCAGGTCTCGCTCCTGTCCCGTCCACAGTCAACTCTCATCTCCTCTTAACAATAAGAATGGATTGTCTGAGCTCCTGGGAGCAGCCCAGGAAGGGGTAGGGGTCCACCTGAAGATTCTAGACTGGTCGGCTCCGAGGTGTCTACAAGGATGTGTATTGCAGGTTATCTTCTGCTTAGGAACAATAGGGGAAATTCCACTAGCTGTTGACACAAGCCTAAATTACATTATGGTTCAGGGCTGGAAGTATTGGGGAAAGGAGACAGGTTAAGATGCATCTAATAGAAACCAGAGAATAGTTACATACATCACATGGCATTATTATACAAATACAGGACAGGGAAAACTACATATCATGACAATTACCCTATTACCCCAGTGTACACTGTAGTTACAGGGCTGTATTACCCGAGTGTATACTTTACATACAGGACTGTATTATCCAAGTGTATTCTGTACATACAGGACTGTATTACCCGAGTGTATACTGTACATACAGGGCTGTATTGCCGAGTGTATACTGTACATACAGAGCTGTATTACCCCAAGTGTATACTGTACATACAGGGCTGTATTACCCGAGTGTATACTGTACATAAGGACTCTATTACCCGAATGTATACTGTACAATAGGGGGCAGCACACCTAAAAGAGCCTAGGGTAGCATGAACCCTAAATACAGCCCTGATGACCACGAGTGTATACTGTACATACAGGGCTGTATTAACCGAGTGTATACTGTACATACAGAGCTGTATTACCCTGAGTGTATACTGTACATACAGGGCTGTATTACCCGAGTGTATACTGTACATACAAGGCTGTATTACCCGAATGTATACTTTACATAGAGGACTGTATTACCCGAGTGTATACTCTACATAAAGGGCTGTATTACCCGAGTGTATACTGTACATACAGGACAGTATTACAGGATTGGATGCTGAACATACAGGACTGTATTACCCGAGTGTATACTCTACATACAGGACTGCATTACCTGAATGTATACTGTACAATAGGGGGTGGCACACCTAAAAGAGCCTAGGGTAAGCATGAACCCTAAATACAGCCCTGATGACCACGAGTGTATACTGTACATACAGAACTGTATTACTACGAGTGTATGCTGTGCATACAGCGCTGTATTACAAGAATGTATACTGTACATATGTGGCGCTCCTGCGTCCAGGAGGCCACAAAAGGGAACTGCAGCCAGGCAGGTAGGACATTTGTTGCACATCAACACCCTCACAGCCCACACAACCCACGTACAGAAGGTGGCAGCATCCAGCCCTGAGATTAGATACTCTATGAGATTGAGGGGTGGTGGATTTGGAGGAGTGAGTTGGGCACACACGTAGTCAGGTGACTTGACAGCATATAGGAAAGAGAGAGGGGGAAGGAGTCAGTAGGCCGAGGTAGGCTGAGAGGCAAAGACTGGAAATCACACGTCCTGTGAGTGTAAGGCCTAGGAGCGCAGAGAAAAAGCCCGTCCGAAGCTTATACCACCAGCAGTGTGAGAGGACTGAGAGGGACGGTGATACCGGGCCCTCAAGGACAGCCGAGATGACCAGACTGCAGGCAGAGAAGTCCCTCCTATGATACCGAGAGGAACAGAGAGAAAGGAGCCTGGTAGAGCCTCACACTTGAGGACTGCTGGAGGCTGGGCTGAGTAGAGTGTCGGCTCTAGAGGGAACCGTAGTTTACCCGGCATTCCCAGATACCGACGGGGGACCAATGCTACACGTTAGGGTCCCTACCCCAAAGGACAGGCAGCTCAGTGACAAACTGAAGGACCCACAGGGGCCCGAGTCACCGCCATACTGTCCAGTGTCGCACAACACGAAGTAAAGCTGAGAACGTTAATAGCCCGGAAAGGACCCAGAGACTGTGTGAGGGGTCACAGAGAGAGAGGCCTGGCTGCAGGGAGCAAAGGGAACCCGGAGAGGGAGAATGTGCCTGTGTATTAAGAACTGTACTTGAACTTTGTAAGAACTGTAACTGAGCTGTAAAGTGACTTGAAGAACTGAGAGTAAACACGGAAAACCTTGGAACTGCTTCCCTTGTGTTTCTGCATGAAAGCGATTCTCTCCATACAGGATACAGCAAGCCCTCCACCTGCAGAGCTGCAGCCTGTCAGCACCAGCAAAGAGGAGAGATCCCTGCAGCGTCTGCAAAGTAAGTGTGCTACACACTCCACAATAGACTTAACCCTTACTGCCCCGGGGAACACAGTTCTACCCACTGGAACTATTACACCTAAGCTGCCATCCCATCATCCCCGGAGGTTCTGTAGCAGCGGCGGCCTCATCATTAGCCGCATATAGTGGGTGGCGTCACGACTGACAACCCCTGTAAATATCCCCCTTTTATTGCCGAGCCCGGGACACAGACCGGACCAGGACCACCCGTGACTTCCCCAGTAGCAGACCGGTCTGATACCGAGTACCCCTGTCCCAGTGGGCCCGACAACCTGGCGTCACGGACAGGATCTGCCCGGTGCAAAAGAATTGGACCCCGTGCACCTAAGGAACGTGTTCCCGCCAAAATCTGACCTTAATGGGGGCCAGAGGAGGCTAACGCCATGTGCAGAGGAGGCGTAACCGAAACTCCCTTCGTGGGCCGGCCCGGTCCAAGGCATGAAGAGAAGGACCCGCCCTTGCTCCCCTTATCTCCGGGAGAGCCAGCCGTCACTCTGAAAGAAGAGCCTCCGCCCCTAGACCCTCCTACTGATGAGAAGCTGGCGGGAACGAAGAAGGAAATCGTCATCAGGAGGGGGCGGAACGAGGACCCGGAAGAGAAGCAGTCGCCATTGCAGTACATGAGGACGGAAGCGGAGGACGCCCAGGAGAGCGCTGCCAAAGGAAGACCACAAGTGATCCCGGAGGGCCCACGGAGTGACCCAGTGGAGGAACCCGGCCGAGGAGAGACCCTGTGTGACCGCAGTGAGATGGCGGAAGGCGGAGAGCGTCCGAACGTCCGAGACACCCGGCGGGGTGTGATGCGACTGTTGCCCCAACAGATGACCCGTGTTCAGGAGCAGCGTACCCGGATCCAGATCAGCATGGATCACCACCAGCAGACCTACCAGACTGTAACTATGCAACCCGGCTGGGTTGAAGACACCCGTGACCGCATGGAGAGGGAGGGTGGATGCCGTATCGCAACGTTGGTGGACCTGTCCGTGCCACGTACTGCACCGCGTGTTGCCAAGAAAGAGACCGACCCATTAGGAGCTCTACCGGAGGGATACCTGGCGTTACCGCAGCCCCTTATCCCGGCACCTGCAACGACAGAGGTGAGAGGGGAGCAGCTCCGCTGCTGGTGGGAGCGGGACGAGACCAGTGATGACATGATAGGCTTCTTAGTAGATCCCGGTGGTCCCATAGGCCCTGTAGAGATTGTGACAAGAAATGAATATTTGGAAAGATGTGGCAAGAGATGGGAACAGGAAGAATTGAAACGACTAGAAAAAAAGAAGCGGGAATTGATTGCACAGACTCAGTATTTAAAAGCCATTGCTAGACGAGATAAGAGCATTACCAGATCACAGAGGCATGAGGGCAGGATTATAAAAGTTAAGCATGCAGATGGATATGCCTTTGCACGAGAGGCTGGAATAGACTGTGACATTTTCATCAACCGCCGTGATGTAGAATCGCACTTGCCAGAAAAGCACCCAGACAGGGAAGTGCAGGTTGGAGAGTGGGTCTCCTATATTATTGTACAAGGAGCAAGAGGCCCGTATGGCATAAGAGTGCATAGACTGTGTTTGAATGCAACTGAAGATGACATGCCTGCATTAGAGGAAACTAATCCTGTAGTACCGCCGGACCCAGTTGTGAACCCGGGTCCTACAAGTATTCTTGAGTCTGTTCCAGTAAAGATCACAGCGGATGCAACAACACAAACTCCGGAGAGTTATCTGCTGATTCGAGCGTTGCAAGAACTTGAATTATTTCCCAGAAAGAGAGGACCGCCAACACTTCCATGGAAGGTCAAGCAAGAAGAAAAGAAGGAGTGAAGACCCGTGTCCTGTAACCAGAAGAAGAGGAAACCAAAAGAAAGTGAATGCGTTGTAGAATTAGACCACGTAGAGGTCCAGAAGGGGTAATGACGTATATATACCCATGCACTTGTTTATAGTTAAATTAACTTTTAAGAAGACTCGAATCTCCCGGATGGGAAGAAACCAAGAATACTTACTGCTTAATGTTTATTGTTGTTATAAAAATAAAATGCTTTCAGGGGGATCCATGACGGGCAGCGCGGGGACACGCTAGTTAACTCCGGGAGAGTGTGGCGCCCCTGCGTCCAGGAGGCCACAAAAGGGAACTGCAGCCAGGCAGGTAGGACATTTGTTGCACATCAACACCCTCACAGCCCACACAACCCACGTACAGAAGGTGGCAGCATCCAGCCCTGAGATTAGATACTCTATGAGATTGAGGGGTGGTGGAACTGGAGGAGTGGGTTGGGCACACACGTAGTCAGGTGACTTGACAGTATATAGGAAAGGGAGAGGGGGAAGGAGTCAGTAGGCCGAGGTAGGCTGAGAGGCAAAGACTGGAAATCACACGTCCTGTGAGTGTAAGGCCTAGGAGCGCAGAATCTGTACCGAGCCAGTGCGAGCCGGAGGAGAGAGAAAGCCCGTCCGAAGCTTATACCACCAGGAGTGTGAGAGGACTGAGAGGGACGGTGATACCGGGCCCTAAAGGACAGCCGAGACGACCAGACTGCAGGCAGAGAAGTCCCTCCTATGATACCGAGATGAACAGAGAGAAAGGAGCCTGGTAGAGCCTCACACTTGAGGACTGCTGGAGGCTGGGCTGAGTAGAGTGTTGGCTCTAGAGGGAACCGTAGTTTACCCGGCATTCCCAGATACCGATGGGGGACCACAGCTACACGTTAGGGTCCCTACCCCAAAGGACAGGCAGCTCAGTGACAAACTGAAGGACCCACAGGGGCCCGAGTCACCGCCATACTGTCCAGTGTCGCACAACATGAAGTAAAGCTGAGAACGTTAATAGGCCGGAAAGGACCCAGAGACTGTGTGAGGGGTCACAGAGAGAGAGGCCTGGCTGCAGGGAGCAAAGGGAACCCGGAGAGGGAGAATGTGCCCGTGTATTAAGAACTGTACTTGAACTTTGTAAGAACTGTAACTGAGCTGTAAAGTGACTTGAAGAACTGAGAGTAAACAGAAAACCTTGGAACTGCTTCCCTTGTGTTTCTGCATGAAAGCGATTCTCTCCATACAGGATACAGCAAGCCCTCCACCTGCAGAGCTGCAGCCTGTCAGCACCAGCAAAGAGGAAAGATCCCTGCAGCGTCTGAAAAGTAAGTGTGCTACACACTCCACAATAGACTTAACCCTTACTGCCCCGGGGAACACAGTTCTACCCACTGGAACTATTACACCTAAGCTGTCATCCCATCATCCCCGGAGGTTCTGTAGCAGTGGCGGCCTCATCATTAGCCGCATATAGTGGGTGGCGTCACGACTGACAACCCCTGTAAATATCCCCCTTTTATTGCCGAGCCCGGGACACGGACCGGACCAGGACCACCCGTGACTTCCCCAGTAGCAGACCGGTCTGGTACCGAGTACCCCTGTCCCAGTGGGCCCGACAACCTGGCGTCACAAACAGGATCTACCCGGTCCAAAAGAATTGGACCCCGTGCGCCTAAAGAACGTGTTCTGGACTTTTTCCCGCCAAAATCTGACCTTAATGGCGGCCAGGGGAGGCTAACGCCATGTGCAGAGGAGGCGTAACCGAAACTCCCTTCGTGGGCCGGCCCGGTCCAAGGCACGAAGAGAAGGACCCGCCCTTGCTCCCCTTAGCTCCGGGAGAGCCAGCCGTCACTCTGAAAGAAGAGCCTCCGCCCCTAGACCCTCCTACTGATGAGAAGCTGGCATGAACGAAGAAGGAAATCGTCATCAGGAGGGGGCGGAACGAGGACCCGGAAGAGAAGCAGTCGCCATTGCAATACATGAGGACGGAAGCGGAGGACGCCCAGGAGAGCGCTGCCGAAGGAAGACCACAAGTGATCCCGGAGGGCCCACGGATCACCCAGTGGAGGAACCCGGCCGAGGAGAGACCCTGTGTGACCGCAGTCAGATGGCGGAAGGCGGAGAGCGTCCGGACGTCCGAGACGCCCGGCGGGGTGTGATGCGACTGTTGCCCCAACAGATGACCCATGTTCAGGAGCAGCGTACCCGGATCCAGATCAGCATGGATCACCACCAGCAGACCTACCAGACTGTAACTATGCAATCCGGCTGGGTTGAAGACACCCGTGACCGCATGGAGAGCGAGGGTGGATGCCGTACTGCAACGTTGGTGGACCTATCCGTGCCACGTACTGCACCGCGTGTTGCCAAGAAAGAGACCGACCCATTAGGAGCTCTACCGGAGAAATACCTGGCGTTACCGCAGCCCCTGATCCCGGCACCTGCAACGACAGAGGTGAGAGGGGAGCAGCTCCGCTGCTGGTGGGAGCGGGACGAGACCAGTGATGACATGATAGGCTTCTTAGGAGATCCCGGTGGTCCCATAGGCCCTGTAGAGATTGTGACAAGAAATGAATATTTGGAAAGATGTGGCAAGAGATGGGAACAGGAAGAATTGAAACGACTAGAAAAAAAGAAGCGGGAATTGATTGCACAGACTCAGTATTTAAAAGCCATTGCTAGACGAGATAAGAGCATTACCAGATCACAGAGGCATGAGGGCAGGATTATAAAAGTTAAGCATGCAGATGGATATGCCTTTGCACGAGAGGCTGGAATAGACTGTGACATTTTCATCAACCGCCGTGATGTAGAATCGCACTTGCCAGAAAAGCACCCAGACAGGGAAGTGCAGGTTGGAGAGTGGGTCTCCTATATTATTGTACAAGGAGCAAGAGGCCCGTATGGCATAAGAGTGCATAGACTGTGTTTGAATGCAACTGAAGATGACATGCCTGCATTAGAGGAAACTAATCCTGTAGTACCGCCGGACCCAGTTGTGAACCCGGGTCCTACAAGTATTCTTGAGTCTGTTCCAGTAAAGATCACAGCGGATGCAACAACACAATCTCTGGAGAGTTATCTGCTGATTCGAGCGTTGCAAGAACTTGAATTATTTCCCAGAAAGAGAGGACCGCCAACACTTCCATGGAAGGTCAAGCAAGAAGAAAAGAAGGAGTGAAGACCTGTGTCCTGTAACCAGAAGAAGAGGAAACCAAAAGAAAGTGAATGCGTTGTAGCATTAGACCACGTAGAGGTCCAGAAGGGGTAATGACGGATATATACCCATGCACTTGTTTATAGTTAAATTAACTTTTAAGAAGACTCGAACCTCCTGGATGGGAAGAAACCAAGAATACTTACTGCTTAATGTTTATTGTTGTTATAAAAATAAAATGCTTTCAGGGGGATCCATGAAGGGCAGCGCAGGGACGCGCTAGTTAACTCCGGGAGAGTGTGGCGCCCCTGCGTCCAGGAGGCCACAAAAGGGAACTGCAGCCAGGCAGGTAGGACATTTGTTGCACATCAACACCCTCACAGCCCACACAACCCACGTACAGAAGGTGGCAGCATCCAGCCCTGAGATTAGATACTCTATGAGATTGAGGGGTGGTGGAACTGGAGGAGTGGGTTGGGCACACACGTAGTCAGGTGACTTGACAGTATATAGGAAAGGGAGAGGGGGAAGGAGTCAGTAGGCCGAGGTAGGCTGAGAGGCAAAGACTGGAAATCACACGTCCTGTGAGTGTAAGGCCTAGGAGCGCAGAATCTGTACCGAGCCAGTGCGAGCCGGAGGAGAGAGAAAGCCCGTCCGAAGCTGATACCACCAGGAGTGTGAGAGGACTGAGAGGGACTGTGATACCGGGCCCTAAAGGACAGCCGAGATGACCAGACTGCAGGCAGAGAAGTCCCTCCTATGATACCGAGAGGAACAGAGAGAAAGGAGCCTGGTAGAGCCTCACACTTGAGGACTGCTGGAGGCTGGGCTGAGTAGAGTGTCGGCTCTAGAGGGAACCGTAGTTTACCCGGCATTCCCAGATACGGACGGGGGACCACAGCTACACGTTAGGGTCCCTACCCCAAAGGACAGGCAGCTCAGTGACAAACTGAAGGACCCACAGGGGCCCGAGTCACCGCCATACTGTCCAGTGTCACACAACACGAAGTAAAGCTGAGAACGTTAATAGCCCGGAAAGGACCCAGAGACTGTGTGAGGGGTCACAGAGAGAGAGGCCTGGCTGCAGGGAGCAAAGGGAACCTGGAGAGGGAGAATGTGCCCGTGTATTAAGAACTGTACTTGAACTTTGTAAGAACTGTAACTGAGCTGTAAAGTGACTTGAAGAACTGAGAGTAAACATGGAAAACCCTGGAACTGCTTCCCTTGTGTTTCTGCATGAAAGCGATTCTCTCCATACAGGATACAGCAAGCCCTCCACCTGCAGAGCTGCAGCCTGTCAGCACCAGCAAAGAGGAGAGATCCCTGCAGCGTCTGAAAAGTAAGTGTGCTACACACTCCACAATAGACTTAACCCTTACTGCCCCGGGGAACACAGTTCTACCCATAGGAACTATTACACCTAAGCTGCCATCCCATCATCCCCGGAGGTTCTGTAGCAGTGGCGGCCTCATCATTAGCCGCATATAGTGGGTGGCGTCACGACTGACAACCCCTGTAAATATCCCCCTTTTATTGCCTAGCCGGGTACACGGACCAGACTAGGACCACCCGTGACTTCCCCAGTAGCAGACCGGTCTGGTACCGAGTACCCCCGTCCCAGTGGGCCCGACACATACAGGGCTGTATTACGCAGAGTGTATAACATACATACAGGACTGTATTACCTGAGTGTATACTGTACATACAGGGCTGTTCTACCCAAGTGTATACTGTACATACAGGACTGTATTACCCGAATTTATACTGTACATACAGGACTGTATTACTCGAGCAAATACTGTACATACAGGCCTGTATTACTCCGATTGTATACTGTAGATACAGGACTGTATTACCCGAGTGTATACTGTACATACAGGACTATTACCCAAGTGTATACTGTACATAAAGGGCTGTATTAACTGAGTGTATACTGTACATACAGGACTTATTACCCGAGTGTATACTGTACATACAGGGCTGTATTACCCGAGTGTATATTGTACATACAGGGCTGTATTACCCGAGTGTATACTGTACATACAAGGCTGTATTACCCGAGTGTATACTGTACATAAAGGACTGTATTACCCGAGTGTATACTCTACATAAAGGGCTGTATTACCCGATTGTATACTGTACATACAGGACAGTATTACAGGATTGTATGCTGAACATACAGGACTGTATTACCCGAATGTATACTCTACATACAGGACTGTATTAACCTATTACCCGAATGTACACTGTACTTACAGGGCTGTATTACCCGAGTGTATACTTTACATACAGGACTGTATTATCCATGTGTATACTGTATATACAGGACTGTATTATCCAAGTGTATACTATGCATACAGGGCTGTATTACTCGAGTGTATACTGTACATGCAGGACTATATTATCCAAGTGTACACTGTACATACAGGGCTGTATTACCAGAGAGTATACTGTACATACAGGGCTGTATTAACCGAGTGTATACTGTACATACAGAGCTGTATTACCCCGAGTGTATACTGTACATACAAGGCTGTATTACCTGAGTGTATACTGTACATAGAGGACTGTATTACACGAGTGTATACTCTACATAAAGGGTTGTATTACCCGAGTGTATACTGTACATATAGGACTGCATTACAGGATTGGATACTGAACATACAGGACTGTATTACCCGAGTGTATACTCTACATACAGGATTGTATTACCCTATTACCTGAGTGTATACTGTACATACAGAGCTGTATTACCCCGAGTGTATACTGTACATACAGGGCTGTATTACCCGAGTGTATACTGTACATACAAGGCTGTATTACCCGAGTGTATACTGTACATAAAGGACTGTATTACCTGAGTGTATACTCTACATAAAGGGCTGTATTACCCGAGGGTAAACTGTACATACAGGACTGTATTACAGGATTGGATACTGAACATACAGGACTATATTACCTGAGTGTATACTCTACATACAGGACTGTATTACCCTTTCACCCGAGTGTACACTCTACTTACAGGGCTGTATTACCCGAGGGTATACTTTAAATACAGGACTGTATTATCCATGTGTATACTGTACATACAGGGCTGTATTACCCGAGTGTATACTGTCATACAGGGCTGTATTAACCGAGTGTATACTGTACATACAAGGCTGTATTACCCGAGTGTATACTGTACATAGAGGACTGTATTACAGGAGTGTATACTCTACATAAAGGGCTGTATTACCCGAGTGTATACTGTACATACAGGACAGTATTACATGACTGGATGCTGAACATACAGGACTGTATTACCCTATTACCCGAGTGTACACTGTACTTACAGGGCTGTATTACCCGAGTGTATACTTACATACAGGACTGTATTATCCATGTGTATACTGTACATACAGGACTGTATTATCCAAGTGTATACTGTACATACAGGGCTGTATTACCCGAGTGTATACTGTACATACAGGGCTTTATTAACCGAGTGTATACTGTACATACAGAGCTGTATTACCCCAAGTGTATACTGTACATACAGGGCTGTATTACCCGAGTGTATACTGTACATAAGGACTGTATTACTTGAATGTATACTGTACAATAGGGGCAGCACACCTAAAAGACGCTAGGGTAGCATGAACCCTAAATACAGCCCTGATGACCACGAGTGTATACTGTACATACAGGGCTGTATTAACCGAGTGTATACTGTACATACAGAGCTGTATTACCCCGAGTGTATACTGTACATACAGGGCTGTATTACCCGAGTGTATACTGTACATACAAGGCTGTATTACCCGAGTGTATACTGTACATAGAGGACTGTATTACCCGAGTGTATACTCTACATAAAGGGCTGTATTACCCGATTGTATACTGTACATACAGGACAGTATTACTGGATTGGATGCTGAACATACAGGACTGTATTACCCTATTACCCCGAGTGTATACTGTACATACAAGGCTGTATTACCTGAGTGTATACTGTACATAGAGGACTGTATTACACGAGTATATACTCTACATAAAGGGTTGTATTACCCGAGTGTATACTGTACATATAGGACTGCATTACAGGATTGGATACTGAACATACAGGACTGTATTACCCGAGTGTATACTCTACATACAGGATTGTATTACCCTATTACCTGAGTGTATACTGTACATACAGAGCTGTATTACCCGAGTGTATACTGTACATACAAGGCTGTATTACCCGAGTGTATACTGTACATAAAGGACTGTATTACCTGAGTGTATACTCTACATAAAGGGCTGTATTACCCGAGGGTAAACTGTACATACAGGACTATATTACAGGATTGGATACTGAACATACAGGACTGTATTACCTGAGTGTACACTGTACTTACAGGGCTGTATTACCCGAGTGTATACTTTACATACAGAACTGTATTATCCATGTGTATACTGAACATACAGGACTGTATTACCCGAGTGTATACTCTACATACAGGATTGTATTACCCGAGTGTATACTGTACATACAGAGCTGTATTACCCAGAGTGTATACTGTCATACAGGGCTGTATTAACCGAGTGTATACTGTACATACAAGGCTGTATTACCCGAGTGTATACTGTACATAGAGGACTGTATTACCGAGTGTATACTCTACATAAATGGCTGTATTACCGAGTGTATACTGTACATACAGGACATATTACAGGATTGGATGCTGAACATACAGGACTGTATTACCCGAGTGTATACTCTACATACAGGACTGTATTACCCTATTACCTGAGTGTACACTGTACTTACAGGGCTGTATTATCCGAGTGTATACTTTACATACAGGACTGTATTATCCATGTGTATACTGTACATACAGGACTGTATTATCCAAGTGTATACTGTACATACAGGGCTGTATTACCCGAGTGTATACTGTACATACAGGGCTTCATTAACTGAGTGTATACTGTACATACAGAGCTGTATTACCCCAAGTGTATACTGTACATACAGGGCTGTATTACCCGAGTGTATACTGTACATAAGGACTGTATTCCCCGAATGTATACTTTACAATAGGGGGCTGCACACCTAAAAGAGCCTAGGGTAGCATGAACCCTAAATACAGCCCAGATGACCACGAGTGTATACTGTACATACAGGGCTGTATTAACCCGAGTGTATACTGTACATACAAGGCTGTATTACCCGAGTGAATACTGTACATAGAGGACTGTATTACCCGAGTGTATACTCTACATAAAGGGCTGTATTACCCGATTGTATACTGTACATACAGGACAGAATTACAGGATTGGATGCTGAACATACAGGACTGTATTACCCTATTCCCCGAGTGTACACTGTACTTACAGGGCTGTATTACCCGAGTGTATACTTTACATACAGGACTGTATTATCCATGTGTATACTGTACATACAGGACTGTATTATCCAAGTGTATACTATGCATACAGGGCTGTATTTCTCGAGTGTATACTGTACATACAGGACTGTATTATCCAAGTGTACACTGTACATACAGGGCTGTATTACCCGAGAGTATACTGTACATACAGATGTGAAGACAAAAAGTTTAGAGCGCCCACCAGACCGTGGTAATTGCATTATATACTGTACATACAGGGCTGTATTAACCGAGTGTATGCTGTACATACAGAGCTGTATTACCCCGAGTGTATACTGTACATACAAGGCTGTATTACCTGAGTGTATACTGTACATAGAGGACTGTATTACAGGAGTGTATACTCTACATAAAGGGTTGTATTACCCGAGTGTATACTGTACATATAGGACTGCATTACAGGATTGGATACTGAACATACAGGACTGTATTACCCAAGTGTATACTCTACATACAGGATTGTATTACCCTATTACCTGAGTGTATACTGTACATACAGCGCTGTATTACCCCGAGTGTATACTGTACATACAGGGCTGTATTACCCGAGTGTATACTGTACATACAAGGCTGTATTACCCGAGTGTATACTGTACATAAAGGACTGTATTACCTGAGTGTATACTCTAAATAAAGGGCTGTATTACCCGAGGGTAAACTGTACATACAGGACTGTATTACAGGATTGGATACCTAACATACAGGACTGTATTACCTGAGTGTATACTCTACATACAGGACTGTATTACCCTTTCACCCGTGTGTTACACTGTACTTACAGGGCTGTATTATCCATGTGTATACTGTACATAACAGGGCTGTATTACCTGAGTGTATACTGTATATACAGAGCTGTATTACCCAGAGTGTATACTGTCATACAGGGCTGTATTAACCGAGTGTATACTGTACATACAAAGCTGTATTAAGCGAGTGTATACTGTACATAGAGGACTGTATTACCCGAGTGTATACTCTACATAAAGGGCTGTATTACCCGAGTGTATACTGTACATACAGGGCTGTATCTGTATTACCCGAGTGTATACTGTACATACAAGGCTGTATTACCCGAGTGTATACTGTACATAAAGGACTGTATTACCTGAGTGTATACTCTACATAAAGGGCTGTATTACCCGAGTGTATACTGTACATATAGGACTGCATTACAGGATTGGATACTGAATATACAGGACTGTATTACCCGAGTGTATACTCTACATACAGGATTGTATTACCCTATTACCTGAGTGTATACTGTACATACAGAGCTGTATTACCCGAGTGTATACTGTACATAGAGGACTGTATTACCCGAATGTATACTGTACATACAGGACTGTACTACCCGAGTGTATACTGTACATACAGGACTTTATTACCTGAATGTATACTGTACATAAAGAACTGAATTACCCGAGTGTATTCTGTACATACAGGGCTGTATTACCCGAGTGTATACTGCACGTACAGGACTGTATTACCCGAGTGGGTACAGTACATAAAGGGCTGTATTAACCGAGTGTATACTGTACATAAAAGGCTGTATTACCCTAGAATATACTATACATACAGGACTGTATTACCCTAGAATATACTATACATACAGGGCTGTATTAACCAGAGTGTATACTGTACATACAGGGCTGTATTACCTGAGTGTATACTGTACATAGAGGACTGTATTACCCGAATGTATACTGTACATACAGGACTGTACTACCCGAGTGTATACTATACATACAGGACTTTATTACCTGAATGTATACTGTACATAAAGAACTGAATTACCCGAGTGTATTCTGTACATACAGGGCTGTATTACCCGAGTGTATACTGCACGTACAGGACTGTATTACCCGAGTGGGTACAGTACATAAAGGGCTGTATTACCCAGAGTGTATACTGTACATACAGGGCTGTATTACCTGAGCGTATACTGTACACACAGGACTGTATTACTCGAGCGTATACTGTATATACAGGACTGTATTACTCCGAGTGTATACTGTACATACAAGACTGTATTACTTGAGCATATACTGTACATACAGGACTGTATTACCTGAGTGTATACTGTATATACAGGGCTGTATTACCCGAGTGTATACTGTATATACAGGGCTGTATTACCCGAGTGGGTACAGTACATAAAGGGCTGTATTAACCGAGTGTATACTGTACATAAAAGGCTGTATTACCCTAGAATATACTATACATACAGGACTGTATTACCCTAGAATATACTATACATACAGGGCTGTATTACCCAGAGTGTATACTGTACATACAGGGCTGTATTACCTGAGTGTATACTGTACATACAGGACTGTATTACCCGAGTGTATACTGTACATACAGAGCTGTATTACCCGAGTGTATACTGTACATACAGGACTGTATTACCCGAATGTATACTGTACATACAGGACTGTACTACCCGAGTGTATACTATACATACAGGACTTTATTACCTGAATGTATACTGTACATAAAGAACTGAATTACCTGAGTGTATTCTGTACATACAGGGCTGTATTACCCGAGTGTACACTGCACGTACAGGACTGTATTACCCGAGTGGGTACAGTACATAAAGGGCTGTATTACCCAGAGTGTATACTGTACATACAGGGCTGTATTACCTGAGCGTATACTGTACACACAGGACTGTATTACTCGAGCGTATACTGTACATACAGGACTGTATTACTCCGAGTGTATACTGTACATACAAGACTGTATTACTTGAGCATATACTGTACATACAGGACTGTATTACCTGAGTGTATACTGTATATACAGGGCTGTATTACCCGAGTGTATACTGTATATACAGGGCTGTATTACCCGAGTGGGTACAGTACATAAAGGGCTGTATTAACCGAGTGTATACTGTACATAAAAGGCTGTATTACCCTAGAATATACTATACATACAGGACTGTATTACCCTAGAATATACTATACATACAGGGCTGTATTACCCAGAGTGTATACTGTACATACAGGGCTGTATTACCCGAGTGTATACTGTACATACAGGACTGTATTACCCGAATGTATACTGTACATACAGGACTGTACTACCCGAGTGTATACTATACATACAGGACTTTATTACCTGAATGTATACTGTACATAAAGAACTGAATTACCTGAGTGTATTCTGTACATACAGGGCTGTATTACCCGAGTGTATACTGCACGTACAGGACTGTATTACCCGAGTGGGTACAGTACATAAAGGGCTGTATTACCCAGAGTGTATACTGTACATACAGGGCTGTATTACCTGAGCGTATACTGTACACACAGGACTGTATTACTCGAGCGTATACTGTACATACAGGACTGTATTACTCCGAGTGTATACTGTACATACAGGACTGTATTACTTGAGCATATACTGTACATACAGGACTGTATTACCTGAGTGTATACTGTATATACAGGGCTGTATTACCCGAGTGTATACTCTACATACAGGGCTGTATTACCCGAGTGTATACTGTACAGACAGAGCTGTATTACCCGAGTGTATACTGTACATACAGAGCTGTATTACCCGAGTGTATACTGTACATACAGGGCTGTATTACCCGTGTGTATACTGTACATACAGGGCTGTATTACCCGAGTGTATACTCTTGTGGTGATGCAGCCCATGGCCGGGTGCATCACACGAGTGGTCTGTGTATGATACTGTGTTCAAACCCCACAGGCTTGAACAGAGGGGGGAGGTATGTAGTGATGTGACCCATGGCCGGGTGCATCACACATGTTGTCGGTATATGACTCTGTTCACTTTATCCGGTTTTACTGTGGTGGTGCTGTGTTAACAGCTGAGAGTGAGTGCTGTAATCCTGTCCGGTGCACAATAGGTTAATAGCCAGGAGATTCATGAGCCTAATGAGCGGCTGAGAGCAATGGGTGCTGATTGCTGACAGCCCAGGTGAGGGTGTCAGTGTGGGTGTGGCAGGAAAGATAATAGCTAGCCAGGTGTCAGTTTAGAGTGCAGCAGAGCAGTGTGCAGCTCTTAGCCTAAGAATCTGATCCCCAGTTTGGTTGTTTTTCATATGGTTTATGACAGAAATAAACCAGACGTTTACCCGGCAAGGCTTCCTGTGTCTACCTGGAATTGGCAGCCCGTGAGTGGCTCTATCACATATGGTGGAGAATGCGGGCAACCAGCCCGGTTAGGGCATGGCAGCCAAGGGGTGTGGTACAGCCGAGGCTGTGGTGCCGGAGCACCTTATACAGACATGTGTTATGACCAATCGTGTGGTGCACTTTATATGGACTTGGTTGCTATAGGTGACCGCACCACGCATCCAAGCATCTTGCCGGTGACCCGGCGAGGTCACGAAAATGTTGCACCCTAAGTATCCGGTGACTCGGTGGGGTCATGAAGACCAAGTCATCATGCCGGTGGCCTAGGTGTCACGAAGATGCCAAGTCAGCGCCAACTCCGGATTACAATGAACTGTGTGTAATACTGTGTTCAACCCCCACAGGCTTGAACAGAGGGGGGAGGTATGTGGTGATGCAACCCACGGCCGGGTGCATCACACGGGTTGTCGGTATATGACTCTGTTCACTTTATCCGGTTTTACTGTGGTTGTGCTGTGTTAAACCTACCAGGAACACAGGGAGTTAACAGCTGAGAGTGAGTGCTGTAGATCTAAGATAGGGGTGAGAATGCGCATATAGGGTCTTATCCTTTAGGAGACAGGTTTTAAGTGGTGAAATATAGGAACTGATCACCTGATAGGGTTGTGTAGCACACAACCAGCGCAATCGCTCAGAACAATACAGCTGCTGCCAGGACTGTACCTCCACAGGTCACTGTGGTCACGATAAGCTTCTGCAGGACAAAGTACCTCGTGGTCCGAGCTGCTGTGATTATATGATAGAAAGACCAGATACAGCGGTATGTCTGGGTATAGTAGTAGCTGTTTATTTTCCTGTATTTTGCTGTAGATCTGACGCATTCATGAGCCTAATGAGCGGCTGAGAGCAATGTGTGTACTGATTGCCTAGCAGCTCAGGTGGGGATGTCAGTGTGGGTGTGGCAGGAAAGATAATAGCTAGCCAGGTGTGAGTTTAGAGTGCAGCAGAGCAGTGTGCAGCTCTGAGCCTAAGAATCTGATCCCCAGTTTGGTTATTTTTCATATGGTTTATGACAGAAATAAACCAGACGTTTACCCGGCAAGGCTTCCTGTGTCTACCTGGAATTGGCAGCCCGTGTGTGGCTCTATCACACTCTACATACAGGACTGTATTACAGGAGTGTATATTGTACATACAGGGCTGTATTACCCCGAGTGTATACTGTACATACAGGACTGTATTACTCGAACGTATACTGTGTGACGGGGTGTGCGACAGAGCAAGAAGGGTAAATCTGCAGAGTCCGCAATAAGTCCATACATAGGAAACAGATCCAGGGAACCTCCCGATAATCCTTGTGCCAGACACACGAAAGCAATAGTCTTTGCAAGAGTCCAATGGATGCAACCCAATCCCACGGTCGACAATATCTGGCCTCAGCTCAGATCTCGCTCTGTTCACTTCCACAGTCAACTCACATCTGATCCTAAAACATGAATATATTTTCTGGACTCCTGGGATCAGCCCATGTGAAAGGGAGTAGGGGTTCACACCTACTATTGAATGGTTTGCTCCATCAGATGATTCTAGAAATGTATGGCTCTAGTGTGTCTAGTAGTATGTGGATTGGATTAGCCACTTGCTGGGAGGAAGCAAATTACAGCATAATAAATTGCATAGTATACCGAAATATAGGACAGGGAAAAGGCATCTATCATGACAATCCCTCCCCCCCCACAATTTGTGTGCGTACTAGTGACCTCTACAGGTCGCTTGTTAAGTACACACAGTTCGGGCTGCCAGGCCTCAGTGCTCCCACTGCCTGGACAGTCCATCTGCATTTTTGTGTTGGCTGCCTCTTCTATACTGTATGGTAAAGTTATAGGGCTGAAGAGCCAGGCTCCATCGTAGTAAGCGTCCATTGTCCCCAGAGACTCTGTTCAGCCAGGTGAGGGGATTGTGATCAGTAACCACAGTGAATTCTCGTCTATACAGATACAGCCTTAGTTACCTAAGGGCCCACACAAATGCCAGACATTCCTTTTCCACAGTCGCATAGGCCACTTCTCGGTCCAACAGTTTCCTGCTGAGGTAGGCGATGGGGTGCTCTTCCCCAGCCTGCATTCAACAGGCTGAGTACAGCTCCCAGTCCATAAGAAGAGGCGTCCTTCTGCACAATGAATCTCCTCTTGTAGTCCAGAGCAGCCAGAACAGGGTCGCAGACCAGGGCATCCTTCAGCCGGTTAAAAGCCTCATCACAGGCTGGAGTCCAGGTCACCAGCCGGGGCATCGTTTTCTTGGTGAGGTCTGTAAGTGTCTTGGCCACAGTGCTGAAATGAGAAACAAATTTTTGGTAATAACTGGCAGTGCCCAAAAAAGCCATAACTTGTTTCTTGGTTTGGGGTACAGGCCAGCCACTAATAGCCTGTATTTTGGCAAGTTCAGGACGTAGCATGCCTCCTCCTAGGTACTGGACTTCACCCATCCCCAATTGGCATTTATCGGGTCGAATGGTTAGGCCTGCTGTAAGAATCCAGTGAAAAATAACTGCTACTTGTTTCAGATGTTCCTCAAACGTCTGGCTGAAGATGGCGATATCATCCAAGTAGGCACAAGCAAAGTCACCACATTCCTGGAGGATCTGGTCCACCATTCTCTGGAAGGTTGCAGGGGCATTCTTTATTCCAAAGGGCATGTTTAGAAATTCATACAGACCAAAGGGGTTATAAAAGCTGACCTTTCTCTCCCTTCCTCCGTTAGAGGGATTTGCCAGTATCCCTTACTGAGATCCAAGGTAGTGACATATCAGGCCCCAGCTAGCCGGTCTAGAAGTTCGTCAATACAGGGCATTGGGTAAGAATCACTGACGGTATGGTCGTTTAGTCGTCGATAGTCCACACAAAATTGAGTACTCCCATCTTTCTTTGGTACTAACACCACAGGCGAGGCCCAAGGGCTATGGGAGGCCTGGATTACCCCAAGCTGTAACATCTCCTTCAGTTCGTGCTGCATGGTGTTTCAAACTGATTCAGGTACCCGGTAAGGAGCCTGTTGTATGGGACGGATGCCCTGAGTGTCCACATGATGTTGGGTGACGGCGGTTCGTCCTGGTCGGATGAGAAAGCAGCCTGTCTCTGATGGAGCACTCACAGCATCTGGTTTTTCTGTAAGGAATCCAGGTGATCTCTCAGAGGGACCTGTTCCACAGTGAATGGGGCTCTCGCTGCTTCCACAAGATCAGGTAGGGAGTCCTCATCCTCTTGACCGTCTTCTGAAGCTAGCCGACAGCTTGCTATCATTGGTAGGGCCTGGTCATGGTACTCCTTAATCATATTCACATGGACAGTCTTTTGTCTTAGCCCCTGATCATCCAATGCAAGAAGGTAATTGGTATCAATTAGTTTTCTGAGAACTCGGAAGGGACCCTCCCATGATGTCTGCAGTTTATTCTGCCGATGGGGAACAATCATTAAGACCAGTTGTCCTTCTACAAACTCCCGATAGCGTGCATTGCGGTCATACCATGTGTTCTGTCTGGTTTGAGCCATACGCACATGAGTCTGGGCTAAACTAGCATGTTGAGCCAAGGTTTCCCGAAGCTTTAGGACATAAGGGACAACAGGGGCTCCTGTGTCTTTAACTTGCCCCTCCCAGTATTCCTTGAGCAGGGTTAAGGGTCCTCTGACCTTTCTTCCATACAATAGTTCAAAGGGGGAAAACCCAGTGGACTCCTGGGGATCTTCCCGATAGGCAAACAAGAGATGGGGTAGGTACTTCATCCAGTCTGAATCCCTGTCAGTGAAGGCCCTTAGCATATTCTTCAGATTGCACTTGAATCGTTCACAAAGTCCATTCGTTTGAGGATGATACGGTGTCGTTCGGATCGCTCGTACGCCAAAGGTGCTCTACAGACACTGTACCAGCTCTGGCATGAAGTGGGAGCCTTGGTCTGACAAGATTTCACTAGGGAATTCTACTCTGGTGAAAATGGTAACCAGGGCCTCAGCCACCTTGGCTGCAGAAATACTTGACAAGGCCACAGCTTCTGGATATCAGGTGGCGCAGTCCACAACAGTGAGAATGTACTGCTTTCCAGATTTACTTGGTTTAGCCAGAGGTCCAATGATATCGACAGCTACTCTTTGGAAGGGTTCTTCTATTATAGGAAGTGGTTGCAAGGGTGCCTTTGGATGATCTCTGGGTCGCCCTCTACGCTGACATATGTCACAAGTTCGGCAGAAATGCGCTACGGCTTGGGATATCCCCGGCCAATAGAAAGTTTGAGTAAATCGTCTCTCGGTGCGGGTTTTGCCTTGATGGCCAGCAGTAGGAATGTCATGAGCAAGGTGTAATAGGGGAATTCTGTATTTCTGAGGAACAATCAGCTGTTTGCTATAAGTCCAAGGCTTATCTAGGGAGTCAGCATTCGTAACCCGATACAGAAGTCCATTTTCACTGATAATTGTTTCCCCGTTCTCCCCTAACTGCCCTATTTCAGCTCGAGCTCTAAAACTAGCTAGGGTGGGGTGAGTGTCGACCTCTTGTCTAAACTGAACTTTATCCCAAGTAACACTCATATTATCCCCACAAGAAGAATTACCCACCGGCTGTGACTGCAGTTCTGGTGGCCTCACTTCCATGGACGGGTGGAGCACGTCCACATCTGCTGCTCTCTTGGCTTGACTTCTGGTTACCGCACTGACAAAGTGGCATTGAAGATCCCCCACATTATTTCCTAGAACGTCTGCAGGGAGGCCGCTCATCACCCCGACCATGCATTGTTTTGCCCCAAAGCCATAATCCAGGGTCACACTCGCTCTTGGAATATATTTCTGGGTACCTCCAGCCAATTCAATGGCAATTCCTGGTCCCGTTTGAATTGCTTCTGTTGATATCGGGATCGCTATGTGAGAAAGCCCAGTGTCATGAAGCCAACAGTTTTGCATCCACAGCCTCCCGTAGATGTTTGTGGAGATCAGAAGAACAGATGGCGGCTGACCCATGACTCCTATAGGGCGGATACAGAGTACTGGAAAATCCGGACTATCAGTTCGTGAGGTGTCTGTGTAATGACAGGCAAAGCGTCTGTAAAACGTTCTGCTCCAACCTGGACATTGCTTGCAAATGCCAGAGCCCTCATAACATTGCGTCTGGATTTTTCCACGTGTAGTCCAAGGTGACGAGTATGCAGCACAGTCCACGAAGTCCATATTTAGTCTATGGATGGTGATATTGAGGCCGTAGGCGGCGCAGCTTGGACTGATAATTTTTTCCTGGTATATTTTTCACTGAGCTGAGGGAGCAGGCATGCGTAAAATGCCTTTAGGTTTTAAATGAGCGGCATACCCGTGTGTGTTCGGTATTTATTCAGGACTTAACATTCGTGCAGGGGGAGGAAAGGCGAGATTACGACGCACCGTTGCGCAAAGCGTGCCGTGGAAGCGCATTTGCGCGAAACGTGCCGTCGTCATCTCGGCCTCTTTCCTCTCCTCCCTGCACCGAATGTTAAAGTTCCCTGAATAAATACCGAACAACACACGGGTGAGTGCCGTCTCCACTTTATTTAAAGATTGGATGTATGTTTGCCTTTGAGACAGGCACCTCCTATGGACTACTGATTGCTCCTGAAATTTATCCGCCCATGAGCGGCTTGCCTTGGTGCCTAAATCTCTCTGCATTGTTGATTGACTGTGCTCTTTTAGGATGACCTGGAGGAAGTCTCGCAGGTTAAGGCTCCCTCTCCCTCCAGCCAGCGATGACATACTTATTTGAGCCTGTGGGCATACATCTTGAAAGATCCTTCCGCATCACAGGCTAAGGTACGAAACTGAGCCCTGTACGTATCTGGGGTCACAGCATAATGTTCCAAGATGGTCTGTTTAATCTCCGTTAATCTCCGTTTAAACTCACAGTTCCACCAAGGGTCCATAGCTCTATAGGCTTCGCAGCTCCACCCTCTAAGAGCCCCACCAGATGTCGGACTCGCTCCCTTTCCGGGACTTCCATTAATCGACACTGATGCTCAAAGTCCTGGAAGAAGCCCTCAATGTCACCTGCAGCCTCATTAAACTGCTTGAAGTCTTTGCGGGACACTCTGGGGTTCCCTCATGGCGGGTGCTGTGGATAGAGTCTGTCTGGAGCTTCTAGCTGCTTCCACAGTGAGCTGCCTCTCCAGCAATGCCCTCTCTTGAGCTCTATGAATGGCCTCCCACTTATCTTCTATGGTGGCCTCATCTCCCAGCAAGAAAAAAGAAAGGGGGGGGCGCAATGTGAAGCTCTGTTTAGGGAAATAGGTTTTAGTGGGCTTATTTATCTTCCACCCTCACCTGGGGGTGTTGTGAGCCCTCTCACAACCACAGTGTATTGCTCCGGCGTCCTCCTCCCTTGTTGGCTTTCACCAGCTGCTGCTAGACTGGCTCCTCCGGCGGGGAACGCCACGTGACAATGCACACGTCACCAGGGCTCCTGCACTGCTTCTCTAGTTTCCTAGCGCCCACAAGTACTTTCAACACGATTTGTTTTGCCTTCCTCCACTCCTCGCTCTCTCTGCTGCTCCTGCTGTTTTTCCCTCCAGGGGAAACAAGAGATAATCTATTATATAATTGCCGTAGCGACTTCCGTCGTGTCCGGCGCTACTTCCGTGGCTTTGTTCGCGTGGCTCGGCACTTTGTGAGGCGCTCTGCACGCGCCCCGTGAAGCATTGCCCGCGAAGCGGGCATTGCGAGCCGTGCCCACGCGAACAAACCCACAAACATACCCCCACCTCTACCCACAAACATACCCCCACCTCTACCCCCATCCAACCCACAAACATGCCCCACCTCTACCCCCACCTCTAATCCTGAGCATGGGGCTGTAGTCTACACCGCTATGGTATACTACAGCCCCATGCCCAGCCGCCTGTCCGCCCCGCTCTGCCCGCCTGAACCCCACGGCGGCAGGCAGACGGGGCAGAACACAGGGCTTGCTCCGGAGCACTGTGTCACTAGGCGGTCACAGCAGCGGCTCCGGACCAACCCATCTCTTAAGCCCCTCGCCGCCCCCACTGCTCCGGAGACACCCCTACCCCCCCCGCCGCTACTAATCATCCCGCCAACTACTACCTTCCGTCACCCCCTAAGCCCCCGCTGCCCCCACTGCTACTAACCATCCCGCCACCTACTACCCTCCGCCACCCCCTAAGCACCCGCCACTACTAACCACCCCGCCACCTACTACCCTCCGCCACCCCCTAAGCACCCGCCACTACTAACCACCCCGCCACCTACTACCCTCCGCCATCCCCTAAGCCCCCACCGCCGCCACCTCCTAAGCCCCCGCCGCCCCCTAACCACCCCGCCACCTATTACCCTCCGCCACCTCCTAAGCCCCCGCCGCCGCCACCTCCTAAGCCCCCGCCGCCCCCTAACCACCCCGCCACCTATTACCCTCCGCCACCTCCTAAGCCCCCGCCGCCACCACGTCTTAAGCCTCCTAAGCCCCCGTCGCCGTTGATCACTTACATGCCTTCTTCTTCATCTGATCCGTCCGATCCAGGCGTCCTCTTCGTCCGCCCTCGGGGGTCTTCTGTCTTCTTTCCTTCGGCTCCTACGTTCTCTTCAGTTCCCATAGTTCAGTTCCCATAGACATAGAATGGACGAAAAATCCTCCATTCTATCTCTATGGGAAGTGAGGCGCTATTCTGATTGGTCGCTGTGTGCTGGCGGACCAATCAGAATAGCGCCTCACTTCCCATAGAGATACAATGGGGGAAAATTCGTCCATTCTATCTCTATGGGAAGTGAGGCGCTATTCTGATTGGTCGCCGTCAGCACACAGCGACCCAATCAGAATGGACGAATTTTCCCCATTGTATCTCTATGGGAAGTGAGGCACTATTCTGATTGGTCACCGTCAGCACACAGCGACCAATCAGAACACCGCCTCACTTCCCATAGAGATACATAGCGGTGTTTCGGCGAATTTATGGCCGGACCCCTGGTTTTATTTTCGGCCAGGAGTCTCGGCTTTCGTCGGTCTCTATGGGAAGTGAGGCGCTCTTCTGATTGGTCGCCGTCAGCACACAGCGACCAATCAGAACACCGCCTCACTTCTCATAGAGATACATAGCGGAGTTTCGGCGAATTTTTGCCCGGGCCCCTGGTTCTATTTTCGGCCAGGAGTCTCGGCTTTCGGCCGTCTCTATGGAAGTGAGGCGCTCTTCTGATTGGTCGCCGTCAGCATACAGCGACCAATCAGAACACCGCCTCACTTCTCATAGAGATACATAGCGGAGTTTCGGCGAATTTTTGCCCGGGCCCCAGGTTCTATTTTCGGCCAGGAGTCTCGGCTTTCGTCGGTCTCTATGGGAAGTGAGGCGCTCTTCTGATTGTGCTGTGTGCTGACGGCGACCAATCAGAACACCGCCTCACTTCCCATAGACATACATAGCGGTCTTTCGGCGAATTTATGGCCGGGCCCCTGGTTCTATTTTCGCCCACGGGGCTCGCCTTTCGTCGGTCGTTCCACGGGGCCGGACACTCGCAATGCCCACTTCACGGCCATTGATCGCGCATCAGCAACGCTTCGCAATGATTGCGAGTCATTGCTAAGGCGCGAGCAATGGGCGCGAAGCGAGTCTTCGGTCCCGTGGAACGATCGATCAGAGCCGAGCCCCGTGCCCGAAAATAGAACCAGGGGCCCGGCCATAAATTCGCCGAAACACCGCTATGTATCTCTATGGGAAGTGAGGCGGTGTTCTGATTGGTCGCTGTGTGCTGACGGCGACCAATCAGAAGAGCGCCTCACTTCCCATAGAGATAGAATGGACGATTTTTCCTCCGTTGTATCCCTATGGAAAGGCGCCCTCCAATCACAATCACGGCGCCATTTTTGAAAATACACAGCGACCAATCACATTCATGGCGCCATCTTTCTGAGGTTGCCGCCCACCAATGAGATAAGGCCGCTATTTATAGCGCCAAATTTGAATGGTTTTCAACACTTTATTCCACCTCTGCGTATACTGTTTGAGGGAGGACGAGAAGCTACCGCGCGACCATCTGTTGGACTACATTTGTGCCGAGATATCCATCCTTCGTGAGGGCCGTCGGGAAGCAAGCGCCGGACCATCTGTTCGACTATATTTCAGCCAAGATATCCTTCGTGAGGGCCGTCGGGAAGCAAGCGCCGGATCGGCTTCTGCGATTCATCAGCTAAGATATCCTTCTTGAAATATACCTTTTCACATCAGAGACTATATTCCTGATGCTATGTTTTATTTTCACCTCTTTTGCTATCTTTAATTTTCACCACATTTTCTATCTTGCGCCATGCAGCGCCAATCGGCGCTGCATGGAGCCTGCGCCACAGTTCGGACACTTCGCCGCTGCAAGCGCCGACTTCTGCGCTACAAGCGCAAACTTCGGCGCTTCTAGCGGCCTCCGCGGTGCATCAGACCGCTGTGGCCGAACACTCATTTAGGCGCCACCCATACAACTTTCCGCTCTTCCCGCTGATCGCCGACCAATCGCATTCTCAGCGCATCTTCCCATAGAGATGTATTGAGAAATGAGGCGCGATTGTGATTGGCCGCTGTGTATTTTTAAAAATGGCGCCGCGATTGTGATTGGTCACAAGGAAGAAGCCTAAGCGAAACGCGTTAGGGGTTGGTGGCCAAGGACAGGTAAAACTTTAGACCCATGAAGGATAATTTGGTGCAGTTACTAATTGGTTGTATGGTGTGTATATGGAAACTGAGCACTACGTTGTGGTGCCAGACATAGGATTCCCTTGTGTATTACCATACTTGCATCCTGTTTTCATGTGGTCTCCTGTCATGTGTGCTGCCTGAGGCATTACTTTTAATTGCTGCATTTATTGTATCTACTTTTAATAAAAAGCACTTGTGATTATGATTCTGGCCTGACTCCAGGGTTGTTTTATATAGGAATTTGTTGTTAATGGAGGGCCGTTTACCTTTCAAAAGGGGTTTTTTCTGCCCAATCACACAGCGGCTGGCGTCTGCCGCCATTTTATGAATGAACATTTCGCGTCCGCCATGTTAGAGCGCGAAATTTGAATTTTTCCACTATGTAATACCTAAAAAGCTGTTTTCACAGTACAATCTCACATCAGAGTATATATTCCTAATGCCTATGCTTATATTAACCCCTTCTTTATACAAATTTCTTATTAGCAACTTTTCACCATATTCACCTGTTTTTTTAATACCTTTTTAACCCCTTCTATTCTATTTGTGCTCCACTTGCTATCTCACTATGTGCTGTACTAAGGCCATTTCTACATTAACCTCTTCTATGCCATTTGCATTTTAATTTTCTTTCACACTGTTTTATAGGTTTCAAACTGCTACATTAACCCCTTCCATTCTGTTTGCTATTCAATAACTGCCTCACTATGTGCTTTAATCATGACTTTTGAAAATTAACCTCTTCTATACCATTTGTTATTTATTTTCTCATTCACACTGTTTTATAGGACTGCAAGTAGTACTTTAACCCTTCTATTGTCTTGGCTATTCACTGCCTATGTAAAAAAAAATGCTGTCAGCCGCGGTTTTTTTTCGCGGCCGCACCTGCCGCAAGTGCCAAAACAGCACTTGCCGCACCTGCCGCAAGTCCGCCTATACATTGTATGGCGTTTACCGCAACCGCGCCGCAACGTGCCGCAACTGCAGCCGGTATGCGGTAATCGCGGCAGATGCGTTTTTTTCTCTGCATCTGCTGCGATTACCGCATACCGCCTCTACTTGCGGCACGGTTGCGGCAAACGGCATACAATGTATAGGCGGACTTGCGGCAGGTGCGGCAAGTGCGGTTTTGGCACTTGCGGCAAGTGCGGCCGCGAAAAAAACCCGCTGCTGACAGCATTTTCTTTTGCGCCCGCACCTGCCGCAAGTGCCAAAACTGCAGTGGCCTCACCTGCCAGAAGTCCGCCTATACATTGTATGGCGTTTACCCCAACCGCGCCGCAACCGTGCCGCAAGTGCAGCCGGTATGCGGTAATCGCGCCAGATGCGGTTTTTTTCACCGCATCTCGCGCAATTTGAAAAAAATGCTGATGTGAAAGGGCCTTAACTTCTTTAATACTATTTTTATTTTTCTGGTCGTCATAATGGGAGACCCAGACAATGGGGGTTTAGGGCTCTGCCCTCCGGAGGTCACACTAGGTACTACAAGTTTGTAGACACCGCCTCCTCCGCTTATAAACCCCTACCGCAGGGAACATCCTCAGTTTTAAACTTAGTGTGCTCGGAGGATCACGCTTTGCTTGCACTTCACTGCATTCTCACAACTTACGTGATGGCGTCTGAAGACAAGGTAATATGGTCCTAGTCGGGACCTGTGACAGCCTCCCCGCTCACCCTTAGTGGCACACGCTGGTGGAGGTACCGGAGGGCCTAGAGCCTGGACACTTGGTGTTCTCCCGGTACGCTGTCGCGCTCCTTTCCATCCCTCTCTGGGGGGCTCTGGAGAGTGGGAGATGGGAGCCTTGCACAGCTCCGCTCCGTCCGAGGCCTCCCTAAATGGTGCTTACAGACCGGACTGGAGCCAGCCCAGTCCGAGGCCTCCCTAAATGGTGCTTACACTCCGGACTGGTGCTGAACCCCCGTCCGAGGCCTCCCTAAATGGTGCTTACAGACCGGACCGGCACTGAGGCACTCTGTGTCTCCTGTGTGCCTGGGGGTAGTGTCGGTCACTTTATGTGTCCTGACACTCAGACCGCGCGTTACCCTCGGGTCCGCGGATCTGGAGGTGTACCCTGTGCTGGGGTCACCCTGGCTGACCGCCCTGTGGGTCACAGGGGCTGAGGCTGTAGACTGCGTATGTGTGTTTTGTCTATGCAGTCTGTGTGTGGTGTATTTCACACTATTTCCCGCGCTGCGGGCTCCGGCGCCTTCATGCTGAGGCTGCCTGGAGGATGGGAAGCAGCCCGTGCGGTGACGTCACCGATGGGCGTGTGTGTGTGTTTCCCGCGTGTTCTCGGCGCCGCCCACAGTTTCTCTGTCGGCGGCCATCTTTCCCCATCGCTTCCCGGCTGGGAGCTGTCTGAAGCGTGCGGCTGCACTTCAGGGGAGACCGGAACCTATCGCGGAGGTCACACACACACCGCTTCCTCCTACCGCTTTGCTGCGGTCGGTAAGCCACCGGGATTCCCGGTTTTTTGTCTGCGATTTGGCTTATTTACCCCTACTGTGGCGATGTCCTCAGTTGGGAAGCGTGCTGCTAAGGCGGCAGAGACCACAGTTACTTGTGCTACATGCAATGGTACACTGGTGGAGGGGTCCTGCAATAACTGCGGACGCCCAGAGGTCCGGACTGCCACTGCTGAGTCAGCAGCTCCGGTGCGGTACCCTGAGGTTCAGGTGATCCCAGGGCCATGGGAAACTTAGAATAAGATCAATGAATCTCTGTTGTCCCAGCTGTCCTCCATGTCGCAATCCCTGGAGGCGCTTAATAGGAGGCTGGACAGCCCAGCTACTCCTTCCAGTTACCCCCGGGTATCTCCTTCTTCTGCTGCGAGACCCCTTAAGCGAGCTCGTCGTGAGGAGTCACCCGAGCTCCAGGCTCTCTCTGAGGAGGAGCGTTCCTCTGATGGAGAGGAAGATGATGGGGGTTCGACTTTCGGGTCTGTATCTGCGTCTGAACCACCAGACGGGGTGGAGGATTTGGTATCCTCTATCAACGAGACCTTACGTCTTGTGACTCCCCCTGAGGAGGTGACTGTACACCCGAAGGAGGTCTATCAATGGCTGCGGCCGGAGGCTAGACCAAGTGGTTCCTTTATGGACCATACTAACTTTGGAAGGGTGATTAGAGCCCCCAGGTTACACCCTGGGCGGCGTTATGTCCGAAAACCAAAGGACAATCGCTTCCCCTTCCCCCAGGAGGTGCTTCAGGAGTGGTCGCAGTCCCCAAAGGTGGACGCTTCCATGACCAGGATTGCTGCACGCTCTCTATTCTCTGCCTCTGATAGCTCCTCGCTGAAGGATGCGACTGATAGACAGGTCGAGCAACTCGCCAAGTCTTCCTATGAGGCTGTGGGGTCTTCATTTGCCCCTAATTTTGCCACGGTTTGGACCTTACAAGCAATTACTACCTGCTTGGATGGTATCACTGACCTGGCAAGGTCCAGTCCAGAGGTCATGGCACTTACCGAGAGGGCAAGAGCCTATGCGGACTACGCCAGAACGGCGACTCTGGAAACTGCCACTCGCTCAGCTGTGGCTTCGGCCAATGCTATTGCGATTCGCAGACTGTTGTGGCTGCGTCTCTGGGACTCAGATGCCACATCTAAGAAGATTTTACAGAATCTTCCATTTGCTGGTGACAGGCTGTTTGGCACTGAGCTGGACAAGCTGATAAAGGATTCTGCTGAGTCCAAGATACCGCAGAATAAGCCTAAGCCACGGTATACTGTGAAAAGGAACCCAAAGCAGTGGTCCTTTCGCTCCAGCTCGCAGTCATCAGCATCGTCCGCTCGTACGGACCGAGGGGGCAAGCCCGCTTCTCAGTGGCGCTCTAAGAGTCGTCCAAAGAAGCCGGCGGGGGCAGCGGCTGCCACCCCCAAACCCGCCTCTACATGACTCGCTCTCTCATCCTGCCTCCCCACAGGTGGGGGGCCGCTTGTCTCGCTTTCAGGACAAGTGGCTACTTCACGTTCAAGATCAGTGGGTTCGAGACGTGATCTCGCGAGGTTACAGGATAGAGCTGACGTCAAAGCCGATATCCCGATTCCATCGGTCGGTCCCATCACCAGAAAAGGCTCAGGCTTTTTACCAGGTGTTGGAGGGTCTCCGCAGAGACGGAGTGGTGGTCCCGGTGCCTTCCGGAGAGAGGTTCAGGGGTTTTTACTCCAACCTCTTTATCGTCCCGAAGAAGGACGGATCCTTCCGCCCTGTACTGGACCTGAAGTTGTTCAACCATCACGTGTTGGTTCGGAAGTTCCGTATGGAATCACTGCGCTCCGTGATCGCAGCTGTGTCACAGGGGGACTTCCTAGCGTCCATAGATATCAGAGACGCTTACCTTCACGTCCCCATTGCACCGGCTCATCAGCGCTGGTTGCGATTCGCAGTGGGGGAAGAACACTTCCAATTTGTGGCGCTGCCGTTCGGGTTGGCCTCGGCACCGCGGGTGTTCACAAAAGTGATGGCTTCCATGATGGCTCTCCTGCACGCGCAGGGACATGCCGTCATCCCCTATTTAGACGACCTGCTGGTCAGGGCGCCATCAGAACACCTCTGTCAAGAGAGCCTGGATGTGACCATGCGGTCGCTGGAACAGTTCGGTTGGCTCCTCAACATTCAGAAGTCAACGCTAGTTCCGACCCAGTCTCTGACATATTTGGGCATGGACTTCAACACGGCCTCGGCCCTGGTGTCTCTGCCGCGACCCAAACAGATGGCGATCCAATCAGGAGTGCAAGCAGTCCTCCTGTCACCACAATCATCCCTACGGGTGTTGATGAAACTGGTGGGACGCATGGTGGCGGCAATAGAGGCGGTGCCTTTTGCACAATTTCGCCTCCGTCCTCTCCAGCTGGAGATTCTCCGCAGATGGGACAAAAGGACGATCTCACTGAATCGGCTGGTGACCCTTTCCCAACCAACCAGAGATTCCCTGCAGTGGTGGCTACAGCCGCATCACTTGTCTCGGGGCCGGTCCTTCATAAAACCGTCTTGGTTAGTGGTGACCACCGACGCCAGTCTGAAGGGCTGGGGGGCGGTGTTCTTACACCACAGGGCCCAAGGCCTGTGGACTCAGTCGGAGTCGGCGTTGCAGATCAATGTGCTGGAGATCAAGGCGGTATACCTGGCACTCCTGGCTTTTCAGAGATTCCTCTCAGGACAACCCATTCGGGTTCAGTCCGACAATGCGACGGCCGTCGCCTATATAAATCATCAAGGAGGAACCAGGAGTGCGGAGGCTCTGGCCGAAGTTCACCGCATCCTATCCTGGGCGGAGGACAACAACTGCCTGATCTCCGCAGTTCACATCCCAGGGGTCGAAAACTGGGAGGCCGACTATCTGAGCCGACAGGGGATGGACGCCGGAGAGTGGTCTCTTCATCCGGACGTCTTCAGAGAAGTCTGCAGCAGATGGGGCACTCCGGACGTGGATCTGATGGCCTCACGGCTGAATCATCAGGTGCCGCAATACATGGCGAGGTCGTGGGACCCCCAGTCTCTGGGAGCGGACGCCCTAATCTTGACCTGGTCCAGATTCCATCTGCCGTATGTGTTCCCGCCTCTGGCTCTGATTCCCAAGGTGCTGTGGAAAATCAGGTCGGAGTGCAGGGTAGCCATTCTAGTGGCTCCAGATTGGCCCAGGAGGTCCTGGTATCCGGACCTGTGGCAACTGTCAGGCGGACACAGATGGGCTCTTCCAGAACGCGCAGACTTACTCGCGCAAGGCCCATTCTTCCACCGCAATTCCAGGGCCCTCAAGTTGACTGCGTGGCTCTTGAGGCCTGGCTGCTGACGTCTAGGGGTTTCTCCCCTACAGTGGTTGCTACTATGAATCGGGCTAGGAGGCCCGTTTCCAGGAAGATATACCACAGAACGTGGAAAATCTTTTTCACCTGGTGTGCCTCTGGTGGACGTTCTCCGTGGCCCCTCTCCATCCCGACGTTGTTGGCTTTCCTACAGTCGGGTCTGGAGTTGGGATTATCCCTTGGCTCTTTGAAAGGTCAAGTGTCAGCACTCTCGGTGCTGTTTGACAGGCGATTGGCACTCCTCCCGAAGGTGCGTCAATTTCTCCAAGGGGTGTCGCGGATGGTTCCGCCCTACAGGAGACCTCTGGACCCTTGGGACCTTAACAGAGTCCTAGCGGCGTTACAGAAACCGCCGTTTGAGCCGCTGAGAGATATCTCTCTCTTGCGTCTGTCCCAGAAGGTGGTTTTTCTGGTGGCAATTACGTCTCTGAGGAGGGTCTCAGAATTGGCTGCACTTTCGTGCAAGTCACCCTTTCTGGTGGTTCACCAAGACAAGGTGGTGTTGCGTCCACGGCCAGAATTCTTGCCGAAGGTGGTTTCAACTTTTCACCTGAACCAGGAGATTGTTCTCCCTTCATTTTGCCCCGCTCCCGTTCATCAGATTGAACGCGACCTCCATACTCTGGATCTCGTGAGAGCTGTACGCATTTATGTGTCTAGGACCGCTTCCTTTAGGAATTCGGATTCCTTATTTGTTCTCACGACGGGTCGCTGTAAGGGGGCCGCGGCTTCAAAGTCGACCTTGGCCAGATGGATTAAAACTCCCATTCAGGAGGCTTACCGATCCTCTGGTTTGCCTCTCCCGGTGGGATTGAAGGCTCACTCTACCAGAGCTGTCGGTGCCTCCTGGGCTTTGCGACATCGAGCGTCTGCTCTACAGGTGTGTCAGGCGGCCACTTGGTCCAGCCTGCACACATTTTCTAAGCACTATATGGTGCATGCCCATGCCTCTGCGGATGCGAGTTTGGGCAGGCGGGTTCTCCAGGCGGCGGTTGCCCACCTTTAAAGGGAACCATGTGTTATCCGTCTTGTTGAGGAACTCTTCCCGCCCTGGGGTATTGCTTTAGGACATCCCCATTGTCTGGGTCTCCCATTATGACGACCAGAAAAAAGAGAATTTTGTTTACGTACCGTAAATTCTTTTTTCTTTAGTCATCAATGGGAGACCCAGCACCCACCCAGTTGTTCCGTTGCATATTTTGCACTTGTTCTGTTCTCTGTTGAGACAGTGTTTGCCGGGTCGTTGAACCGTCTGTGCACGGCATTCTTCCCGATGTTTCGGGTGTGGTTTATTTGTCTCCTCGCAGCTTATGGACCAAACTGAGGATGTTCCCTGCGGTAGGGGTTTATAAGCGGAGGAGGCGGTGTCTACAAACTTGTAGTACCTAGTGTGACCTCCGGAGGGCAGAGCCCTAAACCCCCATTGTCTGGGTCTCCCATTGATGACTAAAGAAAAAAGAATTTACGGTACGTAAACAAAATTCTCTTTTTTATTGATAGTGCTGTATTTTGTATGCGTGCCAGTGCTACATTAACCCCTTACAGACTGTTCTATCTTTTATTTCTATTTGGAGTGTGTCGTTACACTGTTAGGAGTACAATTACACATTATATGGCATTTTGATTATATTGCATACTAATAAGTCTGTAGGACTACTACCTGTCTTATATTTAACAGTTTGGATGTAATGCTACCTTACCACTGCCTTATTGTCGTGCCAGTGGGACATTAACTACTTTTACATACCAAAGATTTTGGTTGCATGGCATTTAGCACTATATGACCGACTGCTGCTCCTTTCACACGCGCGTTGTACATGAAGATTTACATAATTCCATAACATGTGCTAATATTCCCAATATTAACGCAAGTTCCCCATACCCGCCACCAGGGGTGCAGTTGCGTAAGGTCCCGCTACATTGCCGGATTAATGTTCATTTTTACATTGACCTGCCTGTTTCACCATGTACTGCTGAAGTTGCCTTATTTCTTTTTTCACCCTGCTTCGTCACATTGCGCCATTTGATGCTCGGCACTAATGCCGCTATTTCCCCAACTGCAGAGAGAAAAATAAAAACCACTACTTCCGCAATAATCACAAAACCCTAAGTTCAAGGTACAAATGAACGCTACCTCTGCCATTTTGCCCCAACTACTGCAACTCCACCCCTGCTGACGGTTATGCGGAACTTGCCGTCATATTGGTACTTTAACCACTTTTTTTACAATGTTGGAACTCTGCATTTACAACACGCGTCTGAATGGGCCCTTACATCTATTTGTCTTGCCTTCAAGTCTCTTTTTAAGGACTTTAAACACACTGATTTCCATTCACAACTCCATACAGTAAACATCATTAAATATTTGTTTCGTACTCTAAAGAAGTCCATGATTTGCTTTTCACAGGTTATTGAAATACACACTTTCCTTTCATTGTTCTTGCCTATTTAGACATAGTTATTATTGATTCTTTCCTTAACTAACACACTGTAGCTCATTTTGGATTGGATTCACTGCCTATTCTTACGAAGATGAGCTCTCCAACAAAAAATATCCCTCTCGCCAAGGAGGCTGCATCTACTCCTAAGAAGAAGCGTGCAGAGGAGACTTCGGAAGAGAGACGTCTTCGGTTAGATCGTGCTACGGCTGCTAAAGCTAAACGCATTGCAGAGGAGACTTCGGAAGAGAGATGTCTTCGCTTAGATCGTCATAAGGCTGCTCAGGCGAAACGCATTGCACAGGAGACTTCGGAAAAGAGACGTCTTCGGTTAGATCATGTTAAGGCTGCTCAGGTGAAACGCATTGCAGAGGAGACTTCGGAAGAGAGACGTCTTCGGCTACATCGTGCTAAGGCTGCTAAAGTGATACGCATTGCCAAACTCTCTTCTCCACTGAGACGTTTTCGGTTGGATGCTGCGAACACTGCTTTGAAGAAACGTATTTCTGAACTGTCTTCTGAAGAAAGAAGCCAACGAATGGTACAAAGAGCCATGGGTGAGCATCGCAGACGCAAACAACAACAACTTACAGCCACTGACGAACCATCTGACAAAGATACTACTCCTGCCTCTTCGTCTACTGACTTTCTACAAAGTGAACAGTCTTTAACACCTCCCATCACCTCCATGGGAAAAAAACCAGCAAAGGTTCACAAGGACGCTGTGCGTATGCGCAATAAGCGTGCGGAGGAGAGTTCTGAAGAAAGACGACTTCGCTTGGACAAGGAAAAGGCTGCTTTGAAGACACGGCTTTCAAAAGAGTCTTTGGAAGGAAGGAAGGAACGATTAGACAAAAAATCAATGGCTGGGCGTCAAAAACGCAAAGAACAAAAGTTAATGCCTACTGCTGATCCATCTGATCCTCATACTGCTGCCACCTCTTTGTCTGATCCTCATACTGCTGCCACCTCTTCGTCTGATGCTCATACTGCTGCCACCTCTTCGTCTGATCTTCATACTGCTGCCACCTCTTCGTCTGATCCTCATACTGCTGCCACCTCTTCGTCTGATCCTCATACTGCTGCCACCTCTTCTTCTACTGTGTTAACTACAACTGACCAGCCTTTACCACATCGCTAGGCCACATGTAAACGAAAACACTCTGCTGAGGAGACGCCATACAGTACACATTATGAGGCTTAAAAGGACAAGACAGATACGTCAAGAAATGGAGTCTCCTACGTCTAGACAAGTCCGCTTGACCCATTTGTCTGCATCACGTCGTGACGTACGCAAAACTTCTTCCACTTCAACATTGCAAGAGGCAGAACGGAATATATATTCAACTTCTTCATTTATAGAATGTTTTGAATCTACGTCCCTTCCACGTCTCATCTATGTAGGATTACCCAATAAAAATCTACGTTTGTTATGTACACCTCTCCTACATCCAATGGGATTTACGATGAGGATCATGCTATTCTAGAACATACCTGTGGTCCCATGAAGTTAATATGTGGACATTGTGAGGCTCTGCATTTTACTGATGAACGCCCATCAGATCAATAGTTTAGTCTTTGTTGCCACAAGGGAAAAGTAAAGGTACCATTACCTCAATACCCGGAGGTCTTCCAACGCCTGCTGAAAGGAGAGAGTGAGTACAGTAAAAAGTTGATGGAGAATATCAGGAGCATTAATAGTTCTTTTGCTTTTGCCTCCATGGGTGCCAATGTTTCTCTACCACCTGGACACGGCCCTTACTGTTTCCGTATTCATGGGCAAATTTATCATCGCACTGGAACACTCCAAGATCAACCTCCAGCATATGCACAACTGTACATTTTAGATACTGCAAGCACTACAGAACAACGGCTACAGTTTCCAGAAAATGTTAAATGTCATCCTACTTTAATGATTATCATTGCTCTTCAATTGGATAATATTAATCCCTTTGTTTCGGCCTACAAAATGCTATGTGACGTTGAATTAGAAGAACAACAGAAGGCAGTAGAACATGGCACCGTCATGCCAAATATTATCATGGCCATTAAACAAGACAGACAGCAAGACCCTAGACGCTATAACAATCCTACTGTTAATGAAGTTGCTGTGGTCTTTGAAAATGCTGATGGAGAGCCACCATTCAATAGAGACATTTTAATTCATTTGAAACCTGATCCAAATAACCCCTTGGCCCCAAAAACACAGCAAGTCAGTATTCTACACAGCAATTTAGATGCATTACTCTATCCCTTATTTTTTCCTCATGGAGAACAAGGCTGGCATGAGGGACTCAAGCATCAAGGCCAAACTCTACGCAGGGTTACACAGCTCCAGTATTACTGCTATTTGTTGTCTGTACGGAATTGGTTCAATCCTGTCCTGAATGGTGGCAAACTAACACAGCAGTACTTAGTGGATGCGTATGTGAAAATCGAGGCTAATCGCCTAATTTATATCCGTCAACACCAAAAGGATTTAAAAGTAGAGGATTATTGCGTACTCCAGGAACATCTCCAGAAAAAATCTTTTGAGAAAGATATTCCCATTGGCAAGACGGTCATTTTACCATCTTCCTTTGAAGGCAGTCCAAGAAACATGCAGCAACGCTATCAGGATGCCATGGCTATTGTGACTAAATTTGGACGACCGGATCTTTTCGTAACCATGACCTGTAATCCTAAATGGAGGGAGATTACAATCAATTTAGAGCCATGGCAGCGTGTCGAACATAGACCTGATTTAGTCGCCTGTGTCTTCAGAATTAAACTGGAAGCCCTATTAAAAGACATTAACACTGGATTATTTGGCAAAGTTTGTGCAATGGTTCATGTTATTGAATTTCAAAAGCGTGGCCTACCACACGCTCACATTTTGATCCTTCTGGATAGCAAATCCAAACTAAGAACTGAGGTTGAAGTGGATAATATAGTTTGGGCTGAAATACCTGATCCAGCAGAATACCCTGTGCTCCAACAAATTGTGATGCAACACATGATTCATGGACCCTGTGGACAACACAATCCCAATTCTCCATGTATGGATCTTGGAAAGTGTAAGAAAGGTTTTCCTAAAGATTTCCAAACAAAAACAGTCTTAGCTGAGGATGCATACCCACCTTATCAAAGAAAGGAAGGATCATCCTTTGAACACCGTTTAAAGATGATTGATAATTCTTGGGTTGTTCCCTATAACCCTTTCCTACTATTAAAATACAAGAGTCATATTAATGTTGAGGTATGTGCTTCCATTCAAAGTGTTAAATACCTATTCAAATATGTTTACAAAGGACATGATAAAGCCAATCTGGAAATTTGTCAAACCAACATCCAACATGATGAAACACATCAATTCATGGATTCAAGATACGTGAGTGCACCGGAGGCAGCTTGGCGAATATTTGCTTACCCAATGCATAGACAATCGCACTCCATTATTCGCCTTGCCGTACATCTCCCACATTCTCAACCACTTTATTTTCATGAGGATGACTCTGTTGACAACATCAGTTACACAATGCACAGAAAATCTACTCTTATGGCCTACTTTGAGCTGAATGAGAATGACCCGCATGCTCATGATTACTTATACCGCCAAATTCCAGAGCACTATGTTTGGAAACAAGGTGCATGGGAAATTAGAAAGCGAGGAGGTTCTTCAGTGATTGGAAGAACAGTACTTATTTAAGGTTGTTGTTACTGCATGTCAAAGGAGCAACAAGTTTTGACAACATTAAGACTGTTAATGAAGTCACATACCCAACTTTTAAAGAGGCGGCATTAGCCCTTGGATTGCTCTTCGATGACAGTGTTTGGAGAAATACTTTATTGGATGCCTGTGTTCTCAACATGCCTGCACAGCTTCGTGATATGTTTGCATATATATGTATTTTTGGTCCTCCAGCTCATCCATTGGAGTTGTGGCAAGAATTTAAACAAGACTTTATCCAAGACTACTGCCATGCATTTCACTCCAACACTGAGGAGTGTGAGAATTGTGAAGGATATGCAATGACAGATGTACAAAATGTTCTAAAATTTCATGCCAAAACTTTTACTGATTTTAATCTACCACGACCAAAAAGAAAGCCACACATCGCCCCACAATACAACAAGGATGATGAGTTAAGAAGAGCTCAGCAAATGAAAGCTACTTTAAATGACCAACAACTTTTGGCCTATAATGCTATCAATCAAGCTTTACACGATAGAAGTGTACAATCTAAGTGCTTTTTCATCGATGGCCCAGGTGGCAGTGGGAAAACATACCTGTATGATTTATTAATTCATGAACTAAGAGGAGAAGGCGAAATTGTCTCACCTGCAGCCAGTACAGGGATTGCAGCTAACTTACTGCAAGGAGGAAGAACTATCCATTCACTTTACGGAATACCAATTCCAATAATGAAACATCCGTTTCCAGAATTAAAAATGATACAGATGCTGCACAACATTTGAAAAGTACCAAACTTTTCATTATTGACGAGTCCACTCTGTTATCTAAATATGCATTGCATGTGATAGATCGACTTTTACGGGATATCATGACAACAGATATCTCCAAGAAAAATACAACACCTTTTGGAGGGAAAGTCATTGTTCTGGGAGGAGACTTTCGACAGTGTCTCCCTATCATCCCTCATGGTACAAGAACTGACATTATAGAGAGTTGTATTAAATATTCACGACAATGGCAGCTTTTTACTCATTGCCACTCTTCAACAACATGCGTTCCATTGATCCTGATTATAGCAGTTGGTTACTTCAACTGGAAATGTGAATTGTCCAATGATTTCAACCTTGGAGATGATATCATTGAAATCCCACAAGACATGATCTGCACTGGCTCACTCATATTTGCTATATTGGTGAAAACATTCTCCAATTTATATACATGATGTACATAACAATGAAAGTATTCAGATTGCTGCATCACATGCCATTCTTTGCCTAAAAATGACCATGTGGATATGTGGATATGGTGAACTCTAAGGTTATGGATTGCATTGCTGTGAATACACTGAGTACATTAGTGATGATTCCATTGATCCTGATGAGACTGAAGATCCAGACCAATATCCAGTGGAATTTTTAAATTCACTTACACCAACGGGAATGCCTTCTCATCGCCTCAAATTAAAAATCGGCACCATTGTCATGCTTTTGCGAAACTTCAACAGCAGAAAAGGTCTTTGCAATGGGACTCGCTTGATTGTCATCACTTTGTTTGACAATTGATTCAAGCAAAAGTCATTACTGGCTCTGCAGAAGGAAATGTGGTGTTTATTCCAAGGATTGATTTATCTCCATCAGAGACTGGCTTACCTTTCAAGTTAAGACGTCGACAATTTCCTGTGAAGCCTGCTTTTGCCATGACCATCAACAAATCCCAAGGCCAAACACTGGAGAAAGTAGGGATTTTTTTGCCAGAACCCGTTTTTGGACATGGACAGTTATATGTGGCTTTTTCACGAGTGAAAAGACGATGCAATGTTAAGGTGAAAGTGCTGGATACACGCATTCAAGGCAAATTGCTGCCTAATTCTGAAAAAGTCTTTACTAAAAATATTGTCTATAAGAATATTTTTTTTTAAATTCTTTAGATACATATTAGATTTATATACTTGATGTACATAACAAAGAAAGCATTCAGATTACTGCATCACATGCCATTCTTTCCCCTAAAAATTACCATGTGGATATGTGGATATGGTGAACTCTAAGGTTATGGATTGCATTGCTGGTGAATACACTGAGTACATTAGTGATGATTCCATTGATCCTGATGAGACTGAAGATCCAGACCAATATCCAGTGGAATTTTTAAATTCACTTACACCAACGGGAATGCCTTCTCATCGCCTCAAATTAAAAATAGGCACCATTGTCATGCTTTTGCGCAACTTTAACAGCAGAAAAGGTCTTTGCAATGGGACTCGCTTGATTGTCATCGCTTTGTTTGACAATCTGATTCAAGCAAAAGTAATTACTGGGTCTGCAGAAGGAAATGTGGTGTTTATTCCAAGGATTGATTTATCTCCATCAGAGACTGCCTTACCTTTCAAGTTAAGACGTCGACAATTTCCCGTGAAGCCTGCTTTTGCCATGACCATCAACAAATCCCAAGGCCAAACACTGGAGAAAGTAGGGATTTTTTTGCCAGAATCCATTTTTGGACATGGACAGTTATATGTGGCTTTTTCACGAGTGAAAAGACGATGCAATGTTAAGGTGAAAGTGTTGGATACACCCATTCAAGTCAAATTGCTGCCCAATAGTGAAAAACTCTTTACTAAAAATATTCTATAATAATATAGTCTATAACAATATTTTATTTTAAATTCTTAGATACATATTAGATTTAGATACATAGTTACTTTCTAATTCAACAAAAATATTACAATAAATTAGTTTACTTATAGATGTATAGGAATAAAAAAAAAAAAAATAATAAAAAAATTAGTTTAGTAATAGATTATGGAATAAAGAAATCAAAATACCCAATAATTATTTATTTAGATAAACATAAATACTTATTGTAAAAATAGTGAGATTTGTCGTTTAGTGTTCGTTTCACTAAAAATATAGTGTATACAAATATTTACTTTAAATTCTTTAGATACAATTAGATTTAGATACATAGTTACTTTCTAATTAAACACAAATATTACAATAAATTAGTTTAGCTATAGATGTATAGGAATAAAAAAAAAATACAAAAACATTAGTTGAGGCATAGATGTATAGGAATAGAAAAAAACAAAAAACAATTAGTTTAGTTATACATAAAGTCATTATAATTAGTTATTAGATATAAAATAGTAATTTAAGATATATAGTTGTTAGTTTTAGTTTTCACAAAAAATATAGTGTATAAAAATATTTTACTTTAAATTCTTTAGATACATATTAGATTTAGATACATAGTTACTTTCTAATTAAACACAAATATTACAATAAATTAGTTTAGCAATAGATGTATAGGAATAAAATAAAAAAATACAAAAAAATTAGTTTTGCCATATATATATAGGAATAGAAAAAAACAAAAATACCAAACACATTAGTTTAGTTATAGATAAAGTAATTATAATTAGTTATTAGATATAAAATAGTAATTTAAGATATATAGTCGTTAGTTTTAGTTTTCACTAAAAATATAGTGTATAAAAATGTTTTACTTTAAATTCTTTAGATGCATATTAGATTTAGATACATAGTTACTTTATAATTAAATACAAATATTACAATAAATTAGTTTCCCCATAGATGTATAGGAATAAAAAAAAAAAATACAAATAAATTAGTTTAGCCATATATGTATAGGAATAGAAAAAAACAAAAATACCAAAAAAATTAGTTTAGTTATAGATAAAGACATTATAATTAGTTATTAGATATAAAATAATCATTTAAGATATATAGTCGTTAGTTTTTTAGCTTAGAAACATTCTTTTTATATTTCATAGTATATCTATATAAACACACATTTTGTAGTACATTGTAGATGTGTATCATCTAAATGCTTGCATTTAGTGATAAGAACCTGAAGCTCCAGCAGTATAGCTGCTGAGAGATTTCATTTTCTTTTTACACAGGGTGAGGTTTTTGTGAACAGCTAAGAGACGGGTGGGGCGCCTGTTCACACACATCTCTATCTCGAACTGTGTTCTGTACATATAAATAGATACATACATTTAGGTACATATTTAGACACATAGGGAAAGAATAGACATTTTTATTTTAAATCTGAATTCTTCTTCTATTTGTGGAATTTATAGTGGGAAACAAGCAATTTTGCTACTTGCTGCCTTATGGTGACCTACAGCACTCTTACTGTAAGTTGCATGAAATTTATATGGAATTTGTGGTTTACTTGCAGCAGTTGCGGCACATGTGGTTTCGACAGTTTCAACCGCCAAAATTGCAGTTAGCTCTGATTTTTAGTGGTTGCTTTTAGTGAACCTGTCAAAGCTATGCTTGCCGTATTTACTGCAAGCTAACTGCAAGTTCCATATACATTACATGTTACTTGCTGAAAGTGAGTTGTAGGTAGGTCCTTTGGTGCCAAGTGCAGAAATTGTATTTTGTTATTCCACACCTTCTGCAAATAGCTGAAAAATATCTGATTTAAAAGGAGTCTAACTATTAATTATTAGGGATAGAGTAGAGTAGGTCCCACCAGCTGTAAGGCTACCTTCCCGTGGTTGGTGGGGAAACATGTACTGGCTAAATCATAGATTATTAACATTCATATATAAATTGAATATACGTAATCTGTACAAAACATCGGTGCCAGTATCTATACGAAAAGCCTTGCCTTAGAATCATGACATGTACTACACTGATATATACCATACAAACATTGGTAGTTGAAAGATAGATAGATATCATGTCTTATGTGCATTATTGTCAAATTTGAATAAATAATGTATATATGCATGCTAGACTCACGATTCTTTAGAATCGGCCCGCCATCTTAGACATATAATGGACAACTTTGAGTTTCACATTTACTGATGAAAGTGAGCCGCTATTTTCATTGGTCGCCTGCAGCACACAGCGACCAATGACAATAGTGCCTCACTTACAGTGGTAAATGTAAAACTTAAAATATTCCATGTATTTGAAGTATGGCGCCATACAGCGCGGCGCTCTTCTGATCGGTTGCCGCCTTCAGCACGCCAAACAATCGGAATAGCGGCGGCCGCTATGCCGCCATATTTTAAATATACTGAGTAAACTATACGCAGATTCTAGAATCCCGATGCAATCGCATCGGGCTTACAGCTAGTATAAAATAAACAGTCTGTTTAGGAGCGCTGGGAAAGAAAGATAATGGAGGATTAATGATCCAAATCCTTTATTACGTCCCTCAGTGAACACACAACGCGTTTCAACGATCAGGTAGCCGTCTTCATCAGGTGTATAAGGGTACACTTGCACATTAATTACATATATATAGAAAAAATCTTAATTAGCAGCAACATCCTGATTGGTTAGGTGTTAGGCTATGTGCACACATTCAGTATTTGGTGAGTTTTTAACCTCAGGATTTGCAGACAAAACCAGGAGTGGAGCAATCAGAGGAAAAGTCTAATAGAAACACGTCACCACTTCTGGATTTAATCACCCTGTCCTGGTTTTGGCTACAAATCCTGAGGTAAAAAACTTATCAAATTCTCAGTGTGGGCACGTGGCCTTAAATAGTAGGATTTAACCCCAACCTAACCTAAAACCAATTCAATCCCATATATAGTATATTCTATGGTGATTAATCCCTCCACACATAAAAGACGTACCGTATATGTGTTCAAACGCTTATAAAAAAAAATGGGGGGGGGCCTCTACCTGATCCCTATAGTGCTTCCAACAAATTTATAGACACCTACAAACGTATACAACCACCCCTTAAAACTAATGTTCAGTATATATCCCTTCAATTCTCCCTTCTTAAAACCACATAAAAAAATATATAAAAAATATAAAAATATAAAAAATATATACCGTATAACATTTTTAAGCATAAATACGCTTATTTATATATAAACACACCTGCACATGTAGATATAAACACATAAACATACACACACATACCTGTACGTAAGTATATACACACTGTGTGTATAAAATTAATTATTCACTATCACTATTAATATAATACTACTAAAACCCCCTCTTCATCATCTATCTAACATTATTCATGAGATTTTATTTTATTCTTACAGAATTACATAACTTGACATTGGATAATGTCGCTAAACAATAAATTCTGTACAGAATTAATTTTATACACACAGTGTGTATATACTTACGTATAGGTATGTGTGTGTATATTTATGTGTTTATATGTACACTAGATGGCGGCCCGATTCTAAAGAATCGGGTAGTCTAGAATCCATATACAATTTATTTACTAATAGTTAGGGGAGTGCGGTGAAATTAATTGTGTGTATACAGGTGGCTCAGTGGGTAGCACAGTATACAGTGGCTCAGTGGGTAGCAGAGTATAGTTTTACACGCGGGTGGCTCAGTGGTTAGCACTGCACGGTGGCTCAGTGGTTAGCACTGCGCGTGGTTCAGTGGTTAGCACTGCGCGGTGGCTCAGTGGTTAGCACTGGCGGTGGCTCAGTGGTTAGCACTGCGCGGTGGCTCAGTGGTTAGGCACTGGTGCGTGGCTTCAGTGGTTGGCACTGAGCGGTGGCTCAGTGGTTGGCACTGAGTGCGGTGGCTAGTGGTTGCACTGAGTGCGGTGGCTCAGTGGTTGGCACTGAGTGCGGTGGCTCAGTGGTATGGCACTGGAGTGTGCGTGTCTGGCTCCAGTGGTTAGCACTGAGTGCGGTGGCTCAGTGGTTGGCACTGAGTGCGGTGTATGTTGCATGATGGTGATCATGGTTAGCACTGGGTGCGGTGGCTCAGTGGTTAGCAGTGAGTGCCGTGGCTCAGTGGTTAGCACTGAGTGCGGTGGCTCAGTGGTTAGCACTGAGTGCGGTGGCTGGAGGGGTGAGGAAAGCGGAGGCTGGAGGGGTGAGGAAAGCAGAGGCTGGAGGGGTGAGGAAAGGGGAGGCTGGAGGGGTGAGGCACGGGTGAGGACGGGTGAGGCGGCCAGAGGACGGGCAGAGGCTGGAGCGGCTGCGGGCAGAGGCTGGAGCGGCCACGGGCAGAGGCTGGAGCGGCAGCGGGCAGAGGCTGGGGCGGCCACGGGCAGAGGCTGGAGCGGCCGCGGGCAGAGGCAGGAGCGGCCGCGGGCAGCGGCAGGAGCGGCCGGGGGCAGAGGCAGGAGCGGCCGGGGGCTGAGGCAGGAGCGGCCGGGGGCTGAGGCACTTAGTGTATTTCAAATATGGCGGCATAGCGCCCGCCGCTATTCTGATTGGTCGGCGCGCTGAAGGCGCCGACCAATCAGAATAGCGGCGTGCGCAATGCCGCCATATTTAAAATACACTGAGTACAGTGTATTTGAAGGATGGCACCATACAGCGCACCGCTGAATGCGGCGACCAATCAGAATCGCGCCGCCAGCTATGGCGCCATCTTTGAAATATACTGTACTCAGTGTATTAGAAGTATGGCGCCATAGAGCGCGGCGCTATTCTGTTTGGTCACCGCATTCAGCGCTGGGCGACCAATCAGAATAGCGCCGCGCTTTATGGCGCCATACTTCAAATACACTGAGTACAGTGTATTTAAAAGATGGCGCCATAGTCCGCGGCACTATTCTGATTGGTCGCCACGCTGAATACGGCGACCAATCAGAATAGCGCCGCCAGCCCGGTGCCGCAGCCGCAATTCTGATTCTGAAGTCAGAATCAAGCCGCGGCACGGCGCCATGTTTCAAAATCTAAGAATGTAAATAAAAAAAATTTAAAAGATGGCGGCACTCTTCTCATTGGTTGGCGCTAGGCGCGAGCGACCAATGAGAAGAGTGGGGCGGGGTACGGCGCCATATTTGAAATCCAGCGGGAACTTTTATCTACTATATCTTTTACATTTTTTTTTTTCACTTCTTAGAGTTTTTAAAGATGGCGCTTTGCCGCGGCTTGAATCTGATTGGTCGCTCGCAAGCGAGCGACCAATCAGAATTGCGGCGGCGGTACCGGGCAAATCCCGGCTGGCTCGCGGCTCCCCGGGGCTGAGTCGCGGATATGCCCGGCACGGAGATCCCCAGCTCGCTCCGGGGATCCACGCGCCGGCGGACCGGCCGCGAGGTAGCCGGGAGCCCGGCTCGGCTCCCGGCTACCTCGCGGCTGGTCCAGAGATAAATGTCCGCCGGTGGTCGGCCCTAAGCGCAGCGGACCTTCCTGAGGTCCGCTCCGCTTAGGGCCGCCATCTTGGTCCACCCTGAGCGGGTGTAGTAGACGCTGGTGACGTCACTTATCTCCGGACAAAGCCACGGAAGTTGGCTTTTGACAGGAAGTAGAATTCTAGGCAATTATATATTAGATGTGCAGGTGTGTATATATAAATAAGCGTATATATGCTTAAAAATGTTATATATATTTTTTATATATTTTTCATGTGGTTTTAAGAAGGGAGAATTGAAGGGATATATACTGAACATTGGTTTTAAGGGGGTGGTTGTATACGTTTGTAGGTGTCTATAAATTTGTTGGAAGCACTATAGGGATCAGGCAGAGGCCCCCCCCCCCTTATTTTTTTTATAAGCGTTTCAACACATATACGTCTTTTATGTGTGGAGGGATTAATCACTATAGGATATACTTATATATGGGATTGAATTGGTTTTAGGTTAGGTTGGGGTTAAATCCTACTACTTGACACCTAACCAATCAGGACGTTGCTGCTAATTAAGATTTTTTCTATATATATGTAATTAATGTGCAAGTGTACCCTTATACACCTGATGAAGACGGCTACCTGACCGTTGAAACGCGTTGTGTGTTCACTGAGGGACGTAATAAAGGATTTGGATCATTATTCCTCCATTATCTTTCTTTCCCAGCGCTCCTAAACAGACTGTTTATTTTGTATCATCTCCCAGAAAGGCCATCTCCTCTTCACCACACAACCTACTGACTTTTTTGGGTATTTACCTCTGGCTGCAGTCTTTCCTCCATTTGCAGTGGGGATGCTTCCTCAGCATCATCTTGCAGGCAAGCTCCTTCCAAAGCCTCAAGTAGCTGCTACTTGGAGAGTCCCTTGTAGCCGACTCCCAGTTCACGGGCCTTTGTAGGTTCACCACAGTCCAGTTCTCGTACTCCGCGGTTCTGGTTCCAGATGTTGATGAGCCGTTGTCCTCCATTCCTTCTGCTCTAATCCCTCCGCTGCCAACCAGTTTTTGACGGGGTGTGCGGCAGAGCAGGAAGGGACACCCGGACAATGATCAATCCAAGGAGATTTATTAAACAAGAAAGCTGGAACAACACACATGAGGGTAAATCTGCAGAGTCCGCAATGATTCCAAACAAAGGAAACAGATTGGGGGAACCTGCCGATAATCCTTGTGCCAGATACGTGAAAGCAATAGTCCTTGCAAGAGTCCAATGGATCCAACGCAATCCCACGGATGACGAGATCTGGCCTAATCTCAGGTCTCGCTCCGTTCACTTTCACAGTCAACTCACATCTGATCTTAAAACATGAATGTATTGTCTGGGCTCCTGGGATCATTCTATGTGAAAGGGAGTAGGGGTTCACACCTACTATTGAATGGTTTGGTCCATCAGATGATTCTAGAATCCTATGGCTCCAGTATGTCTGGTAGTATGGGGATTGGACTAGCCACCTGCTGGGAGGAAGAATCGCTAATCCTTCACTAGCTGTTGACCGATGCTTAATTACAGTACAGTCCAGGAACAAAATTCTTGGTGGAAGGAGATGTGTTAAATTACAGCACAATAAATTGCATAGTATACCGGAATACAGGACAGGGAAAAAGCATACATCATGACATACTGTACATACAGGACTGTATTAATCCGAGTGTATACTGTACATACAGGACTGTGTTACCCGAGTGTATACTGTACATACAGGGCTATATTACCCGAGTGTATACTGTACATACAGAGCTGTATTACCCCGAGTGTATGCTGTACATACAGGGCAGTATTACCCGAGTGTACACTGTACATACAGGACTGTATTACCCGAGTGTATACTGTAAATAAGGACTGTATTACTCCGACTGTATACTGTACATACAGGACTGTATTACCCGAGTGTATACTATACATACAGGGCTGTATTACCCCGAGTGTATACTGTACATACAGGACTGTATTACCCGAGTGTATACTATACATACAGGGCTGTATTACCTGAGTGTATACTGTGCATACAGGGCTGTATTTGCCAAGTGTGTACTGTACATACAGGGCTGTATTAGCCAAGTGAATACTGTACATACAGGGCAGTATTACCCGAGTGTATACTCTACATACAGGGCTGTGTTACCCGAGTGGACAGGGTCGGACTGGGGTGTCTGGGGCCCACCAGGGAAATTGACTCCAGGGGCCCACTCACCCGCTATATGCAAACACCTGTTAGCCGTTATACCCATTATAGTGGTTACTCCTGCACATCACTCTGCGCTCACCATTACTGCGATGTACCATTACTGTAGTGTACATTAAAGGGATACTTTGGTGAAAACAAGTTACCAACAATCGTCAGGTTCGGCAGGTGATCACTTAGTTATTGGTGGAATCCGACCAATCAAAACCACATCATCGGAAGAATGTGGCACTTTTACCCCTTTTATTAACTGCAGCGGCCGGTAATGATGTGACCGCGGTCCATTCATTATCATTGGGGCTCCCAGAAAAAGGCAAACCCAGCGCTCACAGCCACTGAGGGAGTGAAGGGATCATGGGCGAGCTGTACATCACCTCCAGTCTAATGGGGACAAAACAAACCTATGACTAAGGACTGTCTTTAAAGGGAACCAACCACCTCAGATGACGACTATAAGCTGTTAATACATGTCCCTGCACCCTACCTACACCATTCCACCTATGTTTTTCTTAAGAATATTGATAAATGTAAACCGAAATATACACTTTATAAAATTACATGCCTGTGTACTTCTGGGCGTCTCCTTCTGGGTCAGTTACTAGAGGGCTGTGTCTCCAGCAGCATGACTGGCTTCTCTAGCCCTCCCTCTTACTTTGCAGGACGTCACATGAAGGGCGTGATGTTATCTATCAGTGGGCGGGCACGCAAGGCAGCTCCCGTCCCTTCATGTGACGTCCTGCAAAGTAAGAGGGAGGGCTAGAGAAGCCAGTCATGCTGCTGGAGACACAGCCATCTAGTAACTGACCAAGAAGGAGACGCCCAGAAGTACGCAGGCATGTAATTTTATAAAGTGTATATTTCGGTTTACATTTATCAATATTCTTAAGAAAAACATAGGTGGAATGGTGTAGGTAGGGTGCAGGGACATGTATTAACAGCTTATAGTCGTCATCTGAGGTGGTTGGTTCCCTTTAAGGATATTGATATCAATGTGATTTTTAATACTTTTCTAATATAATGAATTTTTAAGGATCTAGATCTCAAGACTCTATGCTGGATATTTTTCTATTTTTTGGACACATAATGGGGATAAAAGCTGCACATTCAGCAGTCGCACCCTCACCAACTAATACCTTAGCACATCCTTAGGCCCAGGGCCGTATTTGGAGTTCCTGCTGCCCTAGGCACTGTCAGCGGCCGCCCCCCCCCCCCCGTCATGGCTCCTCCCCCCCGTTGCAGCCCCTCACTGACAATCTTCCCCTCAGTCGCGGCCTTCCCCCCCAAGCTTCATGTAGCTTCTCCCGCCACATTTCATCATGTAGTACATATGAAAGGTTTGTCCAATCACACTACAGAGACATACTGGTAGGATGTTTACATTGTGAGCCCCAATGGGGACAGTGTTGATGATGTATGTAAAGTGCTGTGGAGTGCATAGTGTAATATAAGTGCAAAAAGTATTATTCTTCATATGTCGTCACAATACCAGGATCTGAGGATCTTCTATTTGAAGGTCTGGGGCTCTCTGAGGCGCTGTCGCTGTCTGTCTCATTGTCTTCCTCTTTTGACACTGTAGTGCGGTGGACAAGAGAACATTAACTGGTTAATAACAAGAAATATGGAGTGTACGAACTGAGCCATAAACCCTCCCCATACCATGTCCAGCAGACATTGTAGGATTACTATATGGATTTTATTATTAGGGTACGGACACACTGGCGTGAAACTCGGATGAGTGCAATGTGTGATTTCATCGCATTGCACTCGGACCAATGTTATTCAATGTCTGAGAGCACTGACGGGTGTCGGACACTTTTTTCTCAGCCAGATTCAGGATGAGAAAAAAGTCGCAACATTCTGCGACAGTCTGCGATTCACACCGAGACTCACCAATGCAAGTCTATGGGTCCGACAAAATTACATACCGCACACTGACAGCACATGGACCATCCGAGAGGCATCAGTTTTTTTCACTGATACATTATCATTCTGTAACTGAGAACACTGTAAAATGTTCCTGTAAATGATTCTACAGTAATAGCTGCTGAGGAAAGAACAGATTGCACACGGATGTGATCTGAGAGAAATGTCGGACACTTGCACAGCAGTTGGATGCCAAATGGGCCAAAAACCGATGACACTCATCCGACTCTCCTGGATGAGAAACGGACTGATTTTAAGACGGCGGGAGAGAGTGTACCACCATGTCCTCAGCTCTGTGCTGTGTACAGTGTACCACTATGTCCTCAGCTCCGTGCTGTGCACAGACAGTGTACCACCATGTCCTCAGCTCCGTGCTGTGCACAGACAGTGTACCACCATGTCCTCAGCTCCGTGCTGTGCACAGACAGTGTACCACCATCTCCCCAGTTCTGTGCTGTGCACAGACGGTGTACGGTACACTGTCTGTGCACAGCACGGAGCTGAGGACATGGTGGTACACTGTCTGTGCACAGCACGGAGCTGAGGACATGGTGGTACACTGTCTGTGCACAGCACGGAGCTGAGGACATGGTGGTACACTGTCTGTGCACAGCACGGAGCTGAGGATATGGTGGCACACTTTCTGTGCACAGCACAGAGCTGGGGAGATGGTGGTACACCTCTGTGCACAACACGGAGCTGAGGACATGGTGGTACAATGTGCACAGCACGGAGCTGGTGGTACACTATGTGCACAGCACAGAGCTGGGGAGATGGTGGTACACTATGTGCACAGCACAGAGCTGAGGACATCCCAGAAGAGACAGACAGGCCACAGACGGGGGCGGGACAACACTGAGCCCACCTGGGAGAACAACTCACAGCACCCAACACACTGCCCAGAAATCATATAGGACAGGCAGGAGAACTACAACTCCCAGCATGCCACACCCTGCCAACACAGGAAGGTGGTGGCAGCTGCATGGAGGCAGACACACGGTACAGCCACCATTATCACCACACACAGCGCCAGCCACAGCCCCAGTCCTCCTGCACCCCCTTCCTCCTCTCCTCTGTCCTCCTGCACCCCATCCTCCTCTCCACTGTCCATCCTGCTGCTCCTCTTGCACCCCCGCCCTCCTCTCCTTTGTCTCACCTGCTGCTCCTCTGTCCTCCTGCACCCCTGTCCTCCTCTCCGCTGTCCCTCCTGCTGCTCCTCTGTCCTTCTGCACCCCACAACTCACACACAGAGACACAAATAGAGACACAACTCACACACACACACATCACACACACAACACACACAGATACAACTCACACACAGAGACACAACTCATAGAGACACAACTCTCACAGACACATTACACACAACACACACAGACACAACTCAGAGACACAACCTCAGAGACACAACTCACACACAGACACATCACACACAACACACACAGAGACACATCACACACAACTCACGCACAGACACAACTCACACATAGAAGACACAGGCACACAACTCACACATAGAAAACAAACAGACAACTCACACAAGACGCAACTCACACAGAAGACACATACAACTCACACACAGAAGACACAACTCACACAGAAGACACACAACTCACTCAAACACACATACAGACACACAACTCACACACACATTTTACAGATACCTTACTGCTGCAGCCCAGGTCTGAGTGTGGGGGCCGCTGTCATCCCTCCCCCCACCCCCATATCATATGGGGGGTGGGGAGGTGGGAGCGGCCCACAAAGTTCACTGGGCTGCAGCATTGCATATGGGGATGGGGATGGGACCGGCCCACACAGACCTGGGCTGCAGCAGGGCTGCAGCATTGCATATGGCCCATATGCAATGCTGCAGTGCCTGCTGCAGCCCAGGTCTGGCTTTCAGACCCCACTGTGTCCCTCCTAGCTGCTGCATGATGGCATGACTCTGACCATCAGGTTGCTCTGCACTGTCACTGAGTCACAAACTAGTCAGACTCCTCAGAGTCTGAGACTAGTCAGAGACTCAGAGGCAGTCTGGGCTCTGCTCAGGCTGAGGCTGGCACTGCTGCCTGCTGGCTGTACTGTCTGTGCACAGCACAGAACACACAGTACCGCCGGCGCAGCCTAAACTATGATCCCGCCGCCCGCCTGCACCATGCTGCAGACTGCAGTGCAATCTGCAGACTGACTGACACCAGCAGCGGCGGTAGCTGAAGGCAGCTCCGGACCTGAAGCAGCCACCACATGGTCACGGAGCGGCACCACGGAAGGCACTGTCTGTCTGTGTCGGGACTCGGGCGCATTTACACATCACATAATTACTGTAGTCGCCGCTGGCGATTTGCTGCCCGGGGGTGCTCTGCAGGAACTCCAAGTCCCCGACTCCTCCTTGGCGGGCTCCAGTGGCGTAACTAGAGTCCGAAGGGCCCCGGTGCGAAATTTGGACCTGGGACACCCCCCCCCCCAAGATAATATAATGCCACCTCACAGCCGCTCCAGATAATATAACGCCGCCTCACAGCCGCTCCAGATAATATAACGCCGCCTCACAGCCGCTCCAGATAATATAACGCCGCCTCACAGCCGCTCCAGATAATATAACGGCACCTCACAGCCGCTCCAGATACTACAATGCCGCCTCACAGCCGCTCCAGACAATATAATGCCACCTCACAGCTGCTCCAGATAATATAACGCCGCCTCACAGCCGCTCCAGATAATATAACGCCGCCTCACAGCCGCTCCAGATAATATAACGCCGCCTCACAGCCGCTCCAGATAATATAACGCCGCCTCACAGCCGCTCCAGATAATATAACGCCGCCTCACAGCCGCTCCAGATAATATAACGCCGCCTCACAGCCGCTCCAGATAATATAACGCCGCCTCACAGCCGCTCCAGATAATATAACGCCGCCTCACAGCCGCTCCAGATAATACAATGCCGCCTCACAGCCGCTCCAGATAATATAATGCCACCTCACAGCCGCTCCAGATAATATAACGCCACTTCACAGCCGCTCCAGATAATATAACGCCACCTCACAGCCGCTACAGATAATATAATGCCACCTCACAGCCGCTCCAGATAATATAATGCCACCTCACAGCCGCTCCAGATAATACAATGCCGCCTCACAGCCGCTCCAGATACTACAATGCCGCCTCACAGCCGCTCCAGATAATATAACGCCGCCTCACAGCCGCTCCAGATAATATAATACCGCCTCACAGCCGCTCCAGATAATACAATGCCGCCTCACAGCTTCTACAAATAACATAATGCCGCCTCATAGCCGCTCCAGATAATATAATGCCGCCTGACTATAATGCCGCCTCATAGCCGTTCCAGATAATATAATTCTGCACACACAGCCACATACATTGCACACGCAGTCACATGCATTGCACACACAGTCACATGCATTGCACTCAGTCACATGCATTGCACTCACAGTCACATGCATTGCACTCACAGTCACATGCATTGCACTCACAGTCACATGCATTGCACACACAGTCACATGCATTGCACACACAGTCACATGCATTGCACACACAGTCACATGCATTGCACACACAGTCACATGCATTGCACATACAGTCACATGCATTGCACATACAGTCACATGCATTGCACACAGTCACATGCATTGCACTCACAGTCACATGCATTGCACATACAGTCACATGCATTGCACTCACATGCATTGCACTCACAGTCACATGCATTGCACACAGTCACATGCATTGCACATACAGTCACATGCATTGCACATACAGTCACATGCATTGCACAGTCACATGCATTGCACATACAGTCACATGCATTGCACATACAGTCACATGCATTGCACATACAGTCACATGCATTGCACATACAGTCACATGCATTGCACACAGTCACATGCATTGCACACAGTCACATGCATTGCACTCACAGTCACATGCATTGCACATACAGTCACATGCATTGCACTCACATGCATTGCACTCACAGTCACATGCATTGCACACAGTCACATGCATTGCACATACAGTCACATGCATTGCACATACAGTCACATGCATTGCACAGTCACATGCATTGCACATACAGTCACATGCATTGCACATACAGTCACATGCATTGCACGTCACATGCATTGCACATACAGTCACATACATTACACACACAGTCACATACACTGCACCCACAGCCAACACATACTGCACCTTCTCTCCTGTGTGCTCCATGCTCCCTGAAGGTCTTCATGCCAGGCCCAGGAAGCAGTGACTAAAGCGCTGTGTGAGGAGGAGGAGAGCAGTCCAGGCTGGGAGACTAAGCAGCTCCTCTTCTAAGCAGCTCCTCTTCTAAGCAGCTCCTCTTCGGCAGAGAGGTAGGCGTGCTGCTGCATGCCTCCTACAGTCCCCAGCCTGCTCCCGCGGTCTGCAATGCATGCAGATGAAGAAGGGGGGCGGGGTGGCTGCAATGTGAGCGCGGGGAGTGCCAGTAGTCCTCCGGCGGCCGTGATCATCCGCCTGGGGACTGCCCTGTAGAGCGCCACACAGCTGGTGCAGGGGTCGGCGGGCTCCGGGCCCGGTCTCACTTGCGCCCGCCGGGCTCCTTTCTGGAATGAGGTGAGGCGGGTGGGCCGTGGGCGGGAGGGCGCGATGAACGAGGGTGGCAGGGGGCGGGGCCTCCCAGTCAGCTCGGTGCCGGGCAAAAAATAAACAAACACACTTAGATGCCGCCCTGCCCGAATTCCTCCAGGGGGACCCGTTCAGGCCCGTTGGGGGGCGGGGCTAGGGGGGCGGGGCCACAATGCCTGGGGGCCCACCCTGACTTTTACCCGGTAACCCGGCGGCCCAGTCCGAGCCTGCGAGTGGATACTGTACATACAGGACTGTATTACCCGAGTGTATATTCTACATACAGGGCTGTATTACCCGAGTGTATACTGTACATACAGGGGTGTATTACCCGAGTGTATACTGTACATACAGAGCTGTATTACCCGAGTGTATACTGTACATACAGGGCTGTATTACCCCAAGTGTATACTGTACATATAGGGCTGTATTACCCAAGAGTATATTCAGGGCTGGCGTCCCCGGGTAAGTGTCGGGGCCCTGAGCAGCTGGGGTGGCCTACTGGCTATCAGAGGCAAGCAGCCCTGACGGCCAAGGGCCCATCAAGGAAGGCAGCTGTGATAAGGAGGGGCCCAGCAGGGACACTCAGCTTGCAGCTGAGTGCTCCCTCAGCGCTGTCAGTGCACATGGCTAATGTGAATGCAATTCAAATTAGCCATGTGCTGGCTCCCACCTGTGCTTGCTCCTCAGCTGACTGCAGCTGAGTAATGAGTCATCACCCTGCAACTTCATCAAACTGCTGCAGCCGTGCTTGCAGTGAGGAGGAGCGTGGACGGGAGCCTGCTGCAATGACACGCAGGGGCAGCAACTGAGGAGGAAAGGAGCTCCGAGGGAGCGGAGGGAAGGTAAGCATAAACTTTTATTTTTTTTTTTACTATGTGCAGCATGATGGGGGATTATAGAGGCTGTCACTGGGCTGTTTGGAGGTGGTGCTGGGCTGTGGAGACTGCTGCTGGGTTATGATGGCTGTGCTATGGAGGCTGCTGCTGGGGTATCTGGAGGCTGTACTATGGAGGCTAATGCTGGGACATAGAGGCTGCTGCTGGGTTATGGAAGCTGTGCTATAGAGGCTGCTGCTGAGTTATGGAGGCTGTTGCTGGGAAAAAGAGGCTACTGTTGGGTTATGAAGGCTGTGCTAGGGAGGCTGCTGCTGAGGTATATGGAGGCTGTGCTATGAAGGCTGCTGCCGAGGTATATGTAGGCTGTGCTATGGAGGCTACTGCTGGGACATAGAGGCTGCTGCTGGGTTATGGAAGCTGTGTTATGGAGGCTGCCACTGAGTTATGGAGGCTGTGCTATGGAAGCTGCTGCTGAGTTATGGAGGTTGTGCCATGGAGGCTGCTGCTGAGGTATGCAGGGTGCTTCTGAGGTATATGGAGGCTGTCCTATGAAGGCAGCTGCTGGGACATAGAGACTGCTGCTGGGTTATGGAGGCTGTGCTATGTATGCTACTGCTGTGACATAGAGGCTGCTGCTGGGTTATGGAAGCTGTGCTATGGAGGCTGCTGCTAAGTTATGAAGGCTGAGCTATGGAGGCTGCTGCTGAGTTATGGAGGCTGTGCTATGGAGGCTGCGGCTGAGGTATGTGGAGGCTGTGCTATGCAAGGGTGCTGCTGAGGTATATGGAGGCTGTGCTATGAATGTAGCTGCTAGGACATAGACTGCTGCTGGGTTATGGAGGCTGAGCTATGGAGGCTGCTGCTGGGACGTAGAGGCTACTGCTGAGTTATGGAGGATGTGCTATGGGGGCTGCTGCTGAGGTATATGGAGGCTGCTGCTGGGACATAGAGACTGCTGCAGGGGTATATGGAGGCTGTGCTATGGAGGCTGCTGCTGGGACATAGAGGCTACTGCTGGTTATGGAGGCTGTACTATGGAGGCTGCTACTGAGGAATATGGAGGCTGCGCTAAGGAGGCTGCTGCTGGGGTATATGGAGGTTGTGCTATGGAGGCTGCTGCTGAAGTATATGGAGGCTGTGCTAGGGAGGCTGCTGCTGGGATATATTGAGGCTGTGCTATGGAGGCTGCTGCTAGGTTATGGAAGCTGTGCTATGGAGGGTGCTGCTGAGTTATGCAGGCTGTGCTATGGAGGCTGCTGCAGGGACACAGAGCATGCTGCTGGATTATTGAGGCTGTGCTATGGAGACTGCTGCTGGGGTATATGGAGGCTGCTGCTGGGATATATTGAGGCTGTGCTAAGAAGGCTACTGCTGGGACATAGAGGCTGCTGCTGGGTTATGGAAGCTGTGCTATGGAGGCTGCTGCTGAGGTATGTGAAGGCTGTGCTATGGAGGCTGCTGCTGAGGTATGTGGAGGCTGTGCTATGCAGGGTGCTGCTGAGGTATGTTGAGGCTGTGCTATGCAGGGTGCTGCAGAGGTATATGGAGGCTGTGCTATGAAGGCAGCTGCTGGGACATAGAGACTGCTGCTGGGTTATGGAGGCTGTGCTATGGAGGCTGTGCTATGGAGGCTACTCCTGGGACACAGAGGCTGCTGCTGGGTTATGGAAGCTGTGCTATTGAGGCTGCTGCTGAGTTATGAAGGCTGTGCTATGGAGGCTGCTGCTGAGTTATGGAGGCTGTGCTATGGAGGCTGCTGCTGAGGTATGTGGAGGCTGTGCTATGCAGGGTGCTGCTGTGGTATGTGGAGGCTGTGCTATGAATATAGCTGCTAGGACATAGACTGCTGCAGAGGTATATGGAGGCTGTGCTATGAAGGCAGCTGCTGGGACAGAGACTGCTGCTGGGTTATGGAGGCTGTGCTATGGAGGCTGCTGCTAGGACATAGAGGCTACTGTTGGGTTATGGAGGCTGTGCTATGGAGGATGCTGCTGAGGTATATGGAGGCTGTGCTATGGAGGCTGTTGCTGGGACATAGAGGCTACTGCTGAGTTATGGAGGATGTGCTATGGGGCTGCTGCTGAGGTATATGGAGGCTGTTGCTGCGACATAGAGATTGCTGCTGGGGTATATGGAGGCTGTGCTATGGAGGTTGCTGCTTAGGTATATGGAGGCTGCGCTAAGGAGGTTGCTGCTGGGGTATATGGAGGTTGTGCTATGGAGGCTGCTGCTGAGGTATAAGGAGGCTGCGCTAAGGAGGCTGCTGCTGGGTTATGGAAGCTGTGCTATAGAGGGTGCTGTTGAGTTATGGAGGCTGTGCTATGGAGGCTGCTGCGGGCATAGAGCATGCTACTGGGTTATTGAGGCTGTGCTATGGAGACTGCTGCTGGGGTATATGGAGGCTGCTGCTGGGATATATTGAGGCTGTGCTAAGGAGGCTACTGCTGGGACATAGAGGCTGCTGCTGGGCTATGGAAGCTGTGATATGGAGGCTGCTGCTGAGTTATGGAGGCTGTGCTATGGAGGCTGCAGCTGAGGTATGTGGAGGCTGTGCTATGCAGGGTGCTGCAGAGGTATATGGAGGCTGTGCTATGAAGGCAGCTGCTGGGACATAGAAACTGCTGCTAGGTTATGGAGGCTGTGCTATGGAGGCTGCTGCTGGGTTATGGAAGCTGTGCTATGGGGGCTGCTGCTGAGGTATATGGAGGCTGCTGCTTAGGTATATGGAGGCTGCGCTAAGGCTGCTGCTGGGGTACATGGAGGCTGTGCTATGGAGGCTGCTGCTGAGGTATATGGAGGCTGCTGAGGTATATGGAGGTTGTGCTATGGAGGCTGCTGCTGAAGTATATGGAGGCTGTGCTATGGAGGTTGCTGCTGGGATATATTGAGGCTGTGCTAAGGAAGCTACTGCTGGGACATAGAGGCTTCTGCTGGGTTATGGAAGCTGTGCTATGGAGGCTGCTGCTGAGTTATGGAGATTGTGCTATGGAGGCTGCTGCTGAGTTATGGAGGTTGTGCTATGGAGCCTGCTGCTGCTGAAGTATATGGAGGCTGTGCTATGGAGGCTGCTGCTGAGGTATATGGAGGCTGCGCTAAGGAGGCTGCTAATGGGGTATATGGAGGCTGCTGTTGAAGTATATGGAGGCTGTGCTATGGAGGCTGCTGCTGAGGTATATGGAGGCTGCGGCTAAGGAGGCTGCTGCTGGGGTATATGGAGGCTGCTGTTGAAGTATATGGAAGCTGTGCTATGGAGGGTGCTGCTGAGTTATGGCGGCTGTGCTATGGAGGCTACGGCTGGGACATAGAGCATGCTACTGGGTTATTGAGGCTGTGCTATGGAGACTGCTGCTGGGACATAGAGGTTGCTTGGGTTATGGAAGCTGTGCTATGGAGGCTGCTGCTGAGATATGGAGGCTGTGCTATCGAGGCTGCTGCTGAGGTATGTGGAGGCTGTGCTATGCAGGGTGCTGCAGAGGTATATGGAGGCTGTGCTATGAAGGCAGCTGCTGGGACATAGAGACTGCTGCTGGGTTATGGAGGCTGTGCTATGGAGGCTGCTGCTGGGACATAGAGGCTACTGCTGGGTTATGGAGGCTGTGCTATGGAGGATGCTGCTGAGGTATATGGAGTCTGTGCTATGGAGGCTGCTGCTGGGATATAGAGGCTACTGCTGAGTTATGGAGGATGTGCTATGGGGGCTGCTACTGAGGTATATGGAGGCTGTTGCTGCGACATAGAGACTGCTGCTGGGGTATATGGAGGCTGTGCTATGGAGGCTGCTGCTGAGGTATATGGAGGCTGCACTAAGGAGGCTTCTGCTGGGGTTTATGGAGGTTGTGCTATGGAGGCTGCTGCTGAAGTATATGGAGGATGTGCTATGCAGGCTGATGCTGGGATATATTGAGGTTGTGCTATTGAGGCTGCTGCTGTGTTATGGAAGCTGTGCTGTGGAGGCTGCTGCTGAGTTATGGAGGCTGTGCTATGGAGGCTGCTGCTCGGTTATGGAGGCTAACTGCTGAGGTATATGGAGGCTGTGCTATGGAGCCTGCTGCTGGGGTATATGGAGGCTGTGCTATGCAGGCTGATGCTGGGATATATTGAGGTTGTGCTATGGAGGCTGCTGCTGTGTTATGGAAGCTGTGCTGTGGAGTGCTGTGCAGAGGCTGCTGCTGTATGGAGGCTGCTGACGGTATATGGAGGCTTGCTATGAGCGCTGAGGTATATGGAGGCTGTGCTATGGAGCCTGCTGCTGAGTATATGGAGGCTGTGCTAATGGAGGCTGCTGCTGGGAATATATTGAGGTTGTACATGGAGCTACTCTGATATATGAGGTTGTATGGAGGCTGTGCTATGGAGGCTGCTGCTGGGGTATATGGAGGCTGTACTATGGAGGCTGCTGCTGGGACAGAGGCTTCTGCTGAGTTATGGAGGCTGTGCTATGGAGGCTGCTGCTGGGGTATATGGAGGCTGTGCTATGGAGGCTGCTGCTGGGACATAGAGGCTACTGATGCTGGGTTATGGAGGCTGTGCTATGGAGGCTGCTGCTGAGGTATATAGAGGCTGCTGCTGAGATAACATAGTAACATAGTTTTTAAGGTTGAAGGAAGACATGTTGATCCAGAGGAAGGCAAAAAAAAAACCCATGCGGCAACACTAAGCTCCAGATTGGGGGAAAAAATTCCTTCCTGACTCTAGATATGGCAATCAGACTAATTCCCTGGATCAACGCCCTATCAAAGAATCTAGTATAGGGTCATTCCATGACAAGTGAACCAATGATTATTACCTCTATATTTTTAATTCTTTTGAGATTTTGTTATTTGATAATAGCATGTCAGACAATGCAATATGTGAAGAGAAAAATTTTTTAAAAAATTTATTTTTTTTTTAAATGATTTTCAAAGTTCGGAAAAAGTGCGAATTTCGCTGTTGCCTGCCTTTACGTTTCTCCTCATAACTAAGGCTAGGAATAAGATAGAGAGACAAAATAAACACCATTCTACTCATAACTATACAGGCTTTCACCAGATATGTCACAAGAGGATCTTTGTTAATATTTTACCCATGTGATCGCAAGCGCAAAACTTTAAAACGCATTTCCGAAAAATCGGCGCGCTTTAAATATTTCAAAAACTGCCCATGTGTCTGATTTGCCCTTAGCCACATCTGTACCAAATTTCAAGTTGGGATCGCGATGGGATCATATTTTAAAATATTTTAATATTAATAGCGTCAATGGGTCATTCCATATCAAGTGATCTAAATATGAATATTTTTTTTACCTGACGTCTTTAGATTTTTTTTATTTTTTTTTCTTTATGAAGTACTACTTTAGTTAATTACAAATTAAAAGTTTAGAATTTTTTTCTTCATCAGTTAATTTTTTACAGATTTTTAAAGTTTAAAAAAAGTGTGAATTTTGGCCTGGTATGACTTTACATTTTTTTTTATCTTGGGCTAGAAATAAGATAGAGAAACAAAATAAACACCATTCTACTCAGAACTGTCCATGCTTTCACCAGATATGTCACAAGAGTATATTTGTTAATTTTAATTTTTTACCCATGCGAACGCAATCGCAACATTTTGAAACGCATTTCCGAAAAAACGTTTTAATAAAAATTTTCCAAAACTGCCATGTGTCTTTTATGCTCTTAGCCACATCTGTACCAAATTTCAAGTTGGGATCGTGATGGGATCATATTTTAAAATATTTAACTATTATAGTGTCAATTCAAAAATCTTGAATTCAGATCTGTTCAACCTGTGGTCTAAAAGCGTGGGGTCTATATTTATCAAATCCATTATTTTTAGACATTACTGTATTATTTTGATATGTTACAGCTTAGAAGCAGGAGAGGACATATAGGAAAAAGCTTTGTTATGGCTCAACCTGAGAAAGCACAGGGATAGACAGTGAATGCAGAGCAGATGATAGGCCAGCAGCTCTGTCAATCATGTTAAGTGTCTACCCACTGCTTTCAGGAAGTAAGACAGCTCGTTCAGACCTTTCATGTCCTGACATGTCTGGACATCTTCACTCCTGAACAAACAATAGTCTGTACAAAGCCATCAAGGCTGTGTACTAAAATATGGGTGAGTAAATATATTAATAGTTTAATGCTTTTATTATTAAGGGCCAATACACACAGTGCTATTCTTAGGGATCATCATTCAGAAAAACAGCCCCAATGATTTCTATGGGGTTCACCACATGCAGTGTTTTTGGAAACACTCAAGAGTGAGTAAATCACTGCTTGAACTACTTTTTAATCGCTGCAATAAATGCAGCATTTATCATTTATATAAAAAAGCTGCCATTTTTTTCACTAGCGATTAAAAAAACTAACGCATATGTGGTAAAAACTTGGTAGAAACACAAGCTGCCAAAACTGCAGCGTGTATCTGCAGACAGAAAAAACTGCGCGCGCTAGCCCTAAAACTCACTTTATAGTAATACAGTTCTATCTCAAGTGTACTGTAAATCTTTATTTTTATTACCTATCTTCCTTACTTAATATTAACTGTATTTTTCCCACACAGCAATGGCTGCTACTTCTCAAGAAACAGCATTTTATCATAGACACTGTTGCAATCCTTTTGAAAAAATATGAATATGATTGACGCTGGTGGCTGGCTACTGTACTCTCCAAAGATTGTGAAAATGAAGAAGTAGAATTGACTTTATTGCATCCTTCTGGTCCAGCGCCATCCTTTGTGTATCCAAGAATGCCAGACATTTTAAAAGTGCACAAAAATCAGATATTAACTCAGGCGGAGCCTAACACTGTGACAGGCCGGACATACTCTTTGACACACAAGGAAATGGCGATTGCTAGTAAGCGTTTATGGACAAGATTACATTTCACCCACTAGAAGGGACAAATTGATAAAATGCCACTTTAAAAACATACTATTAATTGTTTGATTAGTTCATAATTTATAGAACGATGATTTAACTACTGTACTATTCTTATTAAACACTTCATAAATCACATGTTTAGTGATAGAATAGAAAACAAATTTATATGTATAAATAGGGGTTAACATTTTTGGTTCTTTTAATCTTGTTTAATCAAACTTGAGGATATGATCACCTTTCTTCTTTTGGTTTGTTCAATACATTAAAGTTGAAAATGCTGAGCGTTGTGTTCTGATGATTAAGATGTATTTATCCTGGCACTTAAGGGATTTGTTTTTTGTGTTTCTTTTTTGTTGCATATAAATGTTTTATTCAATAAGTTGTGATAACTCATACAACCATAAAATAAAAAATATATAAATTTGACAGGTCCCAAGTTGAATCTCTGCACAAATATAACCAAGAACAAAACCAGTCATTTTTTCACAATTGCCCGTCAATAGTTTGAATTTGATATAAAGAAACATAGTCTTGTAACATATCAAATGAAAGCTGTTACCGTTCTGAGTAAAATGATGCCTCTCCCACTTCATTATCTTATTTCTAGCCTGAGATAAAAAAAATGTAAAGCCATACCAGGCCAAAATTCACCCTTTTTTAAAAATTTAAAAATCTGTGAAAAATTAACTGATGAAGAAAAAAATTCTAAACTTTTAATTTGTAATTAACTAAAGTTGTACTTCATAAAGAAAAAGAATTAAAAAAATCTAAAGACGTCAGGAAAAAAAATATATTCATATTTAGATCACTTGATATAGAATGACCCATTGACGCTATTAATATTAAAATATTTTAAAATATGATCCCATCGCGATCCCAACTTGAAATTTGGTACAGATGTGGCTAAGAGCAAATCAGACACATGGGCAGTTTTTGAAATATTTAAAGCGCGCCGATTTTTCGGAAATGCGTTTTAAAGTTTTGCATATGCGATCACATGGGTAAAATATTAACAAAGATCCTCTTGTGACATATCTGCTGAAAGCCTGCACAGTTCTGAGTAGATTGGTGTTTATTTTGTTTCTCTATCTTATTTCTAGCCCGAGATATGTTAGAAAATGTAAAGCCATACCAGGCCAAAATTCGCACTTTTTTAAAACTTTAAAAATCTGTAAAAAATTAACTGATAAAGAAAAAAATTCAAAACTTTTTTTTTGTAATTAACTAAAGTTGTTCTTCATATAGAAAAAAAATTTAAAAAATCTGAGGACGTCAGGGAAAAAAAATATTCATTTTTGGATCACTTGACATGGAATGACCCATCACACAACGTTTCGGCTCCAGTTGAGCCTTTCTCAAGTGAGTCTTCTGTATATATAGAAAGGGGGTTTGTGGTTCAGTTCCCACATGAGCAACTGCTCAGGCCAGTACCCTGTTTGAGATACTCAGCATATGACTCCGTCCTTTGTGTCAGTGCAGCAGCATGGTGGCTGGTCTGGGTGGATGGATATATTTAAAGACTTTGTGGCCTATTTTTCCCTTGTGCACCTAAACGGTGGTCGAGCTATACTATATGCTCTCTGATTAATCATAATCACAGACATGGATTCTTTACTGTAAGAGCAGTGAGACTATGGAACTCTCTGCCACATGATGCTGTAATGAGTGAGTCACTACTAACATTTAAGAAGGGCCTGGATGCCTATCTTGAAAACTATAATATTACCAGTCATCTATCACCACATCCACTGCATTTGTTTGGTCCAGTCCAGAACTTACTTCTTCATAGAAGCTTATCAGATTAGTTTGACAGGAACGGTCCCTCGTAAAACCATGTTGATATTGGGTCATGAGGTTATTTTTCTTCAGATACTCCAGTATAGCATCTCTTAGAAAACCCTCTAGGATTTTACCCACAGTAGAGGTTAAGCTTACTGGCCTATAATTTCCAAGTTCAGTTTTTGTTCCCTTTTTGAATATTGGCACCACATTTGCTATACGCCAGTCCTGTGGTACAGACCCTGTTATTATGGAATCTTTAAAGATTAAAAATAATGGTCTATCTATGACAGTACTTATTTCCTGCAGCACTCTGGGGTTTATCCCATCCGGGCCCGGGGATTTGTCAATTTTAGTGATTTTTAGACGATGCCGTACTTCCTGCTGGGTTAAGTAGGTGACATTTAATTAACAGTTTTTGTTATCACTGATCATATTGTCTGTCATGGGATTTTCTTGTGTAAATACTGTTGAAAAAAAATCATTTAGCATATTGGCTTTTTCCTCATCCTCATCCACCATTTTACCCAGATTATTTTTAAAGGGGCCAACACAATCATCTTTTAGCTTCTTACTATTTATGTAGTTAAAAAATATTTTGGGATTATTTTTACTTTCTCTGGCAATGAGTCTCTCTGTCTCAATCTTTGCTGCCTTGATTTGCTTTTTACAAATGGTACCGTATATACTCGCGTATAAGCTGAGTTTTTCAGCCCAAAAATTGGGCTGAAAAGTCCCCCCTCGGCTTATACGCGAGTCACTGTATACTGTATACACTGTATACAGTATACAGCAGCCCCCCCATATCAGTATACAGGCCCCCCTTATGTAGCAATCCTGAAAAGGAAAACATTATCATACTTATCCGTCCCGCTGTCCCGCTGCCTTCATCATCGCGCTCCTCCTCCTCCGGCTTCATCCGTCTTCTTCCGGCGGGCGCAGGCAATGACGTCATTGTCTGCGCCTGAAGACGGAGGAGCGCGATGATGACGGCGGCGGCAGCGGGACGGATAAGTATGATAATGTTTTCCTTTTCAGGATTGCTACACAAGGGGGGGGGCTGTATATTTATCTGGGGCTGCTGTATACCCCCTGGGGCTGCTGTATTACCCCTGGGGCTGCTGTATAGCCCCTGGGGCTGCTGTATTACCCCTGGGGCTGCTGTATTACCCCTGGGGCTGCTGTATAGCCTCTGGGGCTGCTGTATAGCCTCTGGGGCTGCTGTATAGCCCCTGGGGCTGCTGTATACCCCTGGGGCTGCTGTATACCCCCTGGGGTTGCTGTATTACCCCTGGGGCTGCTGTATTACCCCTGGGGCTGCTGTATTACCCCTGGGGCTGCTGTATTACCCCTGGGGCTGCTGTATAGCCTCTGGGGCTGCTGTATAGCCCCTGGGGCTGCTGTATTACCCCTGGGGCTGCTGTATTACCCCTGGGGCTGCTGTATTACCCCTGGGGCTGCTGTATTACCCCTGGGGCTGCTGTATTACCACTGGGGCTGCTGTATTAACCCTGGGGCTGCTGTATTACCACTGGGGCTGCTGTATAGCCCCTGGGGCTGCTGTATTACCCCTGGGGCTGCTGTATTACCACTGGGGTCTGTATATACCACTGGGGAGGCTGCTGTATACCACACTGCTGGGGGCTGTATACCTGTGCTGGGGTCCACCCTCGGCTTATACACGAGTCAATAGGTTTTCCCAGGTTTTGGGGGCAAAAGTAGGGGGGTCGGCTTATACACGGGTCGGCTTATACACGAGTATATACGGTATTTAATTTTCTGTATTTATTTAATGCCTAATCACTACCTACTTGCTTTAACTCCCTAAATGCTTTCTTTTTGTCATTTATTGCGCCCCTTACAGCCTTATTTAGCCATAGTGGTTTCCTCCTATTTCAAGCATGCTTATTCCCATAGGGTATATATTGTGCACAGGCCCTATTCAGGATGCTAATAAACGTCTCCCACTTGCTTTGTGTAATTTTATGTCTCAGGACATCGTCCCAGTTTATTGCACTAAGATCATCTCTCAACCGTTGGAAATTTGCCTTCCTGAAGTTTAGTGTCCTTGTAGCCCCTCTACTACACATCTTATTAAAGGATACTTGAAAACTTATTATTTTATGATCACTATTACCCAAGTGATCTCCAACCCGTATATTTGACATGCGGTCTGGCCTGTTGGTTAATATTAGGTCCAGCAGTGCCCCCCTTCTTGTTGGGTCCTGAACCAGTTGTGAAAGGTAATTGTCTCTCATAGTTGTCAAAAACCTATTACCTTTGCTAGAACTGCAGGTTTCTGTTCCCCAATGTATTTCAGGGTAGTTGAAGTCCACCATAATAATTACTTCTCCCTGAGTCGCTGCTTCATCTATTTGCTTTATGAAGATATTCTCCTCCACTTCCATTATTGTTGGAGACTTATAACAAACCCCTATCAGTAATTTATTATTTTTTCCCCCTCCTCTTTTTCTCCACCCACAGGGACTCTACACTTCCATTAAATTCACCTATATTATCACGCAGGATATATGGTATATGGAGACGGTGCTATGGAGGCTGCTGCTGGGGTATATGGAGGCTGTGTTATGGAGGCTACTGCTGGGTTATGGAGGCTGTTGCTGAGGTATATGGAGGCTGTGCTATGGAGGCTACTACTGTGACATAGAGGCTGCTGCTGAGTTATGGAGGCTGTGCTATGGAGGCTGCTACTGGGCTATATGAAGGCTGCTGCTGCTATATATATATATATGTCTCTAAGCGCAGAGGTAAAGAGAACCGGGCACTATCCGTGGTAAGAATCAGTCCAAATGATTGATAGCACAATATCAGGTGGTGCCCGCTAATGGTAAGTGTAATTATATCACAAAAAAGAAAACAGACCAGAGGCACTCACCATAGTTGAATCGTGCTGTAGGGGAGGGAGGTGCAGGGACGTCAGGTGGACGACGGTGACCGTTTCGCAGCAGACAGCTGCTTCAACTGGTCACCGTCGTCCACCTGACGTCCCTGCACCTCCCTCCCCTACAGCACGATTTCCTCATGCAACTTTGTTGGAATCGTTAAATAAACAGAAGATTCAACTATGGTGAGTGCCGCTGGTCTGTTTTCTTTTTTTGTGATAAATATATATGTGTATATATGTTGGCTGTGCTGTATATATTTTTTGGAGGTTGTGCTGGGCTGTATATATTATTTGGAGGCTGAGCTGGGCTGAATATATTATTTGGAGGCTGTCCTGGGCTGTAAATATAAATGGAGGCTGTGCTGTATATATTATTTGGAGACTGTGCTGTCATGTATATATAATATGGAGGCTGTATATATTATTTTGAGGCTGCCTGTATATATTATTTGGAGGCTGTGTTGTACTGTATATATTAAATGGAGACTGATTCTGTGCTGTATATAGTATTTGGAGGCTGTGCTGTATATACAATAAGGAGGCTGTGATTGGTTATATTTTTATTAGTTGGATGCTGTGCTGGGCATTGGACTGTATATATTGGAGGCTGCTGCTTGACTGCCACAGCATCCAAATAATATATACAGCTCAACACTGCCTCCAAATAATATATACAGCAGAGCCTCCAAACAATATATACAGCCAGCAGCAGCCTCCAAATAATATATACAGCAGAGCCTCCAAATAAAATATACAGTCCATCAGCAGCCTACAAATAATACACACAGTTCAGAGCCTCTTTATTACGTTTATACAGCCCAGCCTCCAAATATATACAAGCCCAGCAGCAGCCTATATACTATTTAAACAGCTATGCAGTCTCCATATTATATATACAGCCAGAAGCCTCTATTATATATGCAGCCTGGCACAGCCTCAATATTATATCTACAGCCCACCCACGAGCCTCTATATTACAGTGCTGGCCAAAAGTATTGATACCCCTGCAATTCTGTCAGATCATAATCAGTTTCTTCCTGAAAATTATTGCAATCACAAATTCTTTGGTATTTTTATCTTCATTTAATTTGTCTTCAATGAAAAAACACAAAAGAGAATGAAGCAAAAAGCAAAACATTGATCACTTCACACAAAACTACAAAAATGGACCAGACAAAAGTATTGGCACCCTCAGCCTAATACTTGGTTGCACAACCTTTAGCCAAAATAACTGCGATCAACAGCTTCCGGTAACCATCAAGGAGTTTCTTACAATGCTCTGCTGGAATTGTAGACCATTCTTCTTTGGCAAACTGCTCCAGGTCTCTGATATTTGAAGGGTGCCTTCTCCAAACTGCCATTTTTAGATCTCTCCACAGGTGTTCTATGGGATTCAGGTCTGGACTCATTGCTGGCCACCCTACAAGTCTCCAGTGCTTTCTCTCAAACCATTTTCTAGTGCTTTATGAAGTGTGTTTTGGGTCATTGTCCTGCTGGAAGACCCATGACCTCTGAGGGAGACCGAGCTTTCTCACACTGGGCCCTACATTATGCTGCAAAATTTGTTGGGAGTCTTCAGACTTCATAATGCCATGCACACGGTCAAGCAGTCCAGTTTCAGAGGCAGCAAAGCAACCCAAAACATCAGGGAACCTCCGCCATGTTTGACTGTAGGGACCATGTTCTTTTCTTTGAATGCCTTTTTTTCTCCTGTAAACTCTATGTTGATGCCTTTGCCCAAAAAGAGAGAACATTCTTCCAAAACATTTTAGGCTTTCTCAGGTAAGCTTTGGCAAACTCCAGCCTGGCTTTTTATGTCTCAGGGTAAGAAGTGGGGTCTTCCTGGGTATCCCTTTTCATTCAGACACCGACGGATAGTACGGGTTGACACTGTTGCACCCTTGGACTGCAGGGCAGCTTGAACTTGTTTGGATGTTAGTCGAGGTTATTTATCCATATCCACCATCCGCACAATCTTGCGTTGAAATCTCTCGTCAATTTTTCTTTTCCGTCCACATCTAGGGAGATTAGCCACAGTGCCATGGGCTTTAAACTTCTTGATGACACTGCGCACTGTAGACACAGGAACATTCAGGTCTTTGGAGATGGACTTGTAGCCTTGAGATTGCTCATGCTTCCTCACAATTTGGTTTCTCAAGTCCTCAGACAGTTCTTTGGTCTTCTTTCTTTTCTCCATGCTCAATGTGGTACACACAAGGACACAGGACAGAGGTTGAGTCAACTTTAATCCATGTCAACTGGCTGCAAGTGTGATTTAGTTATTGCCAACACCTGTTAGGTGCCACAGGTAAGTTACAGGTGCTGTTAATTACACAAATTAGAGAAGCATCACATGATTTTTCTAACAGTGACAATACTTTTGTGCACCCCCTTTTTATGTTTGGTGTGGAATTATATCCAATTTGGCTTTAGGACAATTTTTTTTTTGTTTTTTTCATTGAAGACAAATTAAATGAAGATAATAATACCAAAGAATTTGTGATTGCAATCATTTTCAGGAAGAAACTGAGTATTATCTGACAGAATTGCAAGGGTGTCAATACTTTTGGCCATGACTGTATATATACACAGCCCGCAGCTTCTATATTATATTCATGAATCATGGTATGTGTTAAAGGGGCCCACTGAGATTGTTTTGCCAGGGCCCACAAAAACCTGGAGTCGGCCATGTGTATACTGTACATACAGGGCTGTATTACCCAGAGTGTATACTGTACATACAGGGCTGTATTACCCGAGTGTATACTGTACATACAAGGCTGTATTACCCAGAGTGTATACTGTACATACAGGGCTTTATTACCCAGAGTGTATACTATGCATACAGGGCTGTATTACCCGAGTGTATACTGTACATACAGTCATATGAAAAAGTTTGGGCACCCCTCTTAATCTTACTCATTTTTTTTGGTTTAAAATTGGATTTTTGCAACAGCTATTTCAGTGTGATATATGTAATAACTAATGGACACAGTAATATTTCAGGATTGAAATGAGGTTTATTGTACTAACCGAAAATGTGAAATATGTATTATTTCAAAATTTGACAGGTGCAAAAGTATGGGCACCCTTCTGATTTTCATGATTTGAATACTCCTAACTACTTTTTACTGACTTACTGAAGCATTAAATTGGTTTGGTAACCTCATTGAGCTTTGTACTTCATAGCCCGGTGTATCTAATCATGAGAAAAGCTATTTCAGGTGTCCACTTGCAAGTTGTTCTCCTAGTTGCATCTTCTCTGAGGAGTAGCATCATGGGCTCCTCAAAACAGCTCTCAAATGATCTGAAAAAAAAGACTGTTCAACACAGTTGTTCAGGGGAAGGATACAAAAAGTTGTCTCAGAGATTTAACCTGTCAGTTTCCACTGTGAGGAACATAGTAAGGAAATGGAAGACCACAGGGACAGTTCTTGTAAAGGCCAGAAGTGGCAGGCCAACAAAAATATCAGAAAGGCAGAGAAGAAGAATGGTGAGAACAGTCAAGAACAATCCACAGACCACCTCCAAAGACCTGCAGCATCATCTTGCTGCAGATGGTGTCACTGTGCATCGGTCAACAATACAGCGCACACTGCACAAGGAGTAGCTGTATGGGAGAGTGATGTGAAAGAAGCCGTTTCTGAATGCACGCCACAAACAGAGTCGCCTGAGGTATGCAAAAGCACATTTGGACAACCCAGTTTCATTTTGGAAGAAGGTTCTGTGGACAGATGAAACAAAGATTGAGTTGTTTGGTCATACAACAAGGCGGTTTGCATGCCGCCACAAAAACACAGCATTCCAAGAAAAACACTTGCTACCCACTGTCAAATTTGGGGGAGGGTCCATCATGCTTTGGTGCGGTGTGGCCAATGACGGCATCGGGAATCTTGTTAAAGTTGAGGGTCTCATGGATTCCACTCAGTATCAGCAGATTCTTGAGAATAATGTTCAAGAATCAGTGTCAAAGTTGAAATTATGCCGGGGATGGATCTTTCAGCAAGACAATGATCCAAAACACTGCTCAAATCTACTCAGGCATTCATGCAGAGGAACAATTACAATGTTCTGGAATGGCCATCCCAGTCCCCAGACCTTAATATCATTGAACATTTGTGGGATGTTTTGAAGCGGGCTGTCGATGCTCAGCGACCATCAAACTTAACTGAACTGGAGTGTATACTGTACATACAGGGCTGTATTACCCGAGTGTATACTGTACATACAGGACTGTATTACCCGAGTGTATACTGTACATACAGAGCTGTATTACTCGAGTGTATACTGTACATACAGGACTGTATTACCCCGAGTGTATACTGTACATACAGGATTGTATTACCCGAGTTATATTGAACATACAGAGCTGTATTACTCGAGTGTATACTGTACATACAGTACTGTATTACCCGAGTGTATACTGAACATACAGAGCTGTATTACCCGAGTGTATACTGTACATACAGGATTGTATTACCCGAGTGTATACTGAACATACAGAGCTGTATTACCCGAGTGTATACTGAACATACAGGGCTGTATTACCCGAGTGTATACTGTACATACAGGACTGTATTACCCGAGTGTATACTGTACATACAGGACTGTATTACCCCGAGTGTATACTGTACATACAGGGTTGTATTACCTGAGTGTATACTGTACATACAGGATTGTATTACCTGAGTGTATACTGAACATACAGAGCTGTATTACCCGAGTGTATACTGAACATACAGGGCTGTATTACCCGAGTGTATACTGTACATACAGGACTGTATTACCCGAGTGTATACTGTACATACAGGACTGTATTACACAAGTGTATACTGTACATACAGAGCTTTATTACCCGAGTGTATACTGTACATACAGGACTGTATTACCCCGAGTGTATACTGTACATACAGGATTGTATTACCCGAGTGTATACTGAACATACAGAGCTGTATTACCCGAGTGTATACTGAACATACAGAGCTGTATTACCCGAGTGTATACTGTACATACAGGGCTGTATTACCCGAGTGTATACTGTACATACAGGACTGTATTACCCGAGTGTATACTGAACATACAGGGCTGTATTACAGGATTGGATACTGAACATACAGAGCTGTATTACCCGAGTGTATACTGTTCATACAGGACTGTATTACCCCGAGTGTATACTGTTCATACAGGACTGTATTACCCGAGTGTATACTGTACATACAGGGCTGTATTACCCGAGTGTATACTGTACATACAGGGCTGTATTACCTGAGTGTATACTGTACATACAGGGCTGTATTACACTATTACCTGAGTGTACACTGTACATACAGGGCTGTATTACCCGAGTGTATACTGTACAAAAAGGGCTGTATTACCCGAGTGTATACTGTACATACAGAGCTTTATTACCCAGAGTGTATACTGTACATACAGGACTGTATTACCCGAGTGTATACTGTACATACAGGACTGTATTACCTGAGTGTATACTGTACATACAGAGCTTTATTACCTGAGTGTATACTGTACATACAGGACTGTATTACCCTGAGTGTATACTGTACATACAGGACTGTATTACCCCGAGTGTATACTGTACATACAGGGCTGTATTACCTGAGTGTATACTGTACATACAGGACTGTATTACCTCGAGTGTATACTCTACATACAGAGCTTTATTACCCAGAGTGTATACTGTACATACAGGACTGTATTACCCCGAGTGTATACTGTACATACAGGACTGTATTACCCTGAGTGTATACTGTACATACAGGGCTGTATTACCCGAGTGTATACTGTACATACAGAGCTTTATTATCCAGAGTGTATACTGTACATACAGGACTGTATTACCCCGAGTGTATACTGTACATACAGGATTGTATTACCCGAGTGTATACTGAACATACAGGACTGTATTACCCCGAGTGTATACTGTCCATACAGGGCTGTATTACCCGAGTGTATACTGTACATACAGGGCTGTATTACCCTAGTGTATACTGTACATACAGGGCTGTATTACCCTATTACCTGAGTGTACACTGTACATACAGGGCTGTATTACCCGAGTGTATACTGTACATACAGGGCTGTATTACCCGAGTGTATACTGTACATACAGAGCTTTATTACCCAGAGTGTATACTGTACATACAGGACTGTATTACCCGAGTGTATACTGAACATACAGAGCTGTATTACTCGAGTGTATACTGTACATACAGGACTGTATTACCCGAGTGTATACTGAACATACAGAGCTGTATTACCCGAGTGTATACTGTACATACAGGATTGTATTACCCGAGTGTATACTGAACATACAGAGCTGTATTACCCGAGTGTATACTGAACATACAGGGCTGTATTACCCGAGTGTATACTGTACATACAGGACTGTATTACCCGAGTGTATACTGTACATACAGGACTGTATTACCCCGAGTGTATACTGTACATACAGGGTTGTATTACCTGAGTGTATACTGTACATACAGGATTGTATTACCTGAGTGTATACTGAACATACAGAGCTGTATTACCCGAGTGTATACTGAACATACAGGGCTGTATTACCCGAGTGTATACTGTACATACAGGACTGTATTACCCGAGTGTATACTGTACATACAGGACTGTATTACACAAGTGTATACTGTACATACAGAGCTTTATTACCCGAGTGTATACTGTACATACAGGACTGTATTACCCCGAGTGTATACTGTACATACAGGATTGTATTACCCGAGTGTATACTGAACATACAGAGCTGTATTACCCGAGTGTATACTGAACATACAGAGCTGTATTACCCGAGTGTATACTGTACATACAGGGCTGTATTACCCGAGTGTATACTGTACATACAGGACTGTATTACCCGAGTGTATACTGAACATACAGGGCTGTATTACAGGATTGGATACTGAACATACAGAGCTGTATTACCCGAGTGTATACTGTTCATACAGGACTGTATTACCCCGAGTGTATACTGTTCATACAGGACTGTATTACCCGAGTGTATACTGTACATACAGGGCTGTATTACCCGAGTGTATACTGTACATACAGGGCTGTATTACCTGAGTGTATACTGTACATACAGGGCTGTATTACACTATTACCTGAGTGTACACTGTACATACAGGGCTGTATTACCCGAGTGTATACTGTACAAAAAGGGCTGTATTACCCGAGTGTATACTGTACATACAGAGCTTTATTACCCAGAGTGTATACTGTACATACAGGACTGTATTACCCGAGTGTATACTGTACATACAGGACTGTATTACCTGAGTGTATACTGTACATACAGAGCTTTATTACCTGAGTGTATACTGTACATACAGGACTGTATTACCCTGAGTGTATACTGTACATACAGGACTGTATTACCCCGAGTGTATACTGTACATACAGGGCTGTATTACCTGAGTGTATACTGTACATACAGGACTGTATTACCTCGAGTGTATACTCTACATACAGAGCTTTATTACCCAGAGTGTATACTGTACATACAGGACTGTATTACCCCGAGTGTATACTGTACATACAGGACTGTATTACCCTGAGTGTATACTGTACATACAGGGCTGTATTACCCGAGTGTATACTGTACATACAGAGCTTTATTATCCAGAGTGTATACTGTACATACAGGACTGTATTACCCCGAGTGTATACTGTACATACAGGATTGTATTACCCGAGTGTATACTGAACATACAGGACTGTATTACCCCGAGTGTATACTGTCCATACAGGGCTGTATTACCCGAGTGTATACTGTACATACAGGGCTGTATTACCCTAGTGTATACTGTACATACAGGGCTGTATTACCCTATTACCTGAGTGTACACTGTACATACAGGGCTGTATTACCCGAGTGTATACTGTACATACAGGGCTGTATTACCCGAGTGTATACTGTACATACAGAGCTTTATTACCCAGAGTGTATACTGTACATACAGGACTGTATTACCCGAGTGTATACTGAACATACAGAGCTGTATTACTCGAGTGTATACTGTACATACAGGACTGTATTACCCGAGTGTATACTGAACATACAGAGCTGTATTACCCGAGTGTATACTGTACATACAGGATTGTATTACCCGAGTGTATACTGAACATACAGAGCTGTATTACCCGAGTGTATACTGAACATACAGGGCTGTATTACCCGAGTGTATACTGTACATACAGGACTGTATTACCCGAGTGTATACTGTACATACAGGACTGTATTACCCCGAGTGTATACTGTACATACAGGGTTGTATTACCTGAGTGTACACTGTACATACAGGGCTGTGTTTACCCGAGTGTATACTGTACATACAGGGCTGTATTACCCGAGTGTATACTGTACATACAGAGCTTTATTACCCCGAGTGTATACTGTACATACAGGACTGTATTACCCGAGTGTATACTGTACATACAGAGCTGTATTACTCGAGTGTATACTGTACATACAGGACTGTATTACCCGAGTGTATACTGAACATACAGAGCTGTATTACCCGAGTGTATACTGTACATACAGGATTGTATTACCCGAGTGTATACTGAACATACAGAGCTGTATTACCCGAGTGTATACTGAACATACAGGGCTGTATTACCCGAGTGTATACTGTACATACAGGACTGTATTACCCGAGTGTATACTGTACATACAGGACTGTATTACCCCGAGTGTATACTGTACATACAGGGTTGTATTACCTGAGTGTACACTGTACATACAGGGCTGTGTTACCCGAGTGTATACTGTACATACAGGGCTGTATTACCCGAGTGTATACTGTACATACAGAGCTTTATTACCCCGAGTGTATACTGTACATACAGGACTGTATTACCCGAGTGTATACTGTACATACAGGGCTGTATTACCCGAGTGTATACTGTACATACAGAGCTTTATTACCCCGAGTGTATACTGTACAAACAGGACTGTATTACCCGAGTGTATACTGTACATACACGGCTGTATTACCCGAGTGTATACTGTACATACAGGACTGTATTTCCCGAATGTATACTGTACATACAGAGCTGTATTACCCGAGTGTATACTGTACATACAGGGCTGTATTACCCGAGTGTATACTGTACATACACGGCTGTATTACCCGAGTGTATACTGTACATACAGGGCTGTATTACCCGAGTGTATACTGTACATACAGAGCTTTATTACCCGAGTGTATACTGTACATACAGAGCTTTATTACCCGAGTGTATACTGTACATACAGAGCTTTATTACCCGAGTGTATACTGTACATACAGGGCTGTATTACCCGAGTGTATACTGTACATACAGAGCTGTATTACCCGAGTGTATACTGTACATACAGGGCTGTATTACCCGAGTGTATACTGTACATACACGGCTGTATTACCCGAGTGTATACTGTACATATAGGACTGTATTACCCGAGTGTATACTGTACATACACGGCTGTATTACCGAGTGTATACTGTACATAGAGGACTGTATTTCCCGAGTGTATACTCTACATAAAGGGCTGTATTACCCGAGGGTAAACTGTACACACAGGACTGTATTACCCGAGTGTATACTGTACATACAGAGCTGTATTACCCGAGTGTATACTGTACATACACGGCTGTATTACCCGAGTGTATACTGTACATATAGGACTGTATTACCCGAGTGTATACTGTACATACACGGCTGTATTACCCGAGTGTATACTGTACATAGAGGACTGTATTTCCCGAGTGTATACTCTACATAAAGGGCTGTATTACCCGAGGGTAAACTGTACACACAGGACTGTATTACCCGAGTGTATACTGTACATACAGAGCTGTATTACCCGAGTGTATACTGTACATACAGGATTGTATTACCCGAGTGTATACTGTACATACAGAGCTGTATTACCCGAGTGTATACTGTACATACACGGCTGTATTACCCGAGTGTATACTGTACATATAGGACTGTATTACCCGAGTGTATACTGTACATACACGGCTGTATTACCCGAGTGTATACTGTACATAGAGGACTGTATTTCCCGAGTGTATACTCTACATAAAGGGCTGTATTACCCGAGGGTAAACTGTACACACAGGACTGTATTACCCGAGTGTATACTGTACATACAGAGCTGTATTACCCGAGTGTATACTGTACATACAGAGCTGTATTACCCGAGTGTATACTGTACATACAGGGCTGTATTACCCGAGTGTATACTGTACATATAGGACTGTATTACCCGAGTGTATACTGTACATACACGGCTGTATTACCCGAGTGTATACTGTACATAGAGGACTGTATTTCCCGAGTGTATACTCTACATAAAGGGCTGTATTACCCGAGGGTAAACTGTACACACAGGACTGTATTACCCGAGTGTATACTGTACATACAGAGCTGTATTACCCGAGTGTATACTGTACATACACGGCTGTATTACCCGAGTGTATACTGTACATAGAGGACTGTATTTCCCGAGTGTATACTCTACATAAAGGGCTGTATTACCCGAGGGTAAACTGTACACACAGGACTGTATTACCGAGTGTATACTGTACATAGAGGACTGTATTTCCCGAGTGTATACTCTACATAAAGGGCTGTATTACCCGAGGGTAAACTGTACACACAGGACTGTATTACCCGAGTGTATACTGTACATACAGAGCTGTATTACCCGAGTGTATACTGTACATACACGGCTGTAACGGTTTCTTATTCGGCTATTTTTTATTTTCTGATTTTTACAGGTTTTTTAATAAAAAGAAAACATTCTATGTAAATAATACTATGCAGTCATGTGACCTGTTGTGAATACACTTAAAAACGGATAAAAAAAATTGGAAGACTGGCACAAAAATGGGCATCAAGGTGGGCACTGAAGAATGGTATTGAAGGGGTTAAATGGCTTTGGGCCACTGATCTAACACCTGGTTTACATACATTGTGACCTGAATTTGATGTGGGGCATCACTAGTTATGTAAATCAGGTGTTAGATCAGTGGCCCAAAGCCATTTAACCCCTTCAATACCATACCTCAGTGCCCACTTTGAGGCCCATTTTTGTGCCAGTCTTCTAATTTCTTTGTTTTTAAGTGTAGTCACAAGACTGCATATTATTGTATACGTAGAATGGTTTATTTTTATTGAAAAACCTGAAAAAAATCAGAAAATAAAAAATAGCCGAATAAGAAACGAACCTCAGCATCATCTGTCCAGACGCCACTGTATTGAATGCACACTCAGTGAAGCCGCACCGTGTCTGCCCCTGTACACACCGTGCACTCACCTCCCTGGCACATACTATAGCCCTGCTGCTTCTATCACTGTGGCGACCTATGTTGCCCTCCCCTTCAGTCCTTCCCTTTCCGCCTCCTCCTCCATCATCCTCCATTCTCCTCCCTCCTCCCCTCACTCTCAGCAGCATCCTCCTCCCGAGCTCCATTGCAGATGGTGCTGGGCCTGCGCCATATTGTATCGGTGTCTGCAGTCCGCCGTCCTCCTCCTCTGTCCGCAGACCTCGTCCCGCCGAGCGCAGTGTGAGTAGAGCTCGTGCTCGGGGCCGCCATGTTCCCGGAGCCCCTGTGTGATGTGGTCAGTGTGGGGCTGTGTGGGAGCCATTGTCTGCGGAGACGGCTGTGCCCAGAGGGATGGAGCTGCTGCTGCACAGCTCAGGGGCCGGTACAGTGTGTCACCTCCTGATAGCGGGGCTGTGCCCAGAGGGATGGAGCTGCTGCTGCACAGCTCAGGGGCCGGTACAGTGTGTCACCTCCTGATAGCGGGGCTGTGCCCAGAGGGATGGTGCTGCTGCTGCACAGCTCGGGGTTCGGTACAGTGTGTCACCTCATGATAGCGGGGCTGTGCCCAGAGAGATGGTGCTGCTGCTGCACAGCTCAGGGGCCGGTACAGTGTGTCACCTCCTGATAGCGGGGCTGTGCCCAGAGGGATGGTGCTGCTGCTGCACAGCTCAGGGGCCGGTACAGTGTGTCACCTCCTGATAGCGGGGCTGTGCCCAGAGAGATGGAGCTGCTGCTGCACAGCTCAGGGGCCGGTACAGTGTGTCACCTCCTGATAGCGGGGCTGTGCCCAGAGGGATGGGCTGCTGCTGCACAGCTCAGGGGCCGGTACAGTGTGTCACCCCCTGATAGCGGGGCTGTGCCCAGAGGGATGGTGCTGCTGCTGCACAGCTCAGGGGCCGGTACAGTGTGTCACCTCCTGATAGCGGGGCTGTGCCCAGAGGGATGGTGCTGCTGCTGCACAGCTCAGGGGCCGGTACAGTGTGTCCACCTCCTGATAGCGGGGCTGTGCCCAGAGGGATGGAGCTGCTGCTGCACAGCTCAGGGGCCGGTACAGTGTGTCACCTCCTGATAGCGGGGCTGTGCCCAGAGGGATGGAGCTGCTGCTGCACAGCTCAGGGGCCGGTACAGTGTGTCACCTCCTGATAGCGGGGCTGTGCCCAGAGGGATGGAGCTGCTGCTGCACAGCTCAGGGGCCGGTACAATGTGTCACCTCCTGATAGCGGGGCTGTGCCCAGAGGGATGGTGCTGCTGCTGCACAGCTCAGGGGCCGGTACAGTGTGTCACCTCCTGATAGCGGGGCTGTGCCCAGAGGGATGGAGCTGCTGCTGCACAGCTCAGGGGCCGGTACAATGTGTCACCTCCTGATAGTGGGGCTGTGCCCAGAGGGATGGAGCTGCTGCTGCACAGCTCAGGGGCCGGTACAGTGTGTCACCTCCTGATAGCGGGGCTGTGCCCAGAGGGATGGAGCTGCTGCTGCACAGCTCAGGGGCCGGTACAGTGTGTCACCTCCTGATAGCGGGGCTGTGCCCAGAGGGATGGAGCTGCTGCTGCACAGCTCAGGGGCCGGTACAGTGTGTCACCTCCTGATAGCGGGGCTGTGCCCAGAGGGATGGAGCTGCTGCTACACAGCTCGGGGGCTGGTACGTGTGTCACTTCCTGATAGCGGGTCGTGCCCAGAGGATGGTGCTGCTGCTGCACAGCTCAGGGGCTGGTACAGTGTGTTACCTCCTGATAGCGGGGCTGTGCCCAGAGGGATGGTGCTGCTGCTGTACAGCTCAGGGGTCGGTACAGTGTGTCACCTCCTGATAGCGGGGCTGTGCCCTGAGGGGTGGAGCTGCTGCACAGCTCAGGGGTGGAGCTGCTGCACAGCTCAGGGGTGGAGCTGCTGCACAGCTCAGGGGTGGAGCTGCTGCACAGCTCAGGGCCGTTACAGTGTGTCACCTCCTGATAGCGGGGCTGTGCCCAGAGGGGTGGAGCTGCTGCACAGCTCAGGGGTGGAGCTGTGGAGCTGCTGCACAAATCAGGGGCCGGTACAGTGTGTCACCTCCTGATAGCGGGGCCGTGCCCAGAGGGATGGAGGTGCTGCTGCACAGCTCAGTGGCCGGTACAGTGTGTTACCTCCTGATAGCGGGGCCGAATCGCACACTGTGCCGAATCACCTTCACAGCAGCGAACTCGGCACAGTGTGTAAGTGCATTGGGGATCGCGGTGTACAATGGGGGTGGGTGGTGACATTAGGGGCTGGGGAGGGCCTGTAGGAGCCCTGGGGGTGGTTGGCCATAGTGTAGAGTGGGGGAGGTGGCGTGTTTGTAGGAGACTGGGAGGAAACAACAAGTTTCCCATTTCCATGCAGGCTCTAAAGGTACCTTTACACACCGCGACGGCAGGCTGGATACATCCCGCTACTGCACGAGCACGCTCAAACGGTTACAAACGGTCAACGCATCACCTTTACACGCCGCGACAAGATGCGCTACGCCACGCTACATCTATAGCTAGCTACATCGCCGGGTGTCTCAAGTAGCCATCTGTAGCTCATTTACACACCGCTACAACCAGCTACTATGGGCGTACCTGGTGCAGCAGGGACAGCATATAGGCGTGCCACAATTGTGGATTACGAGACGTCCGTACGCTGATAGGACAAAGCAATAATACCATGATTGGCCAGGCATCGCAGGAGGCTGATTAATACTTGACGCTCGAGCAATTGTGTAGTGTGACTCGTCAGCTCCTTAAATATGCCGCCCTGTGCGCCGACAACCAATCGGACCGCACCATCTTCCACCAATGATCGCACATGGGGCGCGGTAACACGGAGCCTAGGTGACGCCTTAGCTACATTGCAGCTACATCGCAGGCTGTCCCGAGTTCCCTTCCGTTGCTTCTTTACACGCCGATACAGCTCGCTACCATCGGCGCTGTAGCCATCAGTTTTCGAGCAGAGCTAGGAAACAGATGTATCTGTTGCCGGCTGTATCGTCACGTTTTCAGACGCCGCTACGACGGGCTACATTGGCGCTACAAGCTACATTTGTAGCCTGTAGCGGGATGTATCCAGCCTGCCGTCGCGGCGTGTAAAGGTACCTTAATACAAACACGCCCCCTGGACGTTCCCTGGCTGCCGCAAATATGTGATATCTAGGTAATCCTGCAAAATGTTGACAGGATGTATATTACAAACTGTCAACATTTTGCAGCCTAGATACACATATGAATTACACAGGTCAACAAAAAAAATTTTTTTTTCTGGTGCCCAAAATATTTTAATGAATTTGGGGTATTTTTGGGGTGCTGATTCTGAATATGCTATCAGTTTTGCCAGATTGGCTCAAGTTTTTGAGATTTTTGGTATCTTATTTATAGCACTTGTTGGTAAATGCGACGCATCATCTCATTAATTTCTTTGGATTAGTACTTGAACTGAGCAGTTCTCAATATAGTTTTGTGTTAATTAGTGTTCTAAAAGTTTGTTCATAGCTTGATTTTTGCACTAACTTTATGTTTGTTGTCTGTTGTTCAGTGAAAAGCATGAACTCATCAAGAAGAAGTTGTCTTAACGATCCAGACTCATTCTGTTACATTTGTGGTGAATATACACTGACAAAACATAGAAGAAACATAACAGACTTCGTTAAAAAAGTAGCAAAAAAACGTCTTTTTTTTAACACATTTTACGAAAAATCTCAAAAACTTGAGCCAATCTGGCAAAACTGATGACATATTCAGAATCAGCACCCCAAAGTTACCCTAAATTCAATGAAATATCTTTGGCACCAAAAATGCTGTTGACCAGTGTTATAGATAAAACCTGGACAACTCCTTTAAAGAGGACCTAGATATCTCTAATGGGGCCGTCACACGCGTCAATGTCGTCAGCGATCTGATCGCTGGCGACATTGAAGGCTGATCGCTGGTGAGCTGTCACACAGGCAGACTCACCAGCGACATTGTGGAAATGATTTAAATATCGTTTCCATGATGTCTTGCTCCCGCTGCCAGGCTGTGGTTAGCGGGAGCAGGCTGGTATCCATGGTAAGCTGCGGGAATCTAGGCAGCGCGCACTGCCTAGATACCCGATATATACCTTGGTTACCAGCTCCCAGCGCTTGCTGAGAGGCGCTGGGAGCTGGCTTCTCGCTTGTCTCCTGGTGTCACACGCAGCGATGCTGGGTGTCCACCGGGCGACCATCGCCAGGTTTTAGAGCAGGTTCTAAAACCTGACGACCATCAACCAGCGATTTATCGCTGGTTGATGCGCCCTGTCACACGCTTCAATATCGCTGCAACGTCATGTGCAGCAGCGATATTGACGCGTGTGACATCCCCATAAGGTAACCACTACCTAACAATGGAGGATTTACTCCACCACAGGAGCACTGTCTAGAGATGTGGTAGCACTAATATGGTCTTTATTGTGGATCCCTGGCTATTCATTGTGGCTATTTAACCCCTTAAGGACCGAGCCTCATTTTTGCAATTCTGACCAGTGTCACTTTTTGAGGTTATCATTCTGGAACGCTTCAACATATCCCAGTGGTTCCAAAACTGATATTTCATGACATATTGGACTTCATGTTAGTGGCAAATTTAGGATGACATTTTCTGCATTTCTTTGACCAAATAGAGTGTTTATGATGAGCCCAGGGCTAGGGGTACTCGGCCACCGGTAGTGATGGCTTCTTAGATGGGGGAATCACGGGTGGTCGGGTTCCCGGGTTCTATGCCCTGGTTATCATTTGCTAGATGGTGGGGAGGGAATATTTACAAGGGGAACGTGATGCCACCTGTGGATCCGGTAATATAGGTACCGGTGCTGCAAGCCGGCCGCTGAAGTGATGGTGGGTGCAGCAGAGAGTGGTCCAGCTCCCCACAGTAGGAGCTTTTACCTCAGGGCAGCGGTGATGGATGATGGTGAGGAGGAGATGAGGGGAGTAGTTGTTGTAGTTCTTACCCCTCTGATGCGATGTAGGTGTTGGTGCTGAGCCCTCCGGGCACCGGCGCGAAGAATCACAGAAACTAGTTCAACTCAAACTCCTGTTTATTGGTTACGGGCAGATGTTAAACGTTACACGGTACAGTCCGGTTTACCGGGTGTCTGTTTCCGGTTCAGGGTCCCCCTTATGGAGTCTCTAGATGTTCTTTCTCTGTCTTTCGGGATCTAATTGACTCTTCTCTGTCTCTACCACCTTCACAGCGCTCTCCTGCCAGTCCTACGGTCTGTAACTAGGTTGGTCCCTTACCGGTCCGGATGGGAGCAGCAGGAGCGCACAATTTCTGCTGCCACCGGAATTCGGTCCACAACCTCTAGTGTCCTCAACCGGTTTCAGTCCTGAGGGGTGAGATGTCCTCTGTGGTGCTAACGGTAACCCGATTACTATGGGCCCGCAGCTCGTCGGTCTGCGGTCAGAGGTGAACTGCTGACCGCCTCGGCTTCCCGTGCTGATGGTGTTCCACAAACGTGACCAGCCGGCTGCAACCAGTCCTGGTTCATTGCCTTCTGTCCTGGGTTGCCACTTAAAGAATGGGATCCCTCCTGTCAGTGGTACTGTCAGGCCTGTCCTTCCTGACTGCCTTTCCAGCACTGTTTAACCCTTATCCGGCTGAATAGGTACAATTGTAACTATTCCGTTTTAAAATTGCAATAACTTTTTTTCGAAAAGACGTAGAAGGCTGAAATTTCATGACATCTCTACATTTTTGGTCCAGAATATATTGGCCAAATTTCAATAAAATATCTCCACCCGCTTCCGAGATAAGGGGTCGAGATCTTTTTGCATCCATAACAAGCTGCATAGGTACAAATGTACCTCATATATTTTGAATGAAGATAATGCAAGGAAAAAAGCATAATTTTTTTTTAATGATAATGCTATTTAACTATTATAAACAAGTAAAAAAAACTGTTCATTTACATTATAAAAGAAAATGTAAGAAACTTTTTTTTATTGATTTTCTTTGCAAGTAATGCATGTTGGCTTTGCTACCGAGTGTTCATCGCAAATGGGTTTCACACAAACCACACAAGACTTTCTAGTCTTAAGTTGTTTTCACTTCAGGTCTCGGCAGACATAGCAACTACCAACAACAGGGGAGGGTCCACGACTACCATGAGGTATTTGAGGGTCAGTTGCTGCTTGCGATGCTACCATAATGCATCGTCCAAGCACCATTTCTACTGCACCTCGAAGAAAATGGTTTCTCATTATCATTCGGTTTGTACTACGTTCTTCAATTGCAGGCATACACAGCTGATTTGTGAGATCTTTCAGGAACTTTCTTCATTGATCCTTTGCCCTGAAGCTTGGATTGTGTTCTCTGTAGATGATGTAGGATGCTAACCCAGTGACGTCAATCATATTGTAGAAAAATGCCAAAGTCCAACGTGATGTTCGTTGTTTCACAGTGTACTCTCCCAACATTTTATCCATAACATCAACGCCACCTTTTGTTTTGTTGTAGTATTTTATTATCTCTGGCTTGGCTGCTAGTGTCTCTTCAACTTCTCCCGTCATGTGCATAGATGATAGAAGCACGACTGATTTGTTCTTCTTTGGTACATATGAACAGACTGTTGCATCATGATTGTAGGCAAAATTTGTCGAGTTTACAGGCCTTTCTTTGGCAGACTGCATGTTGCTAGGTAGGAACCTTTTGTTTTTTCTCACTGTACCAACTAGTGTCATGTTCCAGGAGTTCAATACCTTAGCTAGTTCCATGGTTGTAAAGAAGTGGTGGTGACATTTCTTCCAGAGCCTTTATACGAGCTCACTAGTTCCAATACTGTTCGTTCTCCAATGTTTACTTGTCGAGGACCATCAGTTGGTTTCCCAGTGTAGAGCTGACCTTGTAATGGGTAGGCATTTGATGAGTTACAAGCCCAGAAAATCTTTATGCCATATTTAGCTGGTTTTGAAGGTATATACTGGGTAAATTTAGTATGGCCTCTAAATGTAAATAATTGCTCGTCGACGGTGATACAATTATATGGCTTGTAGGCTCTCTCCAGATTACTGTTCAGCATTGTCCAGACGTCCCGTATTGGTGCAGCTTTATCTGTTTGCACACGTTCTGCACGTGTATTTTCGTAGTCAAATCTGATAAATCTGAGTATCATCTTGAAGCGGTCACGAGACATGGCTGCACGTATAAGAGGCAGAGCAGCAACATTCCACATTTCCTCCAGATTCTCTTTGCTGGCTCTGTGCACACCAGCAGCAATCAGTATGCCCAAAAATGCATGGAGTTCAGTTTCAGTAAATTGCTTGAATGTTTTTTGTGGTGGCCGTTCAGAAGAATCAGGAAAACATTGTACAAGTTCGTTGTTGTAAGCATCACAAACTCTCTTGGCCTTTCGATTCGTTTCCCATAATATGATGTCACACATCTCGGGAGTCATGATTGACTTGAATAGCTCTTTTGCTGTATACAGGTTGCTGATTGCTGCAGGGCCATCTCTTTGTCGTAGGACATTACGAGATTTTGTTTGTGCATTTGTCAGTGGATCACTACACCATTGAGTTTTATCCTTAGCAGTCCAAATGTCGCCTGCACTTTGAGGCACAGAATCATCCTCAACACTTTCGTCTGAGTCGTATTCTTTTTCCTGCTCTATGACCATTTCTTGTTCAATGTCTGAATCTTCTTAAAAAACTTAATTGACAGCAACATAAGTGACCAGTAACAACACTGGCCAATAGATATCAGCATAACATTTGTAGCTGAATGAACTTTAGTTTCTGAAACCAAGTAAAGTCTTCCCACAGTGGAGGTATATATGAAGGTATACCTATGCAGCCTGTTAAGGTTGTAAAATTATGCAGCCTGACAAAGGTTAAGGTGAACTGTCACTCTCTCTCACTACTGTAGCCTAGGCTCCACTCCCTTTTGTGACCTTCTAAAAAACCAGTCCCATCCCCCCCCCTATTCTAGGTGGCCTAGTCTTAGGTGTGTGTGTGTGTGTGTGTGTGTGTGTGTGTGTGTGTGTGTGTGTGTAAAAACTGACTCCATAGGTTAAACCCATAGGCTAAACACTTAGAGATACCACATTTGTTGTCAGAGTGCAATACCTCCCTGTGGCGCCACGCCAGAGGGGCGCCACATTTACATGCAGTAACAGTTCAAAGCCATGACTGGTATAGAAGTCATTGGTCCTTAAGGGGTTAAACAATGGCCAACATAATCGCCTGACATATTGTAGTACTGTAGTCTCTTGGCCCAGAATAAAATCCCCTATTTAACCATATTGCCAATTGACTGCTGTATAGGACTATATCCACGTTCTCTAGGAAGCCTATTTCTTCCTGTGGTGTGAAGTCAATATATATTTTATTTAACCCCTTCAAGACCCAGCCTATTTTGACCCTAAAGACCTTGCCATTTTTTTTTAATTCTGACCACTCTCCCTTTTATAAGGTAACTAGTAAAAAGGCCCGATGCAATTGCATCGGGAGCGCGGTGAAATGAATTGTGTGTATACAGGCGGGTGAGTGGCTAGCAGAGTATATATGGGGCTCTGTGGGTAGCAGACTATACAGGCGGGTCTGTGGGTAGCAGAGTATACAGACTGCTCTGAGGGTAGCAGATTATACAGGCGGCTCTCTGGGTAGAAAAGTATACAGGCGGCTCTGTGGGTAGCAGAGTATACAGGCGGGTTTGTGGTTAGCAGATTATACAGGCGGCTCTGTGTGTAGCAGAGTATAGAGAAGGCTCTGTGGGTAGCAGAGTATAGAGGCGGCTGTGTGGGTAGCAGAATATAGAGGCGGCTCTGTGGGTAGCAGAGTATAGAGGCGGCTCTGTGGGTAGCAGAGTATAGAGGCGGCTCTTGGGTAGCAGAGTATAGAGGCGGCTCTGTGGGTAGCAGAGTATAGAGGCGGCTCTGTGGGTAGCAGAGTATAGAGGCGGCTCTGTGGGTAGCAGAGTATAGAGGCGGCTCTGTGGGTAGCAGAGTATAGAGGCGGCTCTGTGGGTAGCAGAGTATAGAGGCGGCTCTGTGGGTAGCAGAGTATAGAGGCGGCTCTGTGGGTAGCAGAGTATAGAGGCGGCTCTGTGGGTAGCAGAGTATAGAGGCGGCTCTGTGGGTAGCAGAGTATAGAGGCGGCTCTGTGGGTAGCAGAGTATAGAGGCGGCTCTGTGGGTAGCAGAGTATAGAGGCGGCTCTGTGGGTAGCAGAGTATAGAGGCGGCTCTGTGGGTAGCAGAGTATAGAGGCGGCTCTGTGGGTAGCAGAGTATAGAGGCGGCTCTGTGGGTAGCAGAGTATAGAGGCGGCTCTGTGGGTAGCAGAGTATAGAGGCGGCTCTGTGGGTAGCAGAGTATAGAGGCGGCTCTGTGGGTAGCAGAGTATAGAGGCGGCTCTGTGGGTAGCAGAGTATAGAGGCGGCTCTGTGGGTAGCAGAGTATAGAGGCGGCTCTGTGGGTAGCAGAGTATAGAGGCGGCTCTGTGGGTAGCAGAGTATAGAGGCGGCTCTGTGGGTAGCAGAGTATAGAGGCGGCTCTGTGGGTAGCAGAGTATAGAGGCGGCTCTGTGGGTAGCAGAGTATAGAGGCGGCTCTGTGGGTAGCAGAGTATAGAGGCGGCTCTGTGGGTAGCAGAGTATAGAGGCGGCTCTGTGGGTAGCAGAGTATAGAGGCGGCTCTGTGGGTAGCAGAGTATAGAGGCGGCTCTGTGGGTAGCAGAGTATAGAGGCGGCTCTGTGGGTAGCAGAGTATAGAGGCGGCTCTGTGGGTAGCAGAGTATAGAGGCGGCTCTGTGGGTAGCAGAGTATAGAGGCGGCTCTGTGGGTAGCAGAGTATAGAGGCGGCTCTGTGGGTAGCAGAGTATAGAGGCGGCTCTGTGGTAGCAGAGTATAGAGGCGGCTCTGTGGGTAGCAGAGTATAGAGGCGGCTCTGTGGGTAGCAGAGTATAGAGGCGGCTCTGTGGGTAGCAGAGTATAGAGGCGGCTCTGTGGGTAGCAGAGTATAGAGGCGGCTGTGTGGGTAGGAGAGTATAGAGAGGGGGCTCTGTGGATAGCAGAGTATGATGTGGCGGGAGGCTGGAGGAGTGAGGGGAGCAGAGGCTGGAGGGGTGAGGAGAGGTCCAGATGGAGGGGTGAGGAGAGGTCTGGCTGGAGGGGTGAGGAGAGGTGCGGCTGGAGGGGTGACATCACCGCTCGGCGGCAGGACGTGGCTGCGTGCTGGGGCTGATCGCAGCCCCAGTCACACGGCATTGTCCTCTGCGGCGGGTTGGGTGATGCAGAGAGGGATCAGTTCTTGCCCTCAGGTCACACATGTGACCTGAGCGGAAGGAGCGGATTGGGCGGTGTGTGGTAAAGACAGGACGGTCATCCGATTGGTCTAGGACGCCAAGTCCTGGGCAATGGGATGGGCGTCCTGTGTGTACAACACAGCGCCCAATCCGCTTGCAGGGGCAGGCAATGGGAGTGAGCGGGGCGTGTCAGGCTTTGCAGGCTGACACGGTCCGCTCACTCCCATTGGCTGTTGGCGGCCACAGGACGACGTCCCTGGCTCCCGGCACCCGGCCACAGCCCGTAGACCGCTACTCCACCAGCATGGCGACATTGAGAGCCCAGCGGTGAGAGAGTGGCGAGGGGCGGAAGGCTACGGCGGCATTCGGGCAGCATGGACCTCGCGGAGGGCGCGAGGGCGGTGGCGATGGTGCGGGGCCGACGGTTGGCAGGATGGCAGCGGTGTCAGGTAGTGCGGCTGAGGATGGAGGAGGGTGAGAGGCTGGAGGAGGCTGTGAGGGTGGAGGAGGCTGTGAGGATGGGGAGGCTGTAAGGCTGGAGGAGGTGTGAGGCTGGAGGAGGCTGTGAGGCTGGAGGAGGGCTGTGAGGCTGGAGGAGGCTGTGAGGCTGGAGGAGGTGTGAGGCTGGAGGAGGCTGTGAGGCTGGAGGAGGCTGTGAGGCTGGAGGAGGCTGTGAGGTGGGGAGGCTGTGAGGCTGGAGGAGGCTGTGAGGCTGGAGGAGGCTGTGAGGCTGGAGGAGGGTGTGAGGCTGGAGGAGGGTGTGAGGCTGGGGAGGTGTGAGGCTGAGGGTGTGAGGCTGGAGGAGGGTGTGAGGCTGGAGGAGGGTGTGAGGCTGGAGGAGGTGTGAGGCTGGAGGAGGCTGTGAGGCTGGAGGAGGTGGGAGTGTGAGGCTGGAGGAGGGTGTGAGGCTGGAGGAGGTGTGAGGCTGGAGGAGGCTGTAGGAGACTTTGAGGCTGGAGGAGACATTTACTGTCTGAGCATGCTCAGTACAGTAAAAGGTCTCCAAACAGGAAGGCAGGGGTTAAAAAAAAAAAAAAAGTTAATGCTCACCTCTCCCCGAGCCCCCGCCGTCTCCTGCCGTCTTCCTCCAAGCTTCCGGTGGCTGCCGCAGGCTCCCAGTGTGTGCAGAGCTGTTCTAGTGCAGTTCAGGACCTGCGGTGATGTCAAAGTCACCGGAAGCTTGGAGGAAGACGGCAGGAGACGGCGGGGGCTCGGGGAGAGGTGAGCATTAACTTTTTTTTTTTTTTTTTTTTTTTTACAGTAGTGCGGGTCTGCGGCTCGTGATGACGCTGCGCGTCATCACTCGCAGTCCCGCAAAGCATGTTGGGATTCGGCTACAGTGCCCGAATTCCCAACTGCGGATTATATAAGTAGATATCTCTGGTACGCTTCAACTAATCCTAGCGATTCTGAGATTGTTTTTTCGTGACATATTGGACTTCATGTTAGTGGTAAAGTTAGGTCAATAATTTTTGCGTTTATTTGTGAAAAAATCAAAAATTTGGCAAAAATGTTGAAAATTTCGCAATTTTCTTTCAAATATTTTTAAGTTTTAAAATAATAAAACTGTAAATAGTTTATGTATTATATTATACAGAGTGGTTATTGTAGATATAACATGTGGGTTATTATCAAATAATACAGATATATCTGTACAATATATTATCAGAGATTTACAAAGGAATAACATAAATTTGGGGAAAGGGGAAAAACAAACAACATAAAAGGAACTTGCATTATAATCACTCAAATTGGTTTACCAGAAGGGTAACGTGTTTCTTTTCACATCCCAAATTCTTATAAACAGTACCAGAGCCTAAGTTTCGCAACTTTACTGAATTAAGTAAAATGATACAAATACACAGTTATTCAACCTGAAGTCAAAAATCGTAATGTCAGAACGTTAATGTGGTGTCAGAGAATTAAGTTTGGCATAAAGCTTTGTGACCAAATATCCCATGTAAATTTATATTTATTCAAGTCCTGTATAAGGGTACCGTTAAACGTCGCAACATTGCATGCAGTTTCACTTGCAACTTACTGGTTGCAGTGAAATCATGGACACATTGTTCCATTTTGTTGCTGTGTACAAATGTAACAATGTGTCCATGATTTCACTGCAACCAGTAAGTTGCAAGTGAAATTGCATGCAATGTTGCGACATGTTAAGGTACCCTAAGAGCTATATTGTATTCATAGATAGATAGACTCATAGTAACATAGTTTTTAAGGTTGAAGGAAGACTTTAAGTCCATCTAGTTCAACCCATAGCCTAACATGTTGATCCAGAGGAAGGCAAGAAAAACCCATGTGGCAACACTAAGCTCCACATTGGGGGAAAAAATTCCTTCCTGACTCCAGATACGGCAATCAGACTAATTCCCTGGATCAACGCCCTATCAAAGAATCTAGTATATATAACTGGTAATATTATAGTTTTCAAGAAAGGCATCCAGGCCCTTCTTAAATGTTAGTAGTGACTCACTCATTACAACAGCATGTGGCAGAGAGTTCCATAGTCTCACTGCTCTTACAGTAAAGAATCCGCGTCTGTGATTATGATTAAACCTTCTTTCCTCCAGACGTAGAGGATGCCCCCTTGTCCCCGTCTCAGGCCTAAGAGTAAAGAGATCATTAGAAAGGTCTCTGTACTGTCCCCTCATATATTTATACATTATTATAAGATCACCCCTAAGCCTTCGTTTTTCCAAGCTAAATAACCCCAAGTTTAATAATCTGTCTTGGTATTGCAGACCCCTTAGTCCTCTAATGACTTTTGTCGCTCTTCTCTGGACCCGCTCTAGTTCAGCTATGTCTTTCTTATACACCGGAGACTAGAATTGTACACAATATTCTAAGTGTGGTCGCACTAGTGACTTGTATAGAGGTAAAATTATGTTCTCCTCATGAGCATCTATGCCTCTTTTAATCATCCCATTATGTTATTTGCCTTTGCAGCAGCTGCCTGACACTGGCCACTAAATGTGAGTTTGTCATCTACCCATACACCCAGGTCTTTTTCAGTGACAGTTTTGCCCAGTGTTTTACAATTAAGCACATAATTATACCTTTTGTTTCCTCTGCCCAAGTGCATGACTTTACATTTATCCCCATTAAAGCGCATTTGCCATTTAGCAGCCCAAGCTTCTAGTTTACATAAATCCTCCTGTAATATAAAATTGTCCTCCTCTGTATTGATTACCCTGCAGAGTTTAGTGTCATCTGCAAATATTGAGATTCTACTCTGTATGCCCCCTACAAGGTCATTAATAAATATATTAAATAGAAGCGGGCCCAACACTGACCCCTGTGGTACCCCACTGTTAACTGTGACCCATTCTGAGTGTGTTCCATTAATAACCACCCTTTGTTTCCTATCACTAAGCCAGTTCTTAACCCACTTACACATATTTTCCCCTATCCCCATTGCCCTCATTTTATGTATCAGCCTTTTGTGTGGCACCGTATCAAAAGCTTTTGAAAAGTCCATATACACCACATCCACTGCATTTCCTTGGTCCAGTCCAGAACTTACTTCTTCATAGAAGCTTATTAGATTAGTTTGACAGGAACGGTCCCTCGTAAAACCATGTTGATAATGGGTCATGAGGTTATTTTTGTTCAGATACTCCAGTATAGCATCTCTTAGAAAACCCTCTAGGATTTTACCCACAGTAGAGGTTAAGCTTACTAGCCTATAATTTCCAAGTTCAGTTTTTGTCCCCTTTTTGAATATTGGCACCACATTTGCTATACGCCAGTCCTGTGGTACAGACCCTGTTTTTATGGAATCTTTAAATATTAAAAATAATGGTCTATCTATGACAGTACTTAATTCCTGCAGCACTCTGGGGTGTATCCCATCCGGGCCCGGTGATTTGTCAATTTTAGTGATTTTTAGACGATGCCGTACTTCCTCTTGGGTTAAGCAGGTGACATTTATTGAGACTTTTTGTTATCACTGATCATATTGTCTGTCATGGGATTTTCTTGTGTAAATACTGTTGGAAAAAAAGTCATTTAGCATATTGGCTTTTTCCTCATCCTCATCCACCATTTCACCCAGACTATTTTTAAAGGGGCCAACACCATCATTTTTTAGTTTCTTACTATTTATGTAGTTAAAAAATATTTTGGGATTCTTTTTACTTTCTCTGGCAATGAGTCTCTCTGTCTCAATCTTTGCTGCCTTGATTTGCTTTTTACAAATGTTATTTAATTTTCTGTATTTATTTAATGCTTCATCACTACCTACTTGCTTTAATTCCCTAAATGCTTTCTTTTTGTCACATATTGCACTTCTTACCGCTTTATTTAGCCATAGTGGTTTCCTCCTATTTCTAGCATGCTTATTCCCATAGGGTATATATTGTGCACAGGTCCTATTCAGGATGCTAATAAACATCTCCCATTTGTGTTGTGTACTTTTATGTCTCAGGACATCGTCCCAGTTTATTGCACTAAGATCTCTCAACCGTTGGAAATTTGCCTTCCTGAAGTTTAGTGTCCTTGTGGCCCCTCTACTACACGTCTTAGTAAAGGATACTTGAAAGCTTATTAAGTTATGATCACTATTACCCAAGTGACCTCCAACCCGTATATTTGATATGCGGTCTGGCCTGTTGGTTAATATTAGGTCCAGCAGTGCCCCCCTTCTTGTTGGGTCCTGTACCAGTTGTGAAAGGTAATTGTCTCTCATAGTTTTCAAAAACTTATTACCTTTGCTGGAACTGCAGGTTTCTGATCCCCAATGTATTTCAGGGTAGTTGAAGTCCCCCATAATAATGACCTCTCCCTGAGTCGCTGCTTCATCTATTTGCTTTATGAGGATATTCTCCTCCACTTCCATTATTGTTGGAGACTTATAACAAACCCCTATCAGTAATTTATTATTTTTTCCCCCTCCCCTTATCTCCACCCACAGGGACTCTACATTTCCATTAGATTCACCTATATTATCACGCAGGATGGGTTTTAAGGATGATTTTACGTATAAACATACACCTCCTCCCCGCCTATTTGTACGGTCATTTCTGAACAGACAATAGCCCTGTAAATTAACAGTCCAGTCATGGCTCTCGTCCAGCCAAGTCTCCGAAATCCCCACCATGTCATAATTATTTTCCAACAAAATCAATTCTAATTCCTCCATTTTTGTTGGTGAGGCTTCTGGCATTAGTGAACATGCACTTTATGCATCTCTCTTTACCTCCCTTCCTACTAGATTGACTGTTCTAACCCCACCCCCCATGCCACCCCCAATTTTATTACTTGTGCCCAGGTTACTGTTTACACGTCTGTCTTCCCCTCCTATACAATGAATACCCTCCCTCCCAATCCCTAGTTTAAACACTCCTCCAACCTTCTAGCCATTTTCTCCCCCAGCACAGCTGCACCCTCCCCATTGAGGTGCAGCCCGTCCCTAGCATAGAACCTGTAGCCAACAGAGAAGTCGGCCCAATTCTCCAGGAACCCAAACCCCTCCTTCCTACACCAATTCCTGAGCCACTTATTTATCTCCCTAATCTCCCGTTGCCTCTCTGGTGTGGCACGTGGTACAGGCAGTATTTCAGAGAATACTACTTTGGAGGTCCTTGCCTTAAGCTTGCAGCCTAATTCCCTGAAATCATCTTTAAGGACCTTCCACCTACCTCTAACTTTGTCATTTGTGCCAATGTGCACCATGACCGCTGGGTCCTCACCAGCCCCTCCCAGTAATCTGTCAACCCGATCAGCGATGTGCCGGACTCGAGCGCCAGGTAGGCAGCACACTGTTTGACGATCCCTGTCTTTGTGACAGATTGCCCTATCTATTCCCCTAATAATTGAATCCCCCACTACCAGCACCTGTCTGGCCTGCCCTACTCTCCTGTTCTCCCCCTTACTGGAGCAGACACTCCTCTGGCTTTCAGAGGTCATGCCCTGCTGCAGCAGTGCTATCCCTGAACTTACACCATCTGCCAACATAGCAAATTTATTGGGGTGTGCCAGATCAGGGCTAGCCTCCCTGGCACCCTTCCCTCTACCCCGCCTTCTAACTGTCACCCAGCTAGCTACCTCACGGTCCTGCAGCTCCATACTACCATCCTCCCCCACATCTATCCCATTGAGCAGCTGTTCAGTGAGCAGCAGACTCCTTTCCATATTGTCTATGGATCTCAGCGTTGTCAGTTGTTCATTTAGATCCAGTATCTAGGCTTCCAAATGCACAACGTAATCACATCTCACACAGCAGTATGAACCCTCGATCGGCTGGTCAAGGAATGCATACATGTGGCAAGATGTACACTGGATGGCATTGCCAATCATAAAGCTCATTTCCTAATGGGGATTGCACCAGACAGAAATGATAAGTAAAAAGAAATGCAAAGTATTAACAAAATACAACCAGCAATTCAGTAAATCCTCCCTTCCAAACTCCCTGAATCCAAAGTCACTGAGTCACAAGTCACACACTTACTTCTGTCGCACTTGCTCTGTCACACTTAGCTCGCGGTCACACTCGCTAGAAAATCAGATATAAAGAGGTTTTTTTTTGTTTTTTTTTACCCTTAGCAGAAAATCAGCCTGTATCTCAGTGTACTTCCAAAGACTCTGTCTATTACATCTGCTGTGGTTGGGACCTCAACTTGTTTCCAACGTGAAGCTATCAACAATTTAGTAGTTATTAACATGTGGCAAATTATGTCTTAGGTTGTTGGGGAAAGTATCTGTACCCAACAGCAGAGGAACAGATTGAGGGAAATTCGTAAACTAGTGAGGTTCTTAATTAGATTTCTGACCTCTGCCCAGAGATCATTAAGCTATTACATCCCCAGAAAATATGTGAGGGGGGTCCCCACCGTCCCGCATCCCCTCCAACAGTTGGATGGTGTTGATGGTGAGATTTGATGAATTCTCTCCGATGTCCAGTACCATCTAGACAAGATCTTCTAGTGGGACTCATGTAGAGAAGCACACAGGGTGTTAGAGTAAATGATGTCTAGAGATGTAGAGTTGAGATATGTCTATCTGAACTTGGAGTTCTTTTTCTGGTCATCATAATGGGAGACCCAGACAATGGGGTTTAGGGCTCCGCCCTCCGGAGGTCACACTAGGTACTACAAGTTTGTAGACACCGCCTCCTCCGCTTATAAACCCCCACCGTAGGGAACATCCTCAGTTTTAGACTTAGTGTGCTCGGAGGTTCACGCTTTGCTTGCACTTCACTGCATTCTCACAGACTTACGTGATGGCGTATGAAGACAAGGTAAATGGTCCCGGTCGGGACCCGCGACAGTCTCCCCGCTCACCCTTTGTGGTACACGCTGGTGGAGGTACCGGAGGGCTTTTTAGCCTGGACACTTGCTGTTCTCCCGGTACGCTGTCGAGCTCCTTCCTTTCCATCCCTCCATGGAGGCTCTGGAGAGGGGGAGCCTGGAGCCTTGCACAGCTCCGCTCCGTCCGAGGCCTCCCTAAATGGTGCTTACAGACCGGACGGAGCCAGCCCAGTCCGAGGCCTCCCTAAATGGTGCTTACACTCCGGACTGGTGCTGAACCCCCGTCCGAGGCCTCCCTAAAGGTGCTTACAGACCGGACCGGCACTGAGGCACCTGGTGTGTCTCCTGTGTGCCTGGGGGTAGTGTCTGTCACTTGGTGTCATGACACTCAGACCGCGCGGTTACCCTCGGGTCCGCGGTTCTGTCGGTGTACCCTGTGCTGGGGACACTCTGGCTGACCGCCCTGTGTGTTTCAGGGGCTGAGGCTGTAGACTGCTGATGTTTGTTTTGTGCAGGCAGTCTGTGTGTGTATGTGTATGGTTACACACTCTTTTCCCGCGCTGCGGGCTCTGGCACCTCCATTACTGAGGCTGCCTGGAGGAGGAGGAAGCAGCTCTTACGGTGACATCACCGATGGGCGTGTTTTGTGTTCTCCCGCGTGTTCCTGGCCACGCCTATGACTTTACTGTCGGCGGCCATCTTCTCCCTCTCTTCCCGGCTGGGATCTGGCTGCAGCGTGTGTCTGCACTTTCCAGGGGAGACCGGAACTCGCGGAGGTCACACGCACCGCTTCCTCCTACCGCTTACGGCGGTCGGTAAGCCACCGGGATATCCGGTTTGTTTTGTTACAACTTGGCTTATTTCCCCCTACTGTGGCGATGTCCTCAGTAAGGAAGCATGCTGCTAAGGCGGCAGATGGCACCATTACCTGCGCTACATGCAACGGTTCACTGGTGGAGGGGTCCTGCAATAATTGCGGACGCCCAGAGACCCGGACAGTTGCTGTTGAATCAGAATCTGCGGGTCTGTACCCTGAGGTTCGGGTGATCCCAGGGACATGGGAAGCGCAGAATAAGATAAATGAATTCTCTGCTGTCCCAGATGTCCTCCATGTCGCAATCCCTGGAGGCACTTCATAGGAGACTGGAAAACCCAGCTACTCCTTCCAGTTACCCCCGGGTGCTTCTTACTTCTTCTGTGAGACCCCCTAAGCGAGCTCGTGAGGCCTCTCCAGAGCTCCAAGCTCCCTCTGAGGAGGAGCGTTCCTCTGATGGTGAGGAAGAGGATGGGGGTTCTACTCTCGGGTCTGTCTCTGAACCTCCAGATGGGGTGGAGGATCTGGTGTCCTCCATCAATGAGACATTACGTCTGGTCACTCCTCCTGAGGAGGTGACTGTTCACCCCAAGGAGGTCTATCAATGGCTGCGGCCGGAGGCGAGACCAAGTGGTTCCTTTATGGACCACACTAATTTTGGAAGGGTGATTAGAGCACCCAGGTTACATCCTGGGCGGCGTTATGTCCGTAAACCTAAGGACAATCGCTTTCCCTTTCCTCAGGAGGTGCTTCTGGAATGGTCACAGTCCCCTAAGGTGGACGCTTCCATGACTAGGATTGCTGCACGCTCCTTGTTTTCTGCCTCTGATAGCTCCTCATTGAAGGATGCTACTGATAGACAGGTCGAGCAACTCGCCAAGTCTTCCTATGAGGCTGTGGGGTCTTCATTTGCCCCTAATTTTGCCGCGGTCTGGACCCTACAAGCGATTACCTCCTGCTTGGATGGTATCTCTGATCTAGCTAGGGCCAGCCCAGAGGTCCTGGCACTCACCGACAGAGCAAGGGCTTATGCGGATTACGCCAGAACGGCAACTTTGGAAACTGCCACTCGCTCGGCTGTGGCTTCGGCCAATGCTATAGCGATCCGCAGGTTGTTGTGGCTGCGTCTTTGGGACTCAGATACCACGTCTAAGAAGATTTTGCAAAATCTTCCGTTTGCTGGTGACAGGCTCTTCGGCACCGAGCTGGACAAGCTGATAAAGGATTCTGCTGAGTCTAAGATACCGCAGAATAAGCCTAAGCCACGGTATACAGTGAAAAGGAACCCAAAACAGTGGTCCTTTCGCCCCAGCTCGCAGTCATCAGCGGCGTCCGCTCGCGCGGACCGTGGGGGCAAGCCCTCCACTCAGTGGCGCAACAAAAGTCGCCAAAAGAAGCCGGCAGGGGCTGCAGCTGCCACCCCTAAACCCGCTTCGGCATGACTCGCTCCTTCCTCCTGTCTCCCCACAGGTGGGGGGCCGCCTGTCTCTTTTCCAGGACAGTTGGCTCCTACACGTTCAAGACCAGTGGGTCCGAGACGTAGTCTCAAAAGGCTACAGGATAGAGCTGACGTCACAGCCGGCACACCGATTCCATCGGTCTGTTCCATCCCTAGACAAAGCTCAGGCTTTTCATCTGGTGTTGGAGGGACTCCGCAGAGACGGAGTGGTGGTCCCAGTACCCACGGGAGAGAGGTTCAGGGGTTTTTACTCCAACCTCTTTATTGTCCCAAAGAAGGACGGCTCTTTTCGTCCGGTTCTGGACCTCAAGTTGTTCAACCGCCACGTGTTGGTTCGGAAGTTTCGTATGGAATCCCTGCGCTCCGTGATCGCGGCTGTGTCACAGGGAGACTTCCTGGCGTCCATAGATATCCGGGACGCCTACCTTCACGTGCCCATTGCACCGGCTCATCAGCGCTGGTTGAGATTCGCAGTGGGGGAAGAACTCTTCCAATTTGTGGCACTGCCATTCGGGCTAGCCTCGGCACCGCGAGTGTTCACAAAGGTGATGGCCTCAATGATGGCTCTCCTGCATGTGCAGGGACACGCCGTCATTCCCTATTTGGACGACCTGCTGGTCAGGGCGCCATCGGAAGACCTTTGTCGGGTGAGCCTGGAGGTGACCATGAAGTCTCTGGAACGGTTCGGGTGGCTTCTCAACATTCCAAAGTCGACCCTGATTCCGACCCAGTCTTTGACATATCTGGGCATGGACTTCCACACGGACTCAGCCCTGGTGTCCCTACCTCAAGCCAAACAGCTTGCGATCCAGTCAGGAGTGCAGAATGTTCTCCTGTCACCACAATCTTCCCTACGGGGGTTGATGAAGCTGGTGGGACGCATGGTAGCGGCGATAGAGGCGGTGCCTTTCGCACAGTTTCGCCTCCGTCCTCTCCAGTTGGAGATTCTTCGCCGATGGGACAAAAGGACGATTTCTCTGAATCGGCTGGTGACGCTGTCACAATCAACCAGGGACTCCCTACAGTGGTGGCTCCAGCCACATCATCTGTCACGGGGCCGGTCCTTTCTAAAACCGTCATGGTTAGTGGTGACCACCGACGCCAGTCTGAAAGGCTGGGGTGCGGTGTTCTTGCACCACAGGGCTCAAGGCCTCTGGACTCAGTCGGAGTCGGCATTACAGATCAACGTGCTGGAGATCAAGGCGGTCTATCTGGCGCTCCTGGCGTTTCAGAAATTCCTGTCAGGACAACCCATTCGGGTTCAGTCCGACAATGCGACGGCCGTCGCCTACATAAATCATCAGGGAGGGACCAGAAGTGCTCAGGCCCTCGCCGAAGTCCACCGCATTCTAGCCTGGGTGGAGGAAAACGGCTGCCTGATCTCCGCAGTTCACATCCCAGGGGTCGAGAACTGGGAGGCCGACTACCTGAGCAGACAGGGGATGGACGCCGGAGAGTGGTCCCTGCATCCAGACGTCTTCCGGGACATCTGCAGCAAATGGGGTACTCCGGACGTGGATCTGATGGCCTCACGGCTGAATCATCAGGTGCCGCAATACGTAGCAAGATCATGGGATCCTCAGTCTCTGGGGGCGGATGCCCTGATCCTGAGTTGGTCCAGCTTCCAGCTGCCATATGTGTTCCCGCCTCTGGCTCTGATTCCCAGGGTTCTGTGGAAAATCAGGACAGAATGCAGAGTAGCCATTCTAGTGGCTCCAGATTGGCCCAGGAGGTCCTGGTACCCGGACCTCTGGCAACTGTCAGGCGGACACCGGTGGGCTCTTCCAGAACGCGCAGATCTACTCGCGCAAGGCCCATTCTTCCACCTCAATTCCAGGGCCCTCAGATTGACTGCATGGCTCTTGAGGCCTGGTTGCTGACATCCAGGGGCTTCTCTCCTACTGTGGTTGCCACGATGAATCGGGCAAGGAAACCGGTCTCCAGGAAGATATACCACAGAACGTGGAAAATCTTTTTCTCCTGGTGTGCCTCTGGTGGACGCTCACCGTGGCCCCTGTCCATCCCGACATTGTTGGCCTTCCTACAGTCGGGTTTGGAGTTGGGATTATCCCTTGGCTCTCTGAAGGGTCAAGTATCAGCGCTTTCAGTGCTGTTTGACAGGCGCTTGGCGCTCCTCCCGAAGGTTCGTCAATTTCTGCAGGGGGTGTCTCGGGTGGTTCCGCCTTACAGACGACCTCTGGACCCTTGGGACCTCAACATGGTCCTGGCGGCACTGCAGAAACCGCCGTTTGAGCCACTGAGAGACATCCTCTCTCTCTCGTCTGTCCCAGAAGGTGGTTTTTCTGGTGGCAATTACGTCTCTGAGAAGGGTCTCAGAATTGGCTGCACTTTCGTGCAAGTCACCCTTTCTGGTGGTTCACCAAGACAAGGTGGTGTTGCGCCCGCGGCCTGAATTCTTGCCGAAGGTGGTTTCAACTTTCCACCTAAACCAGGAGATTGTTCTCCCATCATTTTGCCCCGCTCCCGTTCATCAGGTTGAGCGCGACCTCCATACTCTGGATCTCGTGAGAGCTGTACGCATTTATGTGTCCAGGACCGCCTCCTTTAGGAGTTCGGATTCCTTATTTGTCCTCACGATGGGTCGTTGTAAGGGGTCCGCGGCTTCGAAGTCGACCTTGGCCAGATGGATCAAGGCTCCCATTCAGGAGGCATACCGGTCTTCTGGTTTGCCTCTCCCGGTGGGGTTGAAGGCTCACTCTACCAGAGCTGTAGGTGCCTCATGGGCCTTGCGACATCGAGCATCTGCTCTACAGGTGTGTCAGGCGGCCACCTGGTCCAGCCTGCACACTTTCTCAAAGCACTATATGGTGCATGCCCATGCCTCTGCGGACGCAAGTTTGGGCAGGCGGGTCCTCCAGGCGGCGGTTGCCCACCTTTAAGGGGGACCGTGTATTATCCGTCTTGTTGAGGAACTCTTCCCGCCCTGGGGTATTGCTTTAGGACATCCCCATTGTCTGGGTCTCCCATTATGATGACCAGAAAAAAGAGAATTTTGTTTACGTACCGTAAATTCTTTTTTCTTTAATCATCAATGGGAGACCCAGCACCCACCCAGTTGTTCCGTTGCATGTTTGCATTTGATCTGTTCTCTGTTGAGACAGTGTTTTCCGGGTTGTTCAAACCGTCTGTGCACGGTATTCTTCCCGATGTTTCGGGTGTGGTTCATTTTTCTCCTCGCAGCTTATGGACTAAACTGAGGATGTTCCCTACGGTGGGGGTTTATAAGCGGAGGAGGCGGTGTCTACAAACTTGTAGTACCTAGTGTGACCTCCGGAGGGCGGAGCCCTAAACCCCATTGTCTGGGTCTCCCATTGATGATTAAAGAAAAAAGAATTTACGGTACGTAAACAAAATTCTCTTTTTTCCCAAGTTATGTTTTTAGTCTTCAGTAATTCAATGTCATCGTTGTGGCTACCTTCACACTATGATTTTCAAGGGAGCCGATGCTGTCCGATAAAATCGGACAGCATCGGCTCCCTTCTGATGCCTGGAATCTGATGCCAAATAGGCATCTGATTCCGGCATAAAATCGCTCCCTCTGTTTAAAAAAAATAAACAATGTATGCTCACCTGTCCCCGAGGCCCCCGCTGTCTCCCGCAGGCTCCTGGTGTCTCCAGAGGTCTTCTTCTCAACAGGACCTGCCGTGATGTCACAATCACGTGACTGTCTGTTAACATGGTGTAACCTGCGGTCACGTGGTTGTGACATCACGGCAGGTCCTGTTGAGAAGAAGACCTCTGGAGACACCAGGAGCCTGCGGGAGACAGCGGGGGCCTCGGGGACAGGTGAGCATACATTGTTTGTGTTTTTTTTTTTTTTTTTTTTTTTTTTTGTTTTAAACCCCTGCTTTCCCAGTAGGAGCAGTTTTACTGTACTTGACCAGGGGTGAGAGCAAGAGTAACCGGGCACCTCCAGGATTGATATGGTACATGCAGCACTTGTACACCTTAAGTTTCCGTTTGCAATCCCTGTTAATGGAGTTGCTGCGCTTTATAATAAAGTTTGTACATGTAGAAAAGTGAAGGAAAAGGCAGCACTCACCATTTGTTGAATCTTGTGCTTTATTTCATCGTGGAGGGGAGGGGTGCAGAGGGTGCGGACCTCTGCACCCCCTCCCCTCCACGATGAAATAAAGCACAAGATTCAACAAATGGTGAGTGCCGCCTTTTCCTTCACTTTTCTACATGTACGGCGTTTTACTGTACTGAGCATGCTCAGTACGGTAAAATCGGGTCCGAGGACACATCAGATGTTTCTTCGGACCCTGCTCCATAGGGCCCCATGTTAAAAACATCGGATCGAATCAGATGTGCACTAAATGGCATCCGATTTGGTCCAATCCGATTTTGTCCGATTTTATTTTCGGTGCAAAAATCGGAGCATGCTCTGATTTTTGGACCGATAGAAAAATCGAACAGAATCGGATCGGACCAAATCGGATGCCATTTAGTGCACATCCGATTCGGTCCAATGCCCATAGGGCTGCATGGGGCAAAAATCGGTTTGATGCTGTCCGATTTTTATCGGACAGCATCGGAAATACAAAATTCGTAGTGTGAAACCAGTCTAAGTCCTATACAGACGGTTTGTCACCCATTTGGGGCTGTCGAGGGGTTTAGATAAAAGGTCAACAATAAACTGGGGGAGAGAAAAGATAATGTTTTTTGAAGTCAGGAATACCGGTAATTGTATTTTTAACCATGTCAAAATCTCCTTGTTAGGGAAAATATATTTATCCTGGAGGGATTGAAAAGTGATAATATTATCCAGAATTATATCTTGGATTACTGAGATACCCAATTCTAACCATGTATTAAATTTAATTTTAGGGATTAAAATGTCCAAAATTTGGATTGGAAGAGAATTAAACTACGATTCTTTAAATTTTGACTTTGTTTATTTGAGCAGATCTCTCCAGACGGTGATAACAGCCTTGGGTGTCTGGAAATTTGGAGGTTTACTGGGGTCTATAAGATAAGCCGTGATAACTAGCTTTAAGTCACTGTCATTTATTCTGGCCTTTTCCAAAGAGACCCAGGGAATAGGATTGTCCTCCAGTAGCCCACCATTTGAAAGTTTCAGTATCATTGTTTGATAATAACTGAAAAGATTTGGGACTCCAAATCCACCCCACCTCTTATGCTTTTCTAAGGCTGGCTGCACACTGCAGTTTTTCACTGATCAGTGTCCATCAGTGTTTGGGTGCCAAAACCCGGAGAGGAGCCAGGAAAGGAACTTGCAGAGAAAAACTATAATTGACTCCTGTTCTGAGTTTTGGAGACACTCCTGGTTTTGGCACCCAAACACTGATGGACACTGATCAGTGAAAAACTGCAGTGTGAAGCCAGCCTAAGGGTAAGTGCCCACATAGTGGTTTAGTGACGTTCAAACCGTCAGTAAACCGGTGGAAATTTGCAGGAGCCTAGAGTTCTGAGCTCTGAAGTCTCCAGCTGTTTTCCACCGGTTTCCCAGCGTTTTTTTTCAGCGTTTGCACAGCGTTTTTCAGTCGGTTTTTCCAGCGGTTTTCTAGGTAGGATTTTGTTGATTGTAGGTTACAGTTTGTAACCTGTAAAAACGATCACAAACCGCTGAGAAGAATTGACATGCTGTATGCTCCTAAACCGCTAGGAATCCGCTCACATAAACCGACTGTGTGCACAGCGTTTTCTAAATTACATAGGGTTACTTGTAAGTCCTAACGCTGCTTAGGATTTACATAAATTTAAATAAAACCTATGCTAAACCGCCGGCGGTTTTTGCTGCTAAACCGACGTTAAACCACTATGTGGGCACTTACCCTAAGAGGGTGATTGATATTCGTAACTTGTTTTTGTTCCAAATAAACAATCTGAGTTGTGTTTGAAACTTTTTGAACCATTTTTTAGGTATAGGCAATGGAATACATCTAATCATATATAAAAATCTAGGAAGGGCCATCATCTTACAGGTAATGATTCTCCCCAACCATGATAGGTCTATTTTACTCAGACGAATTACCGTATATACACGTGTATAAGCCGAGTTTTTCAGCCCAAAATTTGGGCCGCTCATTATATATGCACTGCTTCCCCCTGTCAATCAGCGGCAGGGGGAAGCAGTTCATATATGCCCCCCAAAAGCTGGCACTGTCCCCCCTTGTAAGGGCCCCCCCCCCCCCGCTGCCTATATATTACCATCCCGGTCTTCTGATCAGCGCCGCTCTTTGGTGCTCCTTCTTCATCCTCCCGTCCTCGCTGCATCCGGGATCTCCGGCCGTCGCAGGCATATGACGTCATCGCGCGACGGCCGGAGATCCCGGATTCAGCGAGGATGGAGCATGAAGAAGAAGCACCGAGGAGCGGCGCTGATCAGAACACCGGGATGGTAAGAGAAGCAGCGGGGGGGGGGGGGGCCTTACAAGGGGGGCGAGTGCCAGCATTTGGGGGCTGCTGGGTACCCCCAGGGGGCTGCTGGGTACCCCCTGGGGGCCGCTGTATAACCCCCTGGGGGCCGCTGGTACAACCCCCTGGGGGCCGCTGTATAACCCCCTGGGGGCCGCTGTATAACCCCCTGGGGGCCGCTGTACAACCCCCTGGGGGCCGCTGTACAACCCCCTGGGGGCCGCTGTACAACCCCCTGGGGGCCGCTGTACAACCCCCTGGGGGCCGCTGTACAACCCCCTGGGGGCCGCTGTACAACCCCCTGGGGGCCGCTGTACAACCCCCTGGGGGCCGCTGTACAACCCCCTGGGGGCCGCTGTACAACCCCTGGGGGCCGCTGTATAACTCCCTGGGGCTGCTGTATATACTACTGGGGCCTGTATATGCCACTGGGGAGGCTGCTGTATACTACCATTGGGGGGCCTGTATACCACACTGCTGGGGGCTGTACACCTGTGCTGGGGTCTACCCTCGGCTTATACACGAGTCAATAGGTTTTCCCAGGTTTTAGGGGCAAAAGTAGGGGGGTCGGCTTATACACGAGTATATACGGTAATTTGGTTTGAAGGGATTTGTGAAGGACCGACAGGTTATCATTGACTGCAGAGGATGGAGACTTTGTGAGAATTATACCCAAGTACAGGATCTGATGCGATTGCCAATTAAAGTCGAATTGTACCTTCAAAGCAGTGACCAAATCGTCTTCTAAGTTGAAAGTCATACATTGAATTTTTGTAAAGTTGATTCTATAAAACGAAACATTAGCAAAAATGTTATCAGAGTTTAAATGCTGGAGCCAGAAAAGGGGGTTTGACATAGTAAGCAGAATATCGTCTGCAAACTGATTTTCGAGCAGGTTTGTTTGAAGTTTGTACCTTCTATATATGGGTCAGACCTAATTTTTGCAGCTAGGGGTTCAATGAATAGGGCAAAAATTTCGCAATTTTTAAATTTTTATTCTGTTAAACCAGAGAGTTATGTGACACAAAATAGTTAATAAATCACATTTCCCACATGTCCACTTTACATCAGCACAATTTTGGGCAAAAAAAAAAATTTATTACGAAGTTATAAAGGCCCCGTTACACAGGGCAACATCTCCGGCAATATCGCCGGCAACTGAGGGGCGTGGCCAAGTTGTGGCAACATCGCCTGAGAGTTGCCCTGTATAACAGGGTGATTTCAACGGCAATAGTTGCTTCAGCAACATCGCCTGTTTTTCCAACAATGTTGTGAAACCAGGCGATGTGCCTGCATCGCCCGGTCTGACGCGGCAACAGCGATGTTGCCCGCTACTTCCCCCATAGATTCCCATGTTAAGGATCACTGCCAGGGTTGAGTTTAACCCTGGCAGCGATAGTTGCTAGCAACATCGCTGATGAGTTGCCGCAATGTCTCCTCCTCTGACAGCTCATCAGCGGTGTTGGAGAGCGGCCAAAACATGTGCGTTGCCGGGAATGTTGCCGGAGATGTTGCCACGTGTAACGGGGCCTTAAGGCTTCAATGTTCATCAGCAATTTCTCATTTTTCCAGCAAAATTTACAAAACCATTTTTTAGTGAGCACATCACATTTGAAGTCCCTGACATGACAGAAAACACCCAAAAGTGACACCATTCCAAAAACTGCTGCTCTCAAGTTACTCAAAACTACATTCAAGAAGATTATTAACCCTTCAGGTGCTTCACGGGAACTAAAGCAACATGGAAGGAAATAATTGACATTTTAATTTTTCCAACAAAAATGTTTTTAGCCTCAATTTTTTTCATTATCACATGGGCAACAGGATAAAATGCATCCTAAAATTTGTTGTGCAATTTCTCCTGATTACCCAGATACCTCATATGTAGTTATAAACCACTGTTTGGGCGCACGGCAGGGCTCAGAAGGGAAGGAGCGCAATTTGACTTTTGGAGCTAATTTTCCATTCAAAAAGTGAATTGGCGCTCCTTCCCTTCTGAGCCCTGCCGTGCGCCCAAACAGTGGTTTATGACCACATATGAGGTATCGGTGTACTCAGGAGAAATTGCCCAACAAATTTTAGGATCCATTTTATCCCGTTGCTCCCCCACAAGTGACCCCATTTTGGAAACTAGACCCCCCCAAGGAACTTATCTAGATGCATAGTGAGCACTTTGAACCCCTAGATGCTTCACAAATTAGTCCTTTTTTTTTTCTTTTTAATTTTTTTTTCCCACAAAAATTTTCTTTTTCCATTTTTACGGATTAGTATGCGAAGTACCTGGGGGTTCAAAGTGCACAATATCCATCTAGAGACGTTCCTTGGGGGGTCTAGTTTCCAAAATGGGGTCACAAGTTGTACCTGGCTGGCAACCAAAAATACAGCGAAGCCCTTTTTTTTTTATTTATATAGCCATAATTTCAGACAAAAAAACAACGTGGGGTCGGGTTCTGCCATATTTTTGGTCCATCCAGGTACAACTAGGCAGCTGGGGTCTGGAATCCTCAGCATGGAGGGGCCCAAGTGTTCTTGGCCCCCCCATGCTGCGAATTGCAGCCCGCAGCCACCCCATCAAATGGCACATTCATTGAGACACCATTTTCTGGCGCTGTACCCAGACTTCTAGTTACCCTGGTGTCGGTGGCAAACTGGGTAATAAAGGGGTTAATGCCAGCTTTTTTTTATTGTCAGCTGGCACTAAGCCCGAGGTTCATAATGTCGGGCCAATGTTAGACCCAGCCATTAGGAATCTCTAGTAAATAGTAAAAAAAAAATACACCACACAGAGAAAAATATTTTTTAGAAAAAAACCAAACACAAATCGAGAGTCTATCTTTATTACTCCATACCGTCCGCCGTAGTCCACAATGCTGGTCCCATGACGCTCGATCGCCCCTACTACATTCAGAGACTGCAGCAAGCGATCAAGTCTCTTTTTCCTGCAGTCTCTGGGGTTACACTGATGGTGCACTGTATGGCAATGATCTGCCATACAGTACACCATGTCTGTGACCCCAGAGACTACAAGAGGACACTTGATTCCTTGATGTAGTCTCATTGCCATACAGTGCACCATCACTGTGGCAAACCCAAATCTCGAAAATCACATGATCTTTGAGGCTTGGGTCAGGTGCCATTGCAACATCAGGTTACTATGGTGATCGGCTCATTCTGATGAGCCGATCACCACGGGGAGAGGTACATGGCTGCGCTCCCTAAGTGCTGTGACTGCTAAGATTACAGCACTTAGGGGGTGACACAGAGCCACAGCACAGCGATAACGCATCACTGTGCATGGCTGTCACATCACTCCTCTGCAGCGTCATCTCCATGCAGGGAGATGATGCTGCAGAGAATTCTGGCACATGCGGCAGGGGGGCAAAGGAGGGGATGGGGTGACCGGAGTAGGAAGAGGGCACAGGATCACAGGGATACAGAGGTGCAGGAGTACAGGGTTCAGGGCACAGTGACACAAGGACGCAGGGCATAGGGACACAACGGTATAGGAGCGCAGGGACACAAGGATGCAGGGCAAAGGGCACAGAAGTGGAGGACACGGGAGCGCACAGGTGCAGTCCGAAGGGCACAGGATCGCAGGGCGAATGGCACAGGAGCAAAGGGCGTAGGGATGCAGATCGTCGGGTTGCAGGAATGCAGGGCATGGGTGTGGGGATGCAGGGCACAAGACTGTGGACTGTGGGGCACAGGGGTGCAGGGATGCATGGCACAGGGGTGCGAGGCTGCAGGGCGCATGGGTGTAGGGACGCAGGGGTGTGGGGCTGCAGGCCGGGCAGGGTGTCGGAGGACTGCAGGGGTACAGACTCGGAGGAGACCGGACGAACTGTGGAGCAGCGATGATGGGAGTGATCTGATGGGATTGATCACTCCCCCATATCACTCCCATCATCGCCGCGCCACACTGCGCCCGCTCTGCTGTCTCCTCCGGTCCCGCCACTCCTAGAGGAGAGCGGGCATAGCAGGGCACAAGAACAGGCACAGAGGAGAGCAAGCAGGCAAGGTGCGGAGGACCAGGGAGAGCGGGTGCATCGGCGATGATGGGAGTGATATGGGAGTGATCACTCCTAGATCACTCCCATCATCACTGGAGGGGGCGATATCCACCCCCTCCAGCGCTCCTTGCTATGGAAGGGGTGGTGCTAGCCCCTTCCATAGCTGATAATCACAACTACTGTGATGGGCTGTTGGAAGTTCCAACAGCCAATCACAGTGATCCCAGATCAGGGGTGGCAAAGCCACCTCCCCCCGATGTCACCCTAAGGTCCCCTTGCTTCCTGTAGCCCAGGTGAGATTTCGCTGACGCCGGTCACCAAGTCTACAGGAGGGGGATCCCGCCATGACGTTGTAGGACGTCATAGGTCGGGAGGGGGTTAAGCAAAATCTTTTGTATTGTCCTGTTCTGCCTGCTTGCTACATTAATTACACAGGTCAACAAAAAAAATTTTTTTTTCTGGTGCCCAAAATATTTTAATGAATTTGGGTATTTTTGGGGTGCTGATTCTGAATATGCTATCAGTTTTGCCAGATTGGCTCAAGTTTTTGAGATTTTTGGTATCTTATTTATAGCACTTGTTGGTAAATGCGACGCATCATCTCATTAATTTCTTTGGATTAGTACTTGAACTGAGCAGTTCTCAATATAGTTTTGTGTTAATTAGTGTTCTAAAAGTTTGTTCATAGCTTGGTTTTTGGCACTAACTTTATGTTGTTGTCTGTTGTCCAGTGAAAAGCATGAACTCATCAAGAGAAGTTGTCTTAACGATCCACACTCATTCTGTTACATTTGTGGTGAATATACACTGACAAAACATAGAAGAAACATAACAGACTTCGTTAAAAAGTAGCAAAAAACGTCTTTTTTGTTACACATTTTACGAAAAATCTCAAAAACTTGAGCCAATCTGGCAAAACTGATGACATATTCAGAATCAGCACCCCAAAGTTACCCTAAATTCAATGAAATATCTTTGGCACCAAAAATGCTGTTGACCAGTGTTATCGAACATTTTGTTGCAACTATTGAGCAGTGTCTGTGTCCCACCATCTTTTTTTATAAGGCAAACAGTAATTCTCCCTTCTTCTCATGAACCCCTTACTAAAAGTAGGGGAGAAACGCATCAAGTTTATCGAGAAATTTTAATCCACCAATTGGAGTTCACTGACCAACCAGCAATAACTACCGTAGCAACTTCTCGGGTCCTATCATTAACGTGAACCTGTCACCTAGATAAAGCACCCCAGGCTATCCCTACATGTCCCTGCACCTTCTTATTACTGTTCTAACCATCCCTCTCTGTACTAAATGTGTGTTGTGACTGTTTTATAAAATGTTTTTATACCTTAGTGCTTTGTATGTTAATGAAGCGGGGGCTACCATTACTAGCACCCCTAGGCGTCCTCTTTCTCTCCCTCTTGCCGCCTCCTGCAGTCTTTATCACGCCCCGGTGGGCGTGATATTGAAATTCCAATGTGTGCCCTCAGCCTGCCTCGGAGCACTCTGTAGTGTTCTAGGTATGACGCTAAACGCGTCATTTCCGGAACTGCGGGGTCGATACACCTTTTAGGTGTATTGCCCGACTTTAAGCTGCGCATTGTGCATGCTCTGTGGAGCACATTACGTCAGCTCATCTGTGATCAGACTGCAGGAGACGGCGAGAGGGAGAGAAAGAGGACGCCCAGGGGGCTAATAACCGTAGGCCCCGCTTCATTAACATACGAAGCTGTAAGGTATAAAAACATTTTAAGAAACAGTCACAGCACACTTTTAGGACAGAGAGGGATAATTAGAGTAGTAATATTAAAGCGAACCTGTCACCCCCCCACGGGCATCAAAAGCTATAATAGCCACCTTCTGCAGCACTAAGGCTGCATTCTGAGAAGGTGGCTATAGGCTTTTGATGCCCTTTATAGTATGAAATATTAAGTTAGGTAAATGCTCACTCTTCTGAAGACCGAAGACCGGGAGGCGGGGTTTCACGCTCCTCTGGCCCGCCCCCTCTTGTCAGTCATTGTGCGCGCCTGCTGCTGCCTCCCCTCAGTGTGTAAAATGAACGCGCGTCTCCGTTCTCATGCACGGAGCCGCGTATGCGCTGTGCGCCCGGTGTCGACTTCCTGGACACCGGGCGCACAGCGCATGCGCGGCTCCGTGCATGAGAACGGAGACGCGCGTTCATTGTACACACTGAGGGGAGGCAGCAGCAGGCGCGCACAATGACTGACAAGAGGGGGCGGGCCGGAGGAGCGTGAAACCCCGCCTCCCGGTCTTCGGTCTTCAGAAGAGTGAGCATTTACCTAACTTAATATTTCATACTATAAAGGGCATCAAAAGCCTATAGCCACCTTCTCAGAATGCAGCCTTAGTGCTGCAGAAGGTGGCTATTATAGCTTTTGATGCCCGGGGGGGGTGACAGGTTCGCTTTAAGGTGCAGGGACAGGTAGTGATAGGCTGGGGTGTTTTATCTAGGTGACAGGTTCACTTTAAGTTAAGTGGACTCGGACGGAGGTTGTGTAACCACTATATGAACCACTGTTTATTTTAGGGTTGACTAATAGGGCCAACTGATGTGGTATGGGGGCACCCTAACCCTTAGTGTAAATCCTCCATTGTTAGGCAGTGGTTACCTTACGGATATCTAGGTCCTCTATTAATGAATGTTGGTGGTTCTGTTCATGGGTCCTTCCTATTGGATTTTTGTCTTTGTTGATCTTTTTAGATTTGTACAATAAAGTTTGTTTTTATATCTTATCTAAGATTTCGGTATAACTACAAAATTATATGGTACCTATATACAATTTGCACTATTCTGAGCAACCCCCCCAGCAGTATTGTGACAAATCTTAATGCCTAACCTAAAGCCAAAAAACAAAACCAAAGTATACCCATAAAAAAGCTTCGTTATCTACTTATATAATCCGCAGTTGGGAATTCGGGCACTGTAGCCGAATCCCAACATGCTTTGCGGGACTGCGAGTGATGACGCGCAGCGTCATCACGAGCCGCAGACCCGCACTACTGTAAAAAAAAAAAAAAAAAAAAAGTTAATGCTCACCTCTCCCCGAGCCCCCGCCGTCTCCTGCCGTCTTCGTCCAAGCTTCCGGTGGCTGCCGCAGGCTCCGAGTGTCTGCAGAGCTGTTCTACTGCAGTTCAAGGACCTGTGGTGATGTCACAGTCACGTGACACCAGGTTACTCCATGGTAACCTGGTGTCACGTGACTGTGACATCACCGCAGGTCCTGAACTGCACTAGAACAGCTCTGCACACACTGGGAGCCTGCGGCAGCCACCGGAAGCTTGGAGGAAGACGGCAGGAGACGGCGGGGGCTCGGGGAGAGGTGAGCATTAACTTTTTTTTTTTTTTTTTAACCCCTGCCTTCCTGTTTGGAGACCTTTTACTGTACTGAGCATGCTCAGTACAGTAAATGTCTCCTCCAGCCTCACAGCCTCCCTATCCTCACTGCCTCCTCCAGCCTCAGTCTCCTCCAGCCTCACAGTCTCCTCCAGCCTCACAGTCTCCTCCAGCCTCACAGTCTCCTCCAGCCTCACAGTCTCCACTCCAGTTCCTCCAGCCTCACAGTCTCCTCCAGCCTCACAGTCTCCTCCAGCCTCACAGTCTCCTCCAGCCTCACAGTCTCCTCCAGCCTCACAGTCTCCTCCAGCCTCACAGTCTCCTCCAGCCTCACAGTCTCCTCCAGCCTCACAGTCTCCTCCAGCCTCACAGTCTCCTCCAGCCTCACAGTCTCCTCCAGCCTCACAGTCTCCTCCAGCCTCACAGTCTCCTCCAGCCTCACAGTCTCCTCCAGCCTCACAGTCTCCTCCAGCCTCACAGTCTCCTCCAGCCTCACATTCCTCCAGCTCCAGTCTCCTCCAGCCTCACAGTCTCCTCCAGCCTCACAGTCTCTCCAGCCTCACAGTCTCCTCCAGCCTCACAGTCTCCTCCAGCCTCACAGTCTCCTCCAGCCTCACAGTCTCCTCCAGCCTCACAGTCTCCTCCAGCCTCACAGTCTCCTCCAGCCTCACAGTCTCCTCCAGCCTCACAGTCTCCTCCAGCCTCACAGTCTCCTCCAGCCTCACAGTCTCCTCCAGCCTCACAGTCTCCTCCAGCCTCACAGTCTCCTCCAGCCTCACAGTCTCCTCCAGCCTCACAGTCTCCTCCAGCCTCACAGTCTCCTCCAGCTCACAGTCTCCTCCAGCCTCACAGTCCTCCACTCCAGCCCTCACACGTCTCCTCCAGCCTCACAGTCTCCTCCAGCCTCACAGTCTCCTCCAGCCTCACAGTCTCCTCCAGCTACCTCACAGTCTCCTCCAGCCTCAGTCTCCAGCTCACAGTCTCCTCCAGCCTCACAGTCTCCTCCAGCCTCCAGTCACGTCTCCTCCAGCCTCTCACAGTCTCCTCCAGCCTCACAGTCTCCTCCAGCCTCACAGTCTCCTCCAGCCTCACAGTCTCCCCTCCAGCCTCACAGTCTCCTCCAGCCTCACAGTCTCCTCCAGCTCTCCAGTCCTCACAGTCCCTCAGCCTCACAGTCTCCTCCAGCCTCACAGTCTCCTCCAGCCTCACAGTCTCCTCCAGCCTCACGTCTCAGCCCCATCTCCAGCCTCACAGTCTCCTACCAGCCTCACAGTCCTCCCAGCCTCACAGTCCTCAGCCTCACAGTCTCCTCACACAGCTCCACCAGCTCACAGTTCCTCCAGCCTCACAGTTCCTCCTCACGCTCACAGCCTCCTCACACCTCACAGTCCTACCTCACAGCCTCACAGCCTCCACCTCAACAGCCTACCTCCACCCTCACAGCCTCCTCCACCTCACAGCCTCCTCCACCCTCACAGCCTCCTCCACCCTCACAGCCTCCTCCCCTAACCTCCTCACCCTCACAGCCTCTCACAGTTCCTCCACCCTCACAGCCTCCTCCACCCTCACAGCCTCCTCCACCCTCACAGCCTCCTCACCCTCACAGCCTCCTCCACCCTCACAGCTCCTCCTCCACCCTCACAGCCTCCTCCACCCTCACAGCCTCCTCCACCCCACAGCCTCCTCCACCCTCACAGCCTCCTCCACCCTCACAGCCTCCTCACCTCCACAAGCCTCCTCCACCTCACGCCTCCTCCACCTCACAGCCTCCTCCACCTCACAGCCTCCTCCAGCCTCACAGCCTCCTCCAGCCTCACAGCCTCCTCCAGCCTCACAGCCTCCTCCAGCCTCACAGCCTCCTCCAGCCTCCCAGCCTCCAGCCTCCCAGCCTCCCACCTCACAGCTCCCCACCTCACAGCCTCCTCCAGCCTCCCCATCCTCACAGCCTCCTCCAGCCTCCCCATCCTCACAGCCTCCTCCACGCCTCCCCATCCTCACAGCCTCCTCCACCCTCATCCACAGCCTCCTCACCCTCACAGCCTCCTCCACCCTCACAGCCTCCTCCACCCTCACAGCCTCCTCCACCCTCACAGCCTCCTCCACCCTCACAGCCTCCTCCACCCTCACAGCCTCCTCCACCTCACAGCCTCCTCCAGCCTCACACCTCTCAGCCTCACAGCCTCCCCCCAAAGCCTCCCAGCCTCACAGCCTCCAGCCTCCCCATCCTCACAGCCTCCCCATCCTCACAGCCTCCCCATCCTCACAGCCTCCCCATCCTCACAGCCTCCTCCAGCCTCCCCATCCTCACAGCCTCCTCCAGCCTCCCCATCCTCACAGCCTCCTCCACCCTCACAGCCTCCTCCACCCTCACAGCCTCCTCCACCCTCACAGCCTCCTCCAGCCTCACAGCCTCCTCCAGCCTCACAGCCTCCTCCAGCCTCACAGCCTCCTCCAGCCTCACAGCCTCCTCCAGCCTCACAGCCTCCTCCAGCCTCACAGCCTCCTCCAGCCTCACAGCCTCCTCCAGCCTCACACCCTCCTCCAGCCTCCACAGCCTCACAGCCTCCACAGCCTCCCCAGCCTCACAGCCTCCTCCAGCCTCCCCATCCTCACACACAGGAGGCTGTGAGGGTGGAGGAGGCTGTGAGGGTGGAGGAGGCTGTGAGGCTGGAGGAGGCTGTGAGGCTGGAGGAGGCTGTGAGGCTGGAGGAGGCTGTGAGGCTGAGGTGAGGTGGAGGAGGCTGTGAGGGTGGAGGAGGCTGTGAGGGTGGAGGAGGCTGTGAGGGTGGAGGAGGCTGTGAGGCTGAGAGGGTGGGAGTGAAGGCTGTGAGGCTGGAGGAGGGTGTGAGGGTGGAGGAGGTGTGAGGGTGGAGGAGGCTGTGAGTGGAGGAGGTGTGAGGCTGGGAGGGTGTGAGGCTGGAGGAGGGTGTGAGGCTGGAGGAGGCTGTGAGGCTGGAGGGGCTGTGAGGCTGGAGGAGGGTGTGAGGCTGGAGGAGGGTGTGAGGCTGGAGGAGGTGTGGAGGCTGGAGGAGGGTGTGAGGCTGGGAGGTGAGGGTGTGAGGCTGGAGGAGGGTGTGAGGCTGGGGGGGGTGTGAGGCTGGAGGAGGGTGTGAGGCTGGGAGAGGCTGGAAGGAGGGTGTTGGAGGCTGGAGGGTGAGTGTGGAGGTGGAGGGAGGGTGTGAGGCTGGAGGAGGCGTGTGAGGCTGGAGGAGGTGTGGTGGAGGCTGGAGGCTGGAGGAGTGTGAGGATGGAGGTAGGCTGGTGAGGCTGGGAGGCTGGGGTGGAGGCTGTGAGGCTGGAGGAGGCTGTGAGGCTGGAGGAGGCTGTGAGGCTGGAGGAGGGTGGCTGGGGTGTGAGGCTGGAGGAGGCTGTGAGGCTGGAGGAGGCTGTGAGGCTGGAGGAGGCTGTGAGCTGGAGGGGCTGGAGGCTGGAGAGGCTGTGAGGTGGGGAGGCTGTGAGGCTGGGAGGAGGCTGTGAGGCTGGAGGAGGGTGTGAGGCTGGAGGAGGGTGTGAGTGAGGAGGTGTGAGGCTGGAGGAGGGTGTGAGGCTGGAGAGTGGAGGTGAGAGGTGTGAGGCTGGAGGAGGGTGTGAGGCTGGAGGAGGTGGGAGGAGGGTGTGAGGCTGGAGGAGACTGTGAGGCTGGAGGAGACTGTGAGGCTGGAGGAGACTGTGAGGCTGGAGGAGACTGTGAGGCTGGAGGAGACTGTGAGGCTGGAGGAGGCTGTGAGGCTGGAGGAGACATTTACTGTACTGAGCATGCTCAGTACAGTAAAAGGTCTCCAAACAGGAAGGCAGGGGTTAAAAAAAAAAAAGTTAATGCTCACCTCTCCCCGAGCCTCACAGCCTCCTCCAGCCTCCCCATCCTCACAGCCTCCTCCAGCCTCACAGCCTCCCCAGCCTCACAGCCTCCCCAGCCTCACTGCCTCCTCCAGCCTCACTGCCTCCTCCAGCCTCACTGCCTCCTCCAGCCTCACAGCCTCCCCATCCTCACAGCCTCCTACAGCCTCCTCCAGCCTCCCCAGCCTCTCACCCTCCTCCATCCTCAGCCGCACTACCTGACACCGCTGCCATCCTGCCAACCGTCGGCCCCGCACCATCGCCACCCGCCCCTCGCGCCCTCCGCGAGGTCCATGCTGCCCGGATGCCGCCGGAGCCTTCCGCCCCTCGCCACTCTCACCGCTGGGCTCTCAATGTCGCCATGCTGCTGGAGTAGCGGTCTACGGGCTGTGGCCGGGTGCCGGGAGCCAGGGACGTCGTCCTGTGGCCGCCAACAGCCAATGGGAGTGAGCGGACCGTGTCAGCCTGCAAAGCCTTACACGCCCTGCTCACTCCCATTGCCTGCCCCTGCAAGCGGATTGGGCGCTGTGTTGTACACACAGGACGCCCATCCCATTGCCCAGGACTTGGCGTCCTAGACCAATCGGATGACCGTCCTGTCTTTACCACACACCGCCCAATCCGCTCCTTCCGCTCAGGTCACGTGTGACCTGAGGGCAAGAACTGATCCCTCTCTGCATCATCCCAACCCGCCGCAGAGGACAATGCCGTGTGACTGGGGCTGCGATAAGCCCCAGCACGCAGCCACGTCCTGCCGCCGAGCGGTGATGTCACCCCTCCAGCCGCATCTCTCCTCACCCCTCCAGCCGCATCTCTCCTCACCCCTCCAGCCAGACCTCTCCTCACCCCTCCATCTGGACCTCTCCTCACCACTCCAGCCTCTGCTCTCCTCACCCCTCCAGCCTCTGCTCCCCTCACTCCTCCAGCCTCCCGCCACATCATACTCTGCTATCCACAGAGCCCCCTCTATACTCTCCTACCCACACAGCCGCCTGTATACTCTGCTACCCACAGAGCTGCCTCTATACTCTGCTACCCACAGAGCTGCCTCTATACTCTGCTACCCACAGAGCTGCCTCTATACTCTGCTACCCACAGAGCCGCCTGTATTCTCTGCTACCCACAGAGCCGTTTCTATATTCTGCTACCCACACAGCCGCCTCTATACTCTGCTACCCACAGAGCCTTCTCTATACTCTGCTACACACAGAGCCGCCTGTATAATCTGCTAACCACAAACCCGCCTGTATACTCTGCTACCCACAGAGCCGCCTGTATACTTTTCTACCCAGAGCCGCCTGTATAATCTGCTACCCTCAGAGCAGTCTGTATACTCTGCTACCCACAGACCCGCCTGTATAGTCTGCTACCCACAGAGCCCCATATATACTCTGCTAGCCACTCACCCGCCTGTATACACACAATTCATTTCACCGCGCTCCCGATGCAATTACATCGGGCCTTTTTACTAGTCACTAATAATAACTAGAAATGTCACACAACATACAATAGCAAGCTAATTAATGTGACCTACATTTGGAACGGACAAATCTCTCATTTCAAAAACTTTGAGATGCCCCTGATAAAACCCTGAATCATTGAGTAAAGGAGGGTAGAAAGGCGTCGGGATGCTCTTGGTTTGTTTTTTGACATGTTCTTTTAGGCTGGGTGACAAACCGTCTGTATAGGACTTAGACTGGTTTCACACTACGAATCTTTTATTTCCGATGCTGTCCGATAAAAATCGGACAGCATCGCATCGATTTGGGCCCCCTTGCAGCCCTATGGGCATTGGACCGAATCAGATGTGCACCAAATGCCATCCGATTTGATCCGATTCTGTCCGTTTTTTTTTTATCAGTGCAAAAATCGAAGCAAACTCGGATAGGGCTAAATCGGATGCCGTTTGGTGGACATCCGATTCGGGCCGATCAATTTAACATGGGGCCCTATGGAACAGGGTCCGAGAAAACATCTGATGTCTCCTCGGACCCGATTAAAATAGCTCCTAACAGTAAGGGGTTAACAATAAAAAAAAAAAAGCTATGCTCCCCTGTCCACGAAGCCCCCCGGCTTCTCCCGTTTCTCCCGGTGTCTTGCTGTCTGTGCTGACAGGACCTGCCGTGATGTCACAATCACATGACTGCCAGTAACCAATAACCGGCAGTCATGTGATTGTGACGTCACGCGAGGTCCTGTCAGCACACAAACAGCAAGACATCGAGAGGCGCGCGGGACCGTGCAGGAGTCGTGGACAGGTGAGAAAATATCGGAGAAGAGGGGAGGGAGGGGGTGCAGATGGGAGGGCGGGGGAGTAGAGGGGAGGATGGGGGAGCACATTGGAGGACTGGGGGAGAAGACGGGAGGACGGCGGAGCAGAGCTGAGGACCGGGGGAGAAGAGAGGAGTACCGGGGGAGAGACAGCTGACAGGGAGCGAGGTGACAGGAGGGCGGGCATCAGATAAAATGTCGGAATCGGACGCCTATTTGGCATCCGATTCCAGGAATCGGAAGAATCCGATGCTGTCCGATTTATATCGGACAGCATCGGATTTTACAAAAATTGTAGTGTGAAAGTAGCCTTACACAGAAGTGCATCTCAATGAATCCGAATATCATCAAAAAGTTATTTAGTAATTCAATACATAAAGTGAAACACATGTTAGATCACTCTGTGCGTAATGACTCTATATATTTCAAGTGTTTATTTCTGTTAATATTGATGATTATGGCTTACAGCCAATGTAAATCTGTCATTATCTCAATTGGAATATTACATAAGACCAACTGAAAAAAATGATTTTAAAATCATAAATGTTGGCCTAATGAAATGTACGGTAAATACACTTAATACTTGGTCGGGGCTCCTTTTGCATAAATTACTGAATCAATGCAGCGTGGCATGAATACTATTAGCCTGTGGCACTGCTGCGGTGTTCTGGAAGCCTTCAGCTCGTCTGCATTGTTGGGTCTGCTGTTTGTCATCTTCCTCTTGACAATATCCCATAAATTCTCCATGAGGTTTAGGTCAGACTAGTTTGCTGGCCAACCAAGCACAGTGAGGCCTGTTTCACACATCCGTACAAAACACAGACATTTGAAACAGGCTGTTTTTGGGGGTGCGTGTATCTGGTTGTCACACATGATGTGAAATATGTTTGTCACATCCAGATAGCACACAGACAGCCTTTCATTGTGTGTGCGCTTGTCTCCAGTGCTGTCTGTCCCTCCCATTTCCGGGTCCGCTTTTGGGCTCAGTGCAGTGAATATTAGATGAGCCTAATGAGGGCCCCGGAAAGTGAGAGGGACAGGCAGCGCTGGAGGCAGGGGAGTAAGAAATTCTTTATTTTTAAAGGGATCCTGTCACCTCCAAAACACCTCATAAGCTAGCAAAACATGTCCCTGCAGCATCCCATCACTAATCCCACACTCTTTTGTCTCCTAAAAGCATCCTGTGAAAGTGCATAAAAACGTTTTAATATTTACTCATTAGTGATTATAATTAGCAGTGACTATTCTTTAGTCACCAAGGCGGGCTGTTGTGCAGCTCCAGGATCCACCCTGTCTCTGTGTGTTCTTCTGTGATGTGCAGGCATTTCCCTCCCCCCTCTATCACTCACAGAATGCAAATCATTAGTCCTGCCTTCAGTTTCAGTTTCACTTAAGTACGGACAGAGAGAGGGCTAGATCCTGGAGCTGCAAAAGAACACCCCTGGTGACTAAAGAATATGGCCCCTGCTAATTATAGTCACTAATGAGTGTATTAAAACGTTTTTATGCACTTTCACAGGATGCTTTTAGGAGACAAAAGAAGTGTGAGATTAGTGATAGGATGGTGCAGGGACATGTTTTGATAGTTTAGGTGGTGTTTTGGAGGTGACAGGATCCCTTTAAGCTTGCAGCCCCCATCGTCGTCCTCCTCTTGCAGCCCCCACCGTTGTCATCGTCCTCTTGCAGCCCCCACCATGTCCATGCAGCCCCCAAAACTGTGCCCGACTGCTCCACTCATTCATCTACGCCCACAGCTGAGGAATAGAGCAGAGGCGCTGTAATGCTGCAGGTGGGCGGTGACATCTCATTCAGGGAGGCGGGCAGCAGCACCCACCATCAACCGTTCTGAGCCGCCGCAGAGCACAATGTGTGTAGTGCTCTGCAGCGCCGCAGCCCGGCCCAGAGACCCCCCCCCCCACGTCCCTGTGGTTGGGGACCCCTGTTCTAGAATTTGTATGTAGTTTATTTATGAAGATTTAAGAATAATGCAATGCGAAGCTGGGTTTAAATCCCGCGCCAATTCGCGGCTGGACTGCGCCTGTCGCTGATTGGTCGCAGGCAGCTGGCGCGAGCAATTAGCAACGCAGGATTTCCATTACAGACAGACAGAATTAGACGATGATATAGTGAATACCTACAGCAGTGCCAGTGTTCAGTGGTGTCGGTGCAGCGGTGTCTGTGTGCAGCTGTGTCTGTGTTCAGTGATGTCTGTTTACAGCAGTGTTGGAGTTCAGTGGTGTCGGTGTGCAGCGGTGTCTGTGTGCGTTGGTGTCTGTGTGGTTCACAGGTATGTGCTGGAGAGGCAGAGATCACATAGATCACAGCCGGGGTGCGTGGTCCTGGGAGCCGATGTGCCCGATCATGCTCCTCCGGAGATGCTGCACCTTACACCCACTTGCCCTGGAGGGAGATCCCAGGATCTGTCAGTACTTGGAGCTTGTTCCAGCTGATTCCAGATCCCCAGGAGTTTGTGTGCTCTCCATCCCAGTGCTGTGGCCCCGGCAGTGGAGCAGGCAGGTGCCCCGTCCTATGCTCTGCTCCTCATCTCCTTCCCCAAACACACAACTCTTCCCATTTGATAGTAAAAAGAATAAAGGGCTGGGTGTAGTGAGTGACAGTGGGGACAGCCAATCGGGTGGGGGCATGGCCACTCTGCGACCAATCAGCGACGTGGTATTTTACTTACAGAGAGAGACAGACACGATAGTGCAATCATATAGTAGATGTACAACAAGAAGGCTTGGCATAAGTACAGAGGGAGCACACCAAGAAATAGGGAGATTGCCTCACAAACCCACCTAGCCAAAGAGTATTTGGTTATACTATGGCCTTTAGTAGAACCCTGAAAGGAAACAAAGCTTGTCATTTACGCCAGTCTTTGGTTCTATCAAGGTAGTGAAGTAAGAACCGTCTAAGGCTGCCTTCACATTTGCGTATGGGAACGCAGCGTATGCTGCATTCCCATACGCAGTCAAACGCATGCTCACTGCGTTCCTATGTTTAACATAGGAACGCATAGTGCCTGTATTTGGCAGCGTTTGCCACGTTCGGGTGCGGATGCGGAAGATATCTGCTCCCTCCAGGGTCCCCCGTCCGCACCCGGGACGCAGCATGTTGCATTTTTTGTGCGCTGGGGACCTTGGAAAATCAGCAAGCTTCCCCAAGCGCACAAAAGAATGCATTGGCGTCAATGGGTCCGCAGTGTTCTGCGCTTGACAGCGCAGGAGAACGCTGCGGACCCATTGAAATCTCTTTCGGTGGGCGCCGAAGTCACAGGAGATCACTGACAGCCAATGGGAGATCAGCTGGAGCCTCTGATGATCTCCTCCTCCCCGCTGCCGGTAATCTCCTCCTAGCGATGTCGGCGGGGAGAAACAGCTGATAAGACAGCTGTTTGAATCTTCCCGCGCCGACATCTCCTCTCGGTGTCGGCGCGGGAGATTCAAACAGCTGTCAGATCAGCTGTTTAACCCCGCTGACACATCCCGGAGCTTACCGGCGGCCGGGAGGAGGAGATCTCCACCGCTGATCTCTGCCTCCGGCCCGCCCCTGAACACCGCCGATTGGCTGCCCGGGCTCCATAGTGATGTGTCCGCAGGCGGACATATCAAAATGACCCTGCTTTTCACTGCGTTTGTGTCTGCATGCTATCAGCATGCAGACAGAAACGCAAATGTGAAGGCAGCCTAATATCTAGGGTATGGAGCCGTTGTTCCTCCAAGCCAGAAGGAGGATCATACAGGGAAGACGAGGTAATTTCCTGAGACCTATGAAAATGTTTGACCACCTTGGGAAGGTAGGAGGGATCTGGGCGCAAGACTACCCTATCAGAGAAAATCTGAGTATAAGTGGAGTTAATGGAAAGTGCCTGGAGGTCACTAACCCATCTGGCAAAGGTAAGAGCCACCAACAGGGCCAATTTTAACGAGAGGGTCTTAATAGGAACCTCAGGTAAAGGTTCAAAGGGGAGTTCAGTAAGGGCATTAAGAACTAAATTAAGGTCACAGGGAGGTGTACTAGGAGGATTAACCGGAGTGGATCTCTGACATGAAGAAATGAACCTCCTCACCCACGTATCCCCTGCAAGGTCAACGTTAAACAGGGTGCCCAAAGCTGAGACTTGAACTTTGAGGGTGCTAGCAGCTAACCCTAATTGCAACCCCCATTGAAGAAACTCTAGGATGACTGCAACCGGGGAGCCCAGTGGACTAACCCCTGAGAAGGCTAGAAATTTTTTCCATACCCTGCCATAAAGTTTAGTGGTAACAGGTTTACGGCTGCACAGAAGGGTAGCTACCAGCTTCGTTGAAAAACCTATTTAAAAGCAATTGCTGTTCAAAAACCAGGGCATCATATGAATGCCAGTCTCCTGAGGGTGCAGGATCAGCCCCGGGACAGCAGATCCGGAGTGATCGGCAGTGGCCAAGGGTCCGCAATTGCCATTTAATTTAGCCACTAGAACCATGGCCTCTTGGGCCAAAACGGAGCGATCAGTATCACAGATGCTTGATCTTTCCGTATCTTCCTCAATACAGCTGGGAGTCGGTTGCTGCCTCTTCACCCCGGCGTGCACGTGGCAGGGAGAGCCCGAGGGCGACGAGGTGACAGAGCCTCTGTGCTCCAGGTCCCCACCAGGCCCCGGCATTGGCCAGTTGTGGAGGGACTCTCTAGAACCATACCCGGTGCTGTGGCAGTCCGCTCTTTCTGCACCTGCCCCAGATTCCAGGTAACAGAAAAAACTTCAGCTGCTTATGACAGCCACTGTGGTTCTCCTCTCCTTTTGGACAGGAAACCTAAACTAATGCGTGAGGAGAGGTGCCGCCCTTTTATTTCAGTGGGTTTCCTGTCTGGAAGGGGCGGATCCTCTCAGGTGGTGCTGTCATGGGCAATAGGGAAAACATCACCTTGGCCAATGAGCAACAGTCCTGTGTTTTCTTCTTGGCCCAGGTAAGACGCTTCTTGGGTTGTCTATTGCAGTGATTCCCAACTCCAGTCCTCAAGGCACACCAACAGTGCAGGTTTTCAGGATTTCCTTAGTATTGCACAGGTGATAATTGAATCACCTGCACTGGGGATGATTCCAATTTCTAAGGAAATCCTGAAAACCTGCACTGTTGGTGTGCCTTGAGGACTGGAGTTGGGAACCTCTGGTCTATTGGTCATGAGTGGCTTGACATAAGGACTGTTGTAGCCCATGTCCTGGATACATCTGTGTGGTGGCGGCTCTTGCAGCACTGACTCCAGCAGCAGTCCACTTTTTGTGAATCTGCCCCAAATTTTTTAATAGCCTTTTCTTAACAATCCTTTCAAGACTGCGGTTATCCAGGTTGCTTGTTGCTTTTTCTACCACACATTTTCTTTCCAGACAACTTTCCATTAAGATGCGTGGATACCGCACTCTGAATAGCCAGCTTTTTTTAGCAATGACATTTTGTGGTTTACCCTCCTTGTGAAGAGTGTCCATGACTGCCTTCTGGACATCTGTCAAGTCAGCAGTCTTCCCCATGATTTTGTAGCTTACTGAACCAGACCAAGGGACCATTTTAAACAATTAGTAAGCATTTCCAGGTGTTTTGTGTTGTACTAATTTTTTGAGATAATGACCTTTGTGTTTTCATTGACTGCAAGCCATAATCATCACTATTAATAGACATAAACAATTGAAATAGATCACTGTTTGTAATGACTATATGTGTTTCACTTAACTTTTTAGCAATTCAATACATAATCTTTTTGATGATATTCTAATTTATTGAGATGCACTTGTATTTGTGAACATAGTGTGCCTACAATTGATTGAAATTGCTGTATTTAATGCACAGTTCAAAAATTACAGCACAAGACTTGTGAAACTGTCTCTACCATACCCTTGAAGCCTACACCATATGGATATGATTAGGAGGATCAACCCCAGACTTTTTGCCACCTTTATATGTGATCGACTATGGGAGGTGGCACTATGGCTTTGTTCACACACTGCATTTTTAGTGCATTTTTTTTCCCTTGTTTTTCTAAACCTGTGTTTTTGATTCTCAGCATAACCTATGTGATTTATGGAGAAGCTGTTCACAAACATTGGTTTAATTTCATTGTAGAAATTGAAACCTTCTCAGGTTTTGCTGCATTTTGTAAAGAATTACCATGTTGTTCTGCATTTTTGCAGTGTTCTATGTGCAAAAATGCAGCAACAATTGCAGGTTTTCTCCTTCGCCTCATTGGGGGACACAGGATCGTGGTGTTATGCTGCTGTCCACTAGGAGGCGACACTAAGCAGAATCTGCAAAAGAGTAACAGTGGCTCCTCCTATGTAGCATATACACCCTGGAGCAGGAAGTGCTTCTCCAGTTTTTGCTTAGTGTCTGAAAGGAGGCACACATTCTTATTTTCTCTCCACTATTTTTACTTTTTGAAGCTGCATTTTTATTTTTTGAAGGGACATGTCGACCACAGATACCACCATAGGAACTGTGGGTCGAGTTATTTTGTCTGCTAAGGGCTATTCCTTTCTCGGCCCTCCACTGTTGGAGGTGCAGGGTTAAAGCGATTTCCAGACCTGCCGGTTCTGAGGCCCGCATTCCTCCCCAGTCCCCACAGATGGGGCTCTGGGTCGCAGGAATTCTCCATGTCCCCACCGCAAGCAGCAAGACTGATAGGAATAAAAACCGGCAGAGACGATTCCCCTCCTTCCTCAGCTCCCCACGTTTGGAGTGCTGGGTTAATGTTGAGAGACCCCCTGCAGGCAACAGGTCGGTTGCAGGATTTAGCAAATGACCTTTGAAGGTGGACAGCAGCATCCCTCCCTAATTCCCCCTTTGGGGGGCTCTTAGGTCGAGACGCCACAAGGTATGATGAGCAGCAGCACATGCTGCACTGCAAAAACGCTGCAGCACATCCACGAGATGTCTCCCCAGAACCACCAGCTCTGCTGCGTGTTTCCCAGGGGCAAACATGCTGCCATGTCTCAGCCAAGCATCTGCTGCCTAGGGAGTCTGATAGATAATAATCCTCCCAGCCCACCACCCTAAGGGACCCGGTGTGGCCTCTCCTGGCAGAGAACTAGCATGTTGTTATTCTCTTCCCTCCCCATCTCCCCTCTCCACATAGGAAACTGGGTTGAGGACGCTCTCATGGTGCTGGCAGAGCCCTGCAGCCCAGGGCCTCTTGCATACAGCATTTTCCCCCTGTACCTTATATGCTGCGCCCCTCCCTAGGGCTTTGCATGACAGCGGTGGGGTTGTTACACAGCGGGCCCCGCTGTGCAGGACAGCGGCAGCGATCCTGTAGTGTGGGACAGGCAGGGGGCGCGGACCTGCTCACTTCCCCGGGACTCCATTTACGCAAGTCCCCGGCTGCGGCCTAGCGCGGATGGTGCCGCCTTTCCCCGCCTCCCGCCCGCCCTTCGGCTGACGTCACTGCAGGCTGGAGCCAGCTCCGGCCGCGTCATTAAGAGGGCGGGCCGAGTCTTTCTGGCGCTTCTCGCTCCCTCGCGAGAATACCTGCGCGCCTTTTTGCTCCTGGCTGCGCTTTTCACTGTCCCGCCCCTCATTCCCCTAACACAGTGGTTGCCATGACAGCACCACTGCTCCGAGGGAGTTAACCTTTTCAGCACCATAAGTAGTGTGCAGCTCTGCACAGCAGGCTACATAGGGGCTGTGCTCCCAGAATAAGGGCAATTAATCCCCCCTCATTGCTGTAAAACTGCTAGACTCATACAACAAAGCCATTAACATTTACTATTTAGTATACTACTCATATTGCAGCAGAGCACTCTGTTTATACATTAACCCCTTAATGACCAACGACAGCTATTTCTGTCATAGCCTTGACCTGTCACTGTGTGTAAACTCTCTCTCTTTGGTCAAAGACATGCAAAAACATATTGCCCTAAATTTACCACTAACATGAAGTCCAATACGTCATGAAAACAACATTATTGGAATTACTGAGAGTTATTATCTCATAATGTGACACTGGTCAGAACTGAAAAATGAGGCTCGGTCCATAAAGGGTTAAGGCTGTGCTGCCCATTACACTTCTTGCATGGTTATAGACTCGCAAGATGGGCAGCGAGACCTTTTCCTGCTCTTTTACACGGCATGAAAATATTTTGTAGATCACCTGACACCAGGAGATCCTACAAAAAAAAACAAAAAACTGAGAAACGGTTTATCAACCGTAAAATGTTTGACAGACGTTATCCATCTCTCCTGACAGTGGCCCAATACGGGGCCAACATACCTCAAGTGGATCCCCCGGTATCCAGACTTGCGGCATAAACAGTCTGGGCGGCAAAAGCCCCCCCCAGCTTGGGCAGGCATATTCCATACTATATTAAGGTATACGGAAGCCGACCCTACCTGCCAGTCCAGCCAGCTTGAATCGCAGATAGCTGACTACCTGATACATGCAGGCCTTGACGCTACAATTGCTCAACATTTCCAATGCGGTTGTCACTACACGTACCCACCGGAATGGACGGTGGACGCGGCCTCTGAAGAGTCCCTCACAGGTCTTCCATACCTCAATGGACACCTGTTCGGAGAATAGCTGGACAAATTACTTCTGATGCCACGGGAGGCAAAAGCACCTCCCTTCCCCAGCGCAAACCCAGACGGCCCTTCAATTGCCGTCAGCAGACCAGGTTCCGATCCTTTTGGAACTCATTTGGCTGGTCATCAGCTAGACCGACACAGACAAGTACTCGGTCGCCTTGCAGGGTGCGGTCACAGGCTACACACAAAGGTAGCTCATCCTAACAGAGCCAGTCTCACCAATCCAAGACCTAGGAAACGCGATCCTACAAATTTTCTTCCTCCTGACTCCCTTCAGCCGGGAGACTCTCCATTGTAGGTGGTCAGTTGCTTCATTTTCAACTTTGTTGGCTACCTGTCATACAAGACAAGTGGGTACAAGAGCAAACCAGTAGTCAATTCTCTCCTTACTTCAGGCGTCATTGTACCTGTGCCGTGCGAAGTCCGTTTAGAGGTTTCTATTCTGTCCTCTTGTGGTTTCAAAAAAAAAAAAAAAAAAAAGAAGGGTAGGTACAGTACAACCCATACTGGGCCTAAAACAACTGGACACTACTTTCCGGGTAAGACGTTCCCGCATGGATTCTCTCCGCTCTATAATCCTGAACACGGTAAATACCTTGCGTCCATAGATATCAGGACGCTTACCTGCATCTTCAATCGCCAATTTTTTATTTATTTATTTTGTTTTTGGCACTCCCGTTCGGTTTAGCTACAGCTACCTGAGTGTTCACAATGGTCATGGCTGCCGTCATGACTATGCTTCCCTCCAGGGGTTTCGTCATCCTTCCGTATCTGGGCGATCTGCTCATCAAATCACCGATTTTCATGGACTGCGCACACAGCATCTCCATCATGGATGGCTGGTCAACCTCCACAAATCTACACCAGTTTCACCACGGTCTCTGGTCTTCTGGACATATACGGTTCAATATATCCTCAGCACGGGTCAAGCTTCCCCAGGACAGGGCTCGGACCCTGCGGCTGGGAGTCTGCACTATCCTTCATCGGTCCCCTTTTTCCTTCAGAACTGCCATACAGGTCCTAGGCAGGATAGTGGCAGCGATAATGGCAGTCCCATTTGCTCAACTGCATCTCGGATCATTTCAACTATCCATACTCTTGTCATGAGGCAAGAACCTTTGGTCATTCATCAGGAGGTTTTCACCTGCGATGTTCAAACAAGCGATTTCTTCAATGGTGGCTCCGGACGCTCTCTCACAAAGGACGGTCGCTCCTTCCACCATGCTAGAAAGTTATAACCACCGACAGGAGTCTGACAGAATGGGGTACGGGGTGCCTCCATCACAGTACACAAGGCACATGGTTCTGGTTGGATTCAAGGATCACCATCAAGCTGCTGGAAATTCGGACGATATTCCTAGCATTGAAGTCCTTCAGCCATCTCCTGGCAGGTGGCCATGTCAGGATACAGTTTGACATATGCCACAGCCGTGGCATTGTCTATCACCAGGGCGGTACCCGCAGTCTCCAGGCAATGAAAGAAGTTCACCACATACTTCACTGGGAGGAATCCATAGACTCTGTACTGTCCGCCGTGCACATACCATGTGTGGACAATTGGAAGGTGTTCTTCCTCAGCCGCTAAGGGATGGACGCAGGACAGTAGTCCCTGCAACCGGACGTCTTCCGGGAAATCCCGTACGTGGGCCTCATAGCATTATGCCTCAATGCCAAGGTCCCAGACTTCAGGGACTGGTTCCAGAACCCACAGTCCTTAGGACCAGCTGCACTAGTCCAGGATTGGACCTGATTCCATTTACCCTGCATGGTTCCCTCACTACCCCTAATCCCTAAGATAGTGAGGAGGATCAAACATGAATATCACCAGATTGTCCTTGTGACTCCAGACTGGGCCAAACACGCTGGGTATTCCGATCTCTTCCAACTCAGAGCAGAGATACCATGGCGACTACCAGACCGTCCAGCCTACTCTCTCAAGGCCTGTTCTACCATCAGAATTCCTCAACTCTGTATTTGACGGCGTGGCCCTTGTGATCTGGATCCTAAGCCAAGCTAGGTTTTTTCCAGGATGTTGTAGCCACCATAATCAGAGCACGGAACCCAGCCTCAGCAATGATATGCGAGCACGCATGGAAAATCTTTTCGCTTGCTGCTCCTCTAGAGGTCATTCACCTTGGCCCTATTCTCTACCAAGAAATCTCAGTTTTCCTCCAATCAGGCCTAGACTCAGGCCTGTCCTTAGGCTCTCTCAATGGGCTGATTTTAAGTCCTTTCCATCCTCTTCCAGAAACATCTTGATACCAGACCTCAGGTCACAACCTTCCTTCAAGTGGTCTGCCATCTTTTTCCTTCATACAAGAGGCCGCTTTTTGAGCCTCTAAAGGAAATTCCCCTTAGCATTCTTACTCAGAACGTGATGCTTTTGGTGGCAATAACTTCTCTCCGCTGAGTATCGGAACTTGCAGCGCTCTCATGTAATCCACTTTTTCTGGGTTTTTCTCCAAGACAAGGTCGTACTATGGCCGGTCCCACCCTTTCTCCCAAAGGTGGTGTCATCCTTCCACCTGAATTAGTACATCTCTATTGCTGTGCCCGGCTCCGGTCTCTCGGGCCAGGGAAGCTCTACATATGCTGGACTTCGTCAGAGTCCAACGCATCTATGTATCCAGGACAGCACCCTCTAGGAGGTTGAATTCTCTCTCCCTCGTCCAGAGGGTAGAAGTAAAGGTATGCCACCCTCGAGAGCTACTCTAGTCAGATGGTTTCAAGCAACCATCCAAGAGGTTTATGCCATCAAACACTCGACTCTTCCAGTTGGTATCGAGGCACATTCTAAGAAGACTGTGGAGGCCTCCTGGGCCATCCAGCACCAGACCTCAGCACAACAAGTGTGTAAGGCAACCACATGTTCCAGCCTGCACACATTTACAAAGCATTATAGTTTCACACTCAGTCCTCGGCAGATGCAGGTCTGGGTAGACGTGTCCTCCAGGTGACAGCAGCCCACCTGAAGTACACAGTTCCTTCACTGACTTTGGTCAGTCTTCATGGTTCCATTGCTTTTCCCACCCAGGGACTGCTTTGGGACGTCCCACGGTCCTGTGTCCCCCAATGAGGCGAAGGAGAAAAGGAGAATTTTGTGTACTCACCGTAAATTCCTTTTCTCTTAGCCTCTAATTGGGGGACACAGCACCCACCCTGTTGCCCGTTTTGGGCCGTTACTAGGTTCTCATCTTACTCCTGAGAGGTTATATAGTTGCCTGTTTATTTTACAGGCCTGCTTATACTGTTATTACGTAATTACCTGTTCGGTTACAGGTTTTACCTTACTGTTATTATGTGGCTGCCTGTTTACTTAACAGGCCTTATTTTACTGTGATTCTTGTCATTCTTCTGTTAATTCTCCTACTGCTTTAGCACAAAACTGGAGAAGCACTTCCTGCTCCAGGGTGTATATGCTACATAGGAGGAGCCACTGTTACTCTTTTGCAGATTCTGCTTAGTGTCGCCTCCTAGTGGACAGCAGCATAACACCACGGTCCTGTGTCCCCCAATTAGAGGCTAAGAGAAAAGGAATTTACGGTGAGTACACAAAATTCTCCTTTTCTCCTGCCAATAAATTGAAATTTACTAACAAATCCCTAAGGTTTTGCTGCAGCTAAAATGCAGTGTGTGAACATAGCTAATATGATAGCATTAGTCTATCAGGACATAACCTCCTTCTTCTTAAGGAGGTGATTGATAGACCTCTGAATTGGGTCACTGCCAACATCGTTTTCTTAAGGCAATGAGCTCCGCGGATTAGGAAGAGTCAGTATAAGGTATTTACTTTCTTTTACCTTTTTAGGTTTATAGTGTATTGTGCGCCTTTTTAAAATATTTGTAAAATATTTTATGGGTATACGGTACTTTGGCTTTGTCGTATATTCTATATACCCCTGATCTATTTCACTATCCTGAAAACACCAAAGTCAATGATAATTCTGAAGTGTTGTGCACACGTTGCCTATTTTTTTCCTTGCAAATTTGCTTGCAGAAAAACTCTGTAGCTTGTCAATTCTTGGTGCAAATTTCCTGTGTTTTTCAGCAATTCCAGCTATTGACTTCATTAAGAAAAACTTGGCACAAATCTGCACCAAAAACACATTTTTTTTGGTACATTTTTCTGCCAGAGGATGTGTAATGTCAGCTGGCATCAAGCCCTGGCGTTAGTAATGTATAGGTATCTATCAGATACTTCTATTACTAACCCAGTAAATTAAAAGGCAAAAAAAAACACCCTCCTCGACTCTAGCCCTTGTTCACCAATTTATTAAAAAAAACAACAACAATGAAGATCCAATGTAGTCCACCGTATCTGAAGAAGGCCACAAAAGCAAACCTGAAAGACATAAGGAGAAAGAATTAAACAAAGACAAGAGACACCCTCATCCACCCAATTTATTAGCCCCCCTAAAAAAATCCAAAGCATGTCAAGCGTAATTCCCATGGAGGTCTCTTTTCTTTCCCGGACTTAGGCTCTCAGTGTTTGGAGCCTCGTTCAGAGAATGGAGCCCCATAGGCTGGCAGTGTGATGAGCTGTGACATCAGTAAGGTTACTGTAGGTTACACTCCCGGTCACACAGGGTGTTCCGCTTTGTGACTTGGCGAGTCTGCTTTACCTTACCTGGCTAACAAAAATAGGGTGGACCACACATGATTTTTTTTACTTTTTTTTTCCCAACTATTTTGGTGCTAATAACTAAAACCCATTTTCTCTATAATATCTGTCATTATTATATATCTTTGCACATCTTTTACACATAAAGAAAACTTATTTTAGTGACATGAGTTTTACTCTGATATGTGTCACATGGATCAGATCCGTGTGTGTGCGTGTGGCATTCCTTGCTGCCGGTAAAAAACAGGCTGGTCTCCTTAAATCAGACAGACACACGATCCCTGAGAAAACACGGAGGGGTGAAGATCCCCATTGTTTAATTAGTATGTGTGTGAACGTGTCTTGGTACATGTGAAAACGGACACTATACATACTGGATACACGGACCTGTGAAGGGGCCTTAGGCAGCTTTCCTCCCAACCCCCATGGACACATGCATGCACAAGTCAGGCGTGTAAATGTATTATTAATGGGGAGAGGATAGTAAACCATTATCCGATTCCATTGATAAGTCTACTTACAATGAGAACAAAAGTTTCAAGTATATTGGAGTCCTACAAGCTGATCCCTCTGCCATCGGGGTCACAGGACACCCCATTAAATAGTCTGCTGTTACCCCTGACATTGTGAGCCTTTCAGAGGTTATTTGGGACTTTGTTTTTTCCTATTGGGCAAAGCACACTGTAACTAAGTTCCCACCTGTTCTGTCTCAGGCTACAGTTCTGCTTCTTTTTACCTCCCTTCCAGAGCAGCTCTTCCTCATCCAGTCTTTTTTTTATTTTTTTTATTTTTTTTTATTTTGTCAATGGGGCATTGCAGACTGATGGCCATCCCCTTAGCGAGGAGCTGACTGTCCATCAGCCTGATGTCAGCTATGACTCCCTGACCACAGTACTGAGAAGGAAGTGCTGCCAACGTCACAGGAAGCAGGAGACTCACCGGCAGGACGGCCTGTGATGGCTCTGAGCCAGAGACATTAAAGATCAGGCAGGACGTTAGCAGCTACCCAACAATTAGAGCTTAACATCAATGGACAGAAGCAGAGTCCAGATAACGGTTTAGCCATACAGTCATTTATGAAACCTTCTTCACACTAACACTACTTTCATGTCCATTTCTCCTTTCAGTAACCATGTCTCAGGCTGTTCAAACCAACGGGGCTCAACCTCTGAGCAAAACATGGGAGCTGAGCCTGTATGAGCTGCAGAGGACACCACAGGTACTGTCAGAACCAGAGCTGGTCCAGGAGTGTGGCTCTACGGCTCAGGCTGTGGGTTAATCATTCACATGTCTTTTAACAGGAAGCAATTACAGATGGCTTAGAAATTGTAGTGTCACCGAGAAGCCTGCACAGTGAGCTGATGTGTCCCATCTGCCTGGACATGCTGAAGAACACAATGACCACGAAGGAATGTCTGCACCGCTTCTGTGCCGACTGCATCATCACTGCTCTCCGGAGTGGGTAAGTAATGGCAGGGAATACAGGACATGCAATACCCTTTTTTTTTTTTTTTTTTTAATATAGCTTTTTTTGGTAACTTTTGGTTGGATTTCATGGCCAAAAGTGTCGGCACTCTTGAAATTGTTCAAGATAATTATTGCAATTTCACGCTTTGTCATACACATTTTTATTCCCTTTGTGTGTATTGGAACAGCAACAAAAAAAAGAACATAAGGCAAATTGGACATAGTTTTACACCCAAAACGTACTTGACAAAATTATTGACACATTTTTAAAATTGTGGATGAACAACTTTGTTTCAAGTATGGGATTCTCATTCAAACTCACCTGTAGCAAGTAATAGATATGGTCAAGAATTCACAAGGATAGATTAAGTTTTCCTTATTTGAATATAAGCACTAAAGGAAAGTACTCTAAAATAATTTTTACTTGATAGCTTCTTTAAAAACAACTAATTTTGTAGCAATTACTGTGACAAATTAGTGTACACGGACAACACCCTCACCCACCCCCACAGAAACACAAATATATACAGTGAGATTACCCACCATTTTCCCTCTAATGCACTAGGTTCAATGGGTGAAGATGTGGGCAATATGACAATGACACCTGAAACCAGATAAAAAGGGGAGAAGGTGCCTCAATCTTTGCATTATGTTTGTGTGTCCACACTAAGCATGGAGAGCAGAAAGAGAAGAAAACTTATGGAGGACTTGAAAACCGAAACTGTTGAACAATATCTCAAGGTTACAATTCTCCAAAGATCTTGATATTCCTTTGTCCACAGTGTGCAACATAATCAAGAAGTTTATAATGGCACTGTAGCTAATCTCCCTGGACGTGAACAGCAGAAAAAAAATATCTGAAAATTTGCAACACAGAATAGTCTGAATGTTGGATAAACATCTCTGATCAAGTTTCAAAGAAATTCAAGCAGTCCTGCAGGCTCAGGGTGCATCAGCATCAGTGTACACTATTCGGTGACATTTGAATGAAATGAAACTCTATGGCAGGACAGCCAGGGGGACCCCATTGCTAACAGAGGGACATAAAAAAGCTAGACTGAAATGTGCCAAACTGTACATGAATAAGCCAAAATGCTTCTGGGAAAGAATTTTGTGGACAGAAGAGAACATGGAGTTTTTTGGTAAAGCACATCACTCTACTGTTTACTGAAAATGGAATGAGACCTACAAAGAAAATAGTACCTACAGTCACATATGGTGAAGGTTCAAAGATGCTTAGGTTGTTTTGTTGCCTGGGATCCTGGGGGCCTTGGCTGTGTGCAAAACATCATGAAATCTGAATATTTCTAAAGTATTTGGGGTCACAATGTAGTACCTAGTGTCAGAAAGCTGGATTTGTATCCTAGGTCATGGGTATTCTAGCAGGACACTGACCCCAAACATACTTGAAGTCCCCAGAAATGGATGGAAACAAAGTGCTGGAGAGTTCTAATGTGGCAACAAAAATCTCCTTGATCACCTTAAAAACATCGTAAAATTGCTGTTGGGAGAAATCGCCTTCACATTAGAGACCTGGATCAGTTTGTAGAAGAGTTCAGAATTCCAGTAATGACGTGTAAGAAGCTTCTTGATGGATATAAGAAGCGATTGATTGCAGTTCTTTATTCCAAAGGATGTTCCAACAAATATAAAGTACAGGGTGCCAACAAATGTGTCCGGCCTGTTTTTGCAGTTTTGTGGGAAGTGTATAATTTGCCTTTTTTTTTTCCTCTAGTCACCCTCCATGATAGCAGACTGGAGGAGGTCTCGCCGCCCTAAATAGGGGACCTGAAACACAGGGTCTGGCTCTTCTGGTTCCGACGCTGCTCCAGTCTCCATGCTGGTATGTGATTCCGGGACCATCCCCGCTCCTCCCACACTCTCCTGGGGAAGCAAAGCGGAGTGGTGGTGTGGCTGGGGGACCTCTTTGAGCTCCCCGGCTTTCTCCTCTGCACGCTGTGCTGACTGCTGCAGCGCACGCACCGGAAGTGACGTTGACAGAGTTGTGTTCCACGCTGGATCGTATGCACAGCCGGCATGTCGGCGTCTCTGGCGGCCATTCTACAACCTCGAGTCCTGGGAAGCTGTGAATCCCCCTTCTGGAGGAGGAGCTACAATGAACATGGTGCTATGTACCCGGTAGATAAAGCCCAGTCTGGCTTTTCACCTGCAGGTATGTCTGTATGACTTTGGACTGACATGGGCGGTGACAAAGTCCCTGTGCCTGCATCTTCAGAGCCCCAGCGCTTGTCCCCCTACCGTGAGAAGCAGGATATGGGTCCCCCGTTTACCCGGGTATGGGATTTCTGGTGGCTTAAGGGTACTTTCAACAAGGTTTCTGTCTCCAAGATAGAGAAGAAGTCCTCTACATGCAAATGTGGTGTATGCTCAACCAAATTACCCGCTTCACACAAAATAGCTATGCCAGTCCTGCAGTGATGACTTCTTATGTGCCGAGCAGCCGTCCCTTATGGACAGTATCAAAACCCTCATTAGGCAGGAGGTCCAATCCTCCATGTCCACCATATCTCACCCGCCACCCCCGATTATAACTCCTCCGGCAAAACAAGAGGAAGATGGCCCTCAAAGACCCTACCTCAGACTCAGGCGAGATTCTATCATCAGACCCTGAGGGCCTAGGAGAAATGGAGGATTCTGTTACCACTCCCTTGGTTTCAGACAAGAAATATTTTTTCCTCAGATGACATGGGGCGAACCACCATGGGGGTGGCAGATGTGGAAGTTAGTCAATCTCTTGAGGATGAGATGTTCGGGTGTCTTAAGGCTAATACCCATAAGGGGTTCCCTGTACATGATAACATCCCGAGCTTGATCATGCATGAATGGGACTCCCCTGAAAAATGTCTGTGTTCCATCTGAGTTTAAGCATAGATTCCCACTTGATGGTGAATGCTCCAAGTGGGAACTTCCTAAAGTAGATGTCCAGGTCTCCAGAGTTACAAAGAAGACTGCCCTTCAGTTTGAAGACTATTCACAACTAAAGGATCCCATGGACCACAAAATTGAGGGTCTGCTTACAAAGACCTGGGTTACCTCCTCTAACCTTGTGCAGACTAATATCGCTGCTACTTGTGTAGCTAGGTCCCTTTATCGCTGGCTTATCCAGCTGGAGGAGCATATCTCCCAGGGTACTTTTAAAAGATGAGATTCTCGATTCCCTCTCTCTTCTGCAAAAGGCAATGAGGTTCTTGGCAGACGCCTCTGGAGAGTCTGTTGGGGTCACTGCAAAATCTGTGGCCCTCTCCAACTCGGCCAGAAGAGCTCTCTGGCTGAAATTTTGGAATGGTGATATCACATCTAAGCTCAAACTTTGTTCCATCCCATTTAAAGGGGAACATGTGTTTTGGTCCGGCCCTGGATGATACTCTTGAAAAAGCCATGGACAAAAAGAAGTCCTTGCCAGAACAAAGAACTGCTAGTAAACAGTTTTTTAGTCCTTCCCACGACTAAGCCTCTTTATACAGAGGCAAAGGGAAGACGACATTGGAGTTACTCCAAAGTGGGCAAAGGAAAGAATATCCTTGTTATCCCACAGCAACAGTAGCCAGAAAAGCAGTGACTGCGACGTTGTGGGGGGTTGGCTCTCGAATGTCCCATGTGACATTCCATCACCGAAAATCAGTGGGTGCTTTGCACCATTCAGGAAGGTTTGCGGATAGTTTGAGGCCTACCACCCTCAGTGTCTTGAGGATCACTTTCCTTCCCTCAAAACATATGCCGGATTACCGTATTTTTCGCTTTATAAAACGCATCGGATTATAAGACGCCCTCAGATTTTAGAGGTGGAAAATAGGGAACAAAATATTTGTAGCAAAAAATGACTTTGATATGACACTCAGGCCCTGCGACCAGTCAGTGTTGGCGTCTGTTTCCTTCGGATGCAGGTGCAGCATGTGAGCAACACCAATGACTTCTGCTCCAGTGTCTGTTGGCGGGGAGACAGACGCCAGCACTGACTGGTCAGAGGGCTGAGTCTCATATCAATATCACATGGGACATGACTATGCAACTTCTGATAACGTTGGAACTGCTGCAGAATCAGGGGTATGGGTGCGTGCACACGATGAGTATACGCAGCCTTTTGGACGCAGCGTCTTGCTGCTGTGTCCAAAATGCTGCGTAGTACAGTACAAGCATAGTGGATGGGATTTGTAGAAATCCCATACTCACTATGCTTCATCCGACCGCAGTATTCTGACAGCTGCGGTGCGGGTTGCCACCATTCCGCTCCTTCTCAGCATGTTCATTTCATGCTGTGGAGTTGGAAGCGGCTCCCATCGGGGGACTGCAGGGAGAAGCCGCCCTGCACCCGCCGCACATGGTGAGTACAGGGCAGCTGGGGTCTCCCTGCCTCCACATGCGGCTTTACTTATGTCCGGAGGAGCCGCGTCCAACACACAGCTACTCCCGACTGTGAGCGCACACCCTTAGTATGGTCTTTATTACTTTTACAAGGGCCAACAAGATGAATGAGATGGGATTTGTTCATGTAGTAACAATCCCTTTAAGAACTATCACTCCCAGCATGTACTGTAGATCCTATAGCATGCTTGGAGTTCTAGTTAAGCACAGTATTGGTAGTGTTAACTTTACTTTATTAGTGGTTATGTTACATATACATGTGGACTCACTTTAATGTGTCCTGCTTTGCCATCACCCTGCTGAAATGAAGGAAGTGGCCAGTCTGTATATAAAGATCTGATGTGATGTACTGTATGAGGGAGGGCCAGGGAGGGGGGCTGTACACTGTACAAGTCACCACAGAGCTTGACCTGTATGCAGGGCCAGGGGAGCTGTACACTGCCGTTATATGCAGTCTCCAGCCCTGCTCTCCATACACTGAAGCTCCTGAACTGCAGACCAAGCTTCCTGCATTTCTGCTTGGTGTCAGGGCTCAGCAGGACACATTACACTGAGCAGAGGGAGTGAGGCAGGACACTGACAAACAAGGTACCTGCTGTGATAAAGTGCTGATCTGCCCTGCTCTGCCCCTGTCTTCATGGCAGTGAATCAGCACAAAGCTCAGTGCTGATTCACTTGCCACAGCTGCACCCAGCTCCTCCGTTCTCACTATCTGCAGCACACAATCTCCCCAGTAGCTGCAGGAGCGACCATGTGTGCAGGCTAGCAGCTTCTCCTGCTCCCCGTGCTCTCACCTCTCCACGCTGTCTTCAGTGCAGAGAGGTGGGTGGGGACTGGGAGCAAGTGAAGTGAATATCAAAGTAGATAATGAGCCGGGGACACGTGGTGCTCCTGCCGCCTGGATTCTTCAGCAGGGACCATTCCCTGTCACTTCTGTCCCCACTTCACTGCTGTCCCCCCCTCCCAAGCAACTGAGGATGCTAGAATGTTATATTCCTTTTATAAGACGCACCCCCACTTTCCTCCAAAACTTGGAGGAAAAAAAGTGCGTCTTATAAAAGGAAAAATACGGTACCTGCATCATGGTCTTCTGACTCTCCTGGAGTGGTTCTCCTCTGCCAGGAGGAGGACAGAGGTAATTATTTTTGCCTCTTCCTTGTGAAAAAGCCGTCTGGTTCCCATCGCATAATCAGAAATCTGAAAGCTGTGAGGGGAACTAAGAAATTAAAGGTTTGCCATTTATTAAAACATCTTATGTGTCTGATCCTTAGAGCGCTCCTAATCAGACCGTCATTACTAATTTTTGCATGAAAACTACTCCCTTTGTGAGGGATTGGTGGCTGGAGCAGCTCAGGAACAGCACAAAAGATTTGCCTTGAGGACCTGTCGTTTCCCTGGTAACCCACAACAAAGAGCGGTGACGCAGATTCGGTTTCGCGGTCACATGACCTGATAGGTCCTGTTCCGAGGACCAGGAGAGCGGAGAGGCAGCGCACATACCGCTGGCGGCGGAGGCTGGTAAACCGGGTTGTGCAGGACTTGCACAACCCGATAAGGTGAGTGGCCACCTATCCACGCTACTTAGACGTTTTTAATAAGGGGATCCTACACATTTGCGCCCCTCTTCCTTTTTGTTTTGCACAATCGATACAATGTCCCAGTCCATCCGGACCATTGACATTTCCTCAGATTTGCAAAATTACGGAACCAGTGAGTATTCCATTATCAATACAACACCCTGCCCTTCGGAATCTTTTCTGTCACCCCGAGTATTTTCAAAAATGGCAACGGTGGTGAGGTTCATCAGAGCACAATATATTTACATCATCTCTTATCTCGACGACTTCCTGATCTTGCGCCTTCGATTCCCCCAGCTGAATCGGGCAATTACTACGACCTTACAAATCCTACACTCTTTAAGATGGATTCCAAATCTAGAAAAGTCTGACCTGACTCCTCCTAGACTCCTCAAGGCAGACCTCCTTTCTGCCCGAGGAGTCGTCAGCTAGAACTGGTACAGAAGATCTCCAGGTTCCGAGATCAACAAAATCCTACCTTGAAAGAGATGACGCCGACAATAGGCTCATTAACAGCCTGCATACAAGCAGTGCCTTGGGCTCAGGCCCACACGAGAATACTACGGGGACACGTTCTCTCTTCTTGGGACAGGTTCCCGAAATCCCTCTCGAGTAGAGTAGTCCTTCCAGGATATGTGAAGCCCTCCCTGACTGAATCCTTGCAAACTACGGAAGGGTGTTGCTTGAAACCTGTCTTTGCTGATGATCCTCACCACAGACGCCAGCAAGAGGGGTTGGGATGCCATGGTAGTGGATCAACACTTTCAGGGCAGATGGCCTCCTGACATCAGCGCAAGATCTTCAAACTTCAGGGAACTGAAGGCCACAGAGGAAGCACTCAAGACCGCAGTTCCACTGATCCATGGCCACCACGTCAGGGTTTTCAGACAATTTATCTGGGGGAATTGTGTCTGAACCAGGACGTCTTCATGTTTCTAGTGACCAGATGGGGCCTCCCAGAGGTGGATCTTTTTGCCAGTTGTCACAATACAAAAGTGGAGGCTTTCTTCTCCCAAAATCCAGGAGAATATGGAGTACTGGGGGTAGACGCTTTTTCCTATCCTTGGAAGTTCAATCTCGCCTACACCTTACCCTCAATCCCGGTCCTTGCCAGAACACTGCAGAAGATCAGGAACGACAAGGTTTTCTCGTAGCTCCTCGCTGGCCAGGTCGGAGGTGGCACCATAACGGACCTGGCTCAGGAGGGTCCGTACCCTCTACTTCTGCAGGCCGATTTCCTTCACCGAGGACCCATTGTTCATCTGAATCCTCAGAAGTTGAGCCTAGCGGCCTGGCTATTGAAGCCAGGATCCTGAAAGCCAAGGGGCTATCTGACAGGGTTACTTCTACTGTACAAAAAGTAGAAAACCAGTAACTAATTCCATGTATGAGAAAATCTGGAAGAAATTTGTATCGTGGTGTGCTACAGACCCTCCAGATCCATTTCACCCAAATGTTAATAAAATTCTGGACTTCTTACGAAGCGGCCTAGAATCAGGTCTGACTCTTGGTACCCTAAAGTTCCAGGTTTTGGCACTTAGTTATTTCTTTGATATGTCTCATGCTAATCATCCATGGATTAAACAATTCATGACATCTGCCAGCAGGCTCAGATCAAAACTACAGAGCTGGGTCCCTCCCTGAGACCTAAATTTAGCACTCACCGGAATGACGCAAACACACTTTAAACCTTTATCTTCAACAAGTCAGCAGATACTCTCCCATAAAACTGCCTTCCTGGTCGCTATCACCTCAGCCAAGAGGGTGGGAGAGCTTCCAGGCCCTCTCAATCAGAGAACCTTATCTGAAAATCCTAGAAGATAGTATTGTGCTGCATCTCGATCTTTCGTTTCTACCCAAATTAGTCTCTGACTTTGACAGGAACCAGGGCATTGTCCTGCCTTCCTTTTATTCTGCTCTTTCAAATCCTAAGGATAACTTTCATACCCTTGACGTCCGCAGAACTGTATTTTATTATCTACAGCAGACGGCTGTCTTTAGGGTTGATCAAAATCTGTTCATTCAGCCTGTTGGCCAAAATAAAGGAAAGAGAACTCCCAATTGTACAATTGCCAACTGGATTGAAAAGGCCATTTGTACTACATACATTCATCAAGGGCTCTCACCACCTGAGAAGCTGAAAGCTCACTCCACCAGATCCATATTAACTTCATGGGTGGAGAAGGGAGATGCATCTACCAAGCAGATCTGCAGAACTGCCACTTGGTCCTCTGTCCATACATTCACCAGACATTAGAGACTGGATTTTAACTGGGATCTTACGTTTGGCTGGAGAGTCCTGCAAGCCGTTATCCCTCCCTTGAAATTATTTGTTGGTGTTCCTCCAGTTTGCTGTCATGGAAGGTGACTGGAGAAAATAGAATTAGTCTTACCGGTACTTCAGTTTCTAGGAACTTTCCATGACCGCACTAATTTCCCTCCCTATCTAATGACTTTTATTGGATGATTCCTGCACTTTTGGTGATAACTATTCATTCTATGTGTGTGCAGGAAGGGGAGGGGTATTTAACCTCTTTGAAAAGAAAATAGGGAGGGGGACAAGAGGCGCAATAGTGCCCTATCACTGATGACACTTGTGTAAGGTGGTGGTGCTATGAAGCTGCTCACCTGGTCCAGTTGTGTTCCCCACAACTGGTTTGAAGGCGTTTTTGGAATCAAGTGTTCCAGCTGCTGCAGGACCTCCACCGACCACTGGATAGTGGTTTGAATCCAAGATAATGATGGGAGTGCTGGTGTGTCACGGTCCGTGCTGCTGTGGCATGAATAAACTCCCCAAAGAGACAGCAGTTATTCCATCCTTTTATTTCCTCCTCTTTCCTACGCGTTTCAGCGCCACACCCGGCGCCTTCCTCAGGGACATTACAATCATACCAGCAGAGGGGGGTTTTATAGCCCTCTGCTGTACAGACAAAAGAGGTGTCATCTGTTTACCTGATGATGTCATCCTCATCATCAAAATGGGTGGATCTGCCCATTTTGGCGCTATTTTTTACAAAAACATTAAATACATCTCAAAATTATATAAATTTAGGCTTGATGTTTTCATAAAAATACAAATAATGATGCCCTTATAAAATTTCTTTAAAAATCACCAAATAAAAGCTTGAAATGAGCAAAAAAATATATGTGCTGTCTGATGATATATATAAAGATAAGACATACATACTATGCCCATATGGGACTAGAACCCGTGGTATTGCATTCATATGGGTTCGACATCAAGGTTTTAGGCTATGTGCCACCCCTGGATTTGATGTTAAAAGATATTTATAAAAACTCATGGAATAAAACGGTGGCGCTGGAAGGGGTTTATGTGAAAGGGAAGGAATAGCACATTGGAAAACTAAAATAAGAATAAAAAATAAAATATTTTATTAATTAATTAAAAAAATATTTTAAAAATAATTTTCTTAAAAAATAGACAACTGATTTAAATGAAAAATATATAAATATGTGTATGTTCATCCCTGTGTGGTGGCGCAGCAGGAAGGTGGTGCTCTTATGCCTCAACACCACAGGTTCTACTCTCTGGTTGGGAACAAAATCATTATATTGACAAGAAATGAACCAAATGACAAAAAAACAGCATGTCTAAATTGGTTATAAGGGTGCATACTCAAAAAGGACACAAGATGGTGCTCACGCGCTGTGTTAATCTATCAAACCAGAATTAAATCTCGGACAAATCAGACTGATATATGCGGGCTGCTGATCTTGTTTAGATATTGAAATAAACAATGATGAGAACATAGAAGTGGAGGTAGAAAGATATAATCTATTAGTAGGTAGCGATAGCTATTGGCAAATGAATTATAGAAAAAATGGCAGTGAGTCAGCTCGGTGTGATCACTAGTTTAAAACAGGATAAGTGGGCAGAAGGTACTCATAAGTGTCAAAAAATTGTATTGCAAACTTAATCTGAGAAAGCTGTCTCAGTGTTACTGGATGTGGTACCCAGTCTGCACTGAGGAGTCAGTTGCTATGGCTCCCCATGCAGTGCAAATGTCCGCCACTGGGGGCAAAATCCAATAGATTTACAATGTAATGGAAACAAATAGAGAATCATGCATAGTGCAATGGGTAAGTGATCTGTGTTGTCGGGATAGTAAAAAGTAAATGTAGTTCAGTAAGTGAATGAGATATATACAAAATATATAAATATATATAAAAATATATAAAAATATAGAAATATAAAATGAATGGTCGATTAGTATAAAAAGTGCATAAATACAGTTAATGTGATAGTAACCATTAGTGACAGAGGTATATGAAAAGAGTGGTGTGACAAACCAAGTTTAGTCTTCTAAATCAGAAAAAAGATGTCTGATGGTGGGCAAGGAGTGATCATGTGTGTCATAGTCTGATTGTGAAATGTATCTGGGGCAGCTATTTTTTGGTCAGGCAAACCACAAGGTGGCACTAGACATGATACCCAGACCACCCTGAGGAGCCAGTTGCCATGGCTCCCCATGTAGTGCAAATGTCCGCCACTTGGGGCAGTATACAAACAAATTTTCAATATAATGAAAGCAAATGAAAAGACATTAGCAATATATCAAATAAGTAGTCTGTGTCACACAGATTCTCTAAAATTGGTATTGTAAAAAGGAATAAAACAGATATAGCAGTGAATGATAATATTATATAAGAAGAATAAAAAATGTATAAGAAGAATAAAAGATAAATGATAACTCTATATTAATTCTGTGATCAAGTTTAACCCTTTTGGCTTTAGAGTGTCCAGGTTATACATCCAATATATATCGATGAAAACATTTGCCCTAGGGGTTTAAGACTTAATTTGAATTCTCCATTCCAGGAGGATGTGGAATTCACAAATAATTGGGACTTCATTTTAAGGAAATGTATGAACACTTTACTATGCATATTGTGCGACAAACGATCCAAATTAGCTGATGCGGCCACCATTGAAGTCAACAGACTCAGTGGAGAGCTGAGTAAATATAGCAACAGCACGGAATAAAAAGGATTTACTCTAGTATTAGTACCAATCTATTACAGATTGAGCACGATACTATCATGAGGAAATCGAAGAAACTCAACAGAGACAGGTTAGATTATACCTCTGGTAAACCAAACATAGAGAACCATACATACAACAGAAATAGGGTCTCATCAACATCAAAAGAACATAAGGAGAGAACATTCTCCAATAGCTCTAGAAGAAGGAATAGCCATAGAGGTTACCATAGTAATAATCAGAACACTAAGGTCAATCAGAAAGACATCAACACCAACAAAGATGCACCTGCACTCATTACAGAGAAAGTGACTTCTGGGAACGAAATAACTACAGATGTCTCCAATATAGTGACATATACAACCAACACAGAGAAGAAGTCAATACTGCAGACAGGTACAATATCTGAGCACCATCAAACAGTCCATTTTACATGTACATCAGAATATGACATCTCTAACTATAGATGAGGAGGAGGTATTAGAGGAACTTGAGACATGCATTGATGATACATCAGGTCTTCTGGCTGATGATATTTTCAATGAAAACGGAGATATAATTGTAGATAATCTAGAGGTTTTTTCAGAACATGAAACAACTGTCGGCTCTGGAAAAAATTTAGTGACAACTACTGCACAGATACACTCAAATAAGGAAAATGATGGTATTTCTGAAAGAGTCACATATAGCGAAGAGGAACATCTGCAAAAAATTAAAGAGTTGATCACTAAAATTAATAAGGAAAGACCCTTGCAACCCATTGTTTTACACAATAATTCCGAACCCATCAAAAAACATTGAAAAAAGAGAAAGATCTAATTATATGTGATCCTGAAAGTGCTCAGATCATTGATATCCCAATCAACTCACAAAGAGTCATCATAGATAATTCAAAAAACCAAAATAATTGTCTGGTGCCTTTTTTATCGGCAGCGAAAAACATGAATCAGGAAATAAAGTTCTTTACCCCCACGGGGGGAAAAAGAAAAAAAGAGGTACTAGAGGAAAAGGTAAAAAGGAAAAAGGTCAAAATAAGCCTTCTAGATTAGAAAACATTGATACCAACATTACCAATATTATCAATCTTTCCCAATATACACCCACTAAGGAGGAAACATCATTATTAAATAAAGGTCTTTTATTTTGCCCATCAAATGAACCGGACAACTATGATTTGTTCATAGATATTCATCAATTTATCCGAAAGCTCACATTGAAAAGACATTTTGCACTGAAACCAGGTGGTAATGATATAGAGTCTAATGAGAATAACAATGATGACGATCAGGATATTTTCAAAAACAAATCTAACTTTTATCCACTAGAGAGTAGGGGTCATTGTTTGGAAACCTTTCAGGATCTCTTACTAAATAATCTGAACAAGGAAACAATGAGTAAATCCAATAATGCACGGAAAGAAAAGAAAAATCTCACTATGAATGAAACTCTAGCTTTAAAAAGTCTTAAGAAGAACAAAAACATTGTTATAAGGGCAGCAGATAAGGGAGGAGGTATAGTGATACAGGACAGGGCAGCATACATGGAAGAAGCTGATAGACTTCTTGGGGATCCAAAATACTATAGGAAGGTTGCAACTAACCCATATCCAGAACTAACTAAAACTTATAATAAAAAAATCAAGGCAGCGTATGAACTAGGAATAATTAACGATACCCTCAAGAAATTCCTATTAACAACCCAACCCACCACACCTTTCCTTTATCATTTACCAAAGGTACATAAAAGCCTATCAAATCCACCAGGGAGGCCAATTATCTCGGGAATTGGTTCCTTAACAAGCAAACTGGCCAGTTTCATTGACAAAACATTGCAAAAATATGTAGTAGGACTAAGTAGTTTCATTAAAGATTCCACAGAAGTCATCAAGGTTTTGAAAAATGTCAAATGGAAAAAATCCTATAGATTTGTCACTATGGATGTGGCATCCTTGTATACAAACATCGGCCATACAGCAGGTCTACTCTGTGCTGAATATTTCCTCAGAAAAGATCTAGATATGAGTGACCAAATGACATCATTTATTTTGGAAGGTTTGAAGTTTATTTTATTTAACAACTTTTTCTCTCACAATGGGGTTATGTACCACCAAACACACGGGACAGCAATGGGATCGAAAGTGGCTTGTTCCTATGCGAATTTGTATATGGGCCTATTTGAGGAACTGCACATGTTAAATGAGAAGTATAAAAGAGGTTTGATCTTATATAAAAGATTTATAGATGACATCCTGCTTATATGGGATACAGACCACAGTGATGTATATGAATTTATTGGTTCCATCTTGCAAAATAACTGGGGTTTAGACTTAGAACCAACAGTCAGCGATACCACAATCAATTTTTTAGACCTAACTATCTTTATAGATAAGGGAACCATAAACACAAAAACTTTCTTCAAAAAGACAGATAGAAACTCATACATCAATTATGAGAGCGGGCATTACGCTAAATGGCTGAAAAACATACCCATGGGGCAGTTCAGACGTATCAAGAAAAACTGTACGAACCAGGAAGACTATTTGACCCAATCTGAAATTTTAAGCAAGAGATTTCTGGAAAGAAATTATCCAAGAAAACTTGTTAAAACAGCCCAGAAAACCTGTGGGAGAATAAACCAGGAAACCCTATTAACTCCGAAGGTGAGGAAAAAGCCAGCACAGAACAAGTTTATGTTCAACTTTGTAACCACATATAATAGAAATCATACTGCTATACGAGACTGCTTACAGACACACTGGCATGTCTTGAAAAATGACCCTGTACTAAAATCCATAATCCCGGAAAAACCGGGTATAACTTTCAGGAGAGCACCCAACATCAAGAGCATCATAGCCCCCAGTCGGCTCCCACAGCATAAGACCTTAATCAAACCTGCCAGGACAGTAAAAAATACTACTAGATGTGGGAGGAGGAACTGCTTGTGTTGTAGAAACATCCAGGCAGTTTCTTCATTCAATTCATCCTCAACGAATAAGAAATTCACAATAAGACATGACATGAACTGCACTACCAACTATGTAATCTATTTATTGGAATGTCCCTGTTCTTTACAATACGTGGGAAGAACAATAAGGTCACTCAGTGAGAGGATAAATAAACACAGAAGCAACATTAAACATGGTTTCCAACTCCATGGGGTATCCAGCCACTTTGATAAATACCACAACAGAGATCCAACACTGTTAAAAATCACTCCCATTGATCATGTGCCAGCAGAGACAAATAATAGGTTTGAGGTACTTAAGAAAAAGGAGAAGTTTTGGATGTATAACCTGGACACTCTAAAGCCAAAAGGGTTAAACTTGATCACAGAATTAATATAGAGTTATCATTTATCTTTTATTCTTCTTATACATTTTTTATTCTTCTTATATAATATTATCATTCACTGCTATATCTGTTTTATTCCTTTTTACAATACCAATTTTAGAGAATCTGTGTGACACAGACTACTTATTTGATATATTGCTAATGTCTTTTCATTTGCTTTCATTATATTGAAAATTTGTTTGTATACTGCCCCAAGTGGCGGACATTTGCACTACATGGGGAGCCATGGCAACTGGCTCCTCAGGGTGGTCTGGGTATCATGTCTAGTGCCACCTTGTGGTTTGCCTGACCAAAAAATAGCTGCCCCAGATACATTTCACAATCAGACTATGACACACATGATCACTCCTTGCCCACCATCAGACATCTTTTTTCTGATTTAGAAGACTAAACTTGGTTTGTCACACCACTCTTTTCATATACCTCTGTCACTAATGGTTACTATCACATTAACTGTATTTATGCACTTTTTATACTAATCGACCATTCATTTTATATTTCTATATTTTTATATATTTTTATATATATTTATATATTTTGTATATATCTCATTCACTTACTGAACTACATTTACTTTTTACTATCCCGACAACACAGATCACTTACCCATTGCACTATGCATGATTCTCTATTTGTTTCCATTACATTGTAAATCTATTGGATTTTGCCCCCAGTGGCGGACATTTGCACTGCATGGGGAGCCATAGCAACTGACTCCTCAGTGCAGACTGGGTACCACATCCAGTAACACTGAGACAGCTTTCTCAGATTAAGTTTGCAATACAATTTTTTGACACTTATGAGTACCTTCTGCCCACTTATCCTGTTTTAAACTAGTGATCACACCGAGCTGACTCACTGCCATTTTTTCTATAATTCATTTGCCAATAGCTATCGCTACCTACTAATAGATTATATCTTTCTACCTCCACTTCTATGTTCTCATCATTGTTTATTTCAATATCTAAACAAGATCAGCAGCCCGCATATATCAGTCTGATTTGTCCGAGATTTAATTCTGGTTTGATAGATTAACACAGCGCGTGAGCACCATCTTGTGTCCTTTTTGAGTATGCACCCTTATAACCAATTTAGACATGCTGTTTTTTTGTCATTTGGTTCATTTCTTGTCAATATAATGATTTTGTTCCCAACCAGAGAGTAGAACCTGTGGTGTTGAGGCATAAGAGCACCACCTTCCTGCTGCGCCACCACACAGGGATGAACATACACATATTTATATATTTTTCATTTAAATCAGTTGTCTATTTTTTAAGAAAATTATTTTTAAAATATTTTTTTAATTAATTAATAAAATAATATATTTTTATTCTTATTTTTATTTTTCCAATGTGCTATTCCTTCCCTTTCACATAAACCCCTTCCAGCGCCACCGTTTTATTCCATGAGTTTTTATAAATATCTTTTAACATCAAATCCAGGGGTGGCACATAGCCTAAAACCTTGATGTCGAACCCATATGAATGCAATACCTCGGGTTCTAGTCCCATATGGGCATAGTATGTATGTCTTATCTTTATATATATCATCAGACAGCACATATATTTTTTTGCTCAATTTCAAGCTTTTATTTGGTGATTTTTAAAGAAATTTTATAAGGGCATCATTATTTGTATTTTTATGAAAACATCAAGCCTAAATTTATATAATTTTGAGATGTATTTAATGTTTTTGTAAAAAATAGCGCCAAAATGGGCAGATCCACCCATTTTGATGATGAGGATGACATCATCAGGTAAACAGATGACACCTCTTTTGTCTGTACAGCAGAGGGCTATAAAACCCCCCTCTGCTGGTATGATTGTAATGTCCCTGAGGAAGGCGCCGGGTGTGGCGCTGAAACGCGTAGGAAAGAGGAGGAAATAAAAGGATGGAATAACTGCTGTCTCTTTGGTGAGTTTATTCATGCCACAGCAGCGCGGACCGTGACACACCAGCACTCCCATCATTATCTTGGATTTAACCTCTTTGTATTTCCTGTACCCTATTTAGGGCGGGGAGACTCCTCCGTCTCCTGTCATTGGAAGGTTCCTAGAAACTGAATTACTGGTTAGGCTGGTATCACACTGCAGTTTTTCCCTGATCAGGGTTCATCAGGTTTTGTGTGCCAAAACCAGGAGTGAAACTTGCAAAGAAAAAGTATAATTGAAAGATTGACACCTGTTCTGGTAGATACTCCTGGTTTTGGCACACAAAACCTGAAGTACCTTGATCAGGGAAAAACTGCAGTGCGAAACCAACCTAAAGCCCCGTCACACCTAGCAAGATTGCTGTTTCGTCACAGGTGTTGTGATGCAGCAGGGACCTTGCCAGCGATCTCGCTATGTTTGACACGCAACAGCGACCAGGCCCCTGCTGTGAGATCGCCAATCGTGTCGAAATGGCCTGGACCATTTTTGATCATTGGGCTCCCGCTGGGCCAGCATGCATCGGTGTGTTTGACACCTAACAACGACCTCGTTGATTACTCAGAACTCTGCCACATAGGTCTGAGTCGTCAGACTTGCTGCTGTGCGACAAGGTCCCAACGACTGCCGATGTTATGTGGGTCGCCGTATTGTTGCTGCGTTGTTGAGTAGATCTGACTGTTTGACATCTCACCAGCGACCACGTAGCGACATTCCTGCAATCCTTACCAGGTCGTATTGTTGTTGGGTTCGCTGGAACGTTGCCAAGTGTGGCAGGACCCTAAGGGTATGTGCCCACAGGACGTTTGTCCAGCGGTTTCCGCCTGCAGTTTACCCTTAGTTTTATGTAAATTTATGTTAATTTGTTCCTGTGGTTGGGCTTCCCTGCAAAACTAATGTGTTTCACAGAAATGCTGTGTCCACACATTGGATTTCTAAATGTCAAGAAGTGTCAAATCCCTCCGGTTTTGCTGCTGATGGGAAAGATTGATGATGTTCTATTTTTCCTGTGTTTTTGCTGCAGTCAATAGCAAAAACACTGGAAAAACGCAGCATCAAAAATGCAGTAAAAACGTGCAAAAAAATTAGATAAAAACGCAGGACCTGAATGCAGCAAATCTCCTGGCAAGGACTCTCGAGATCCTTGAAAACCAATACCGATTTTGCTGCGTTCAAGACTGCTGGCAAAATGTCCTGTGGACACATACCACAAGGCTAATTTTTTTGTGTGCGTGTGTTCCAATACACGTAAAGGAAATAAAAAAATTAAAAAAAAAAAAATTATGTATAATAAATTTATGAAAGCATGTACTCCAGTAATTTTCAAGGGTGCCAACAATTTCGACTGACTGTATATTATATTGCTGTTAATAATTAACGATTATCTTTAACTCCTTGATAACCAAGCCTGAAAGGTCTAAATATTTATTTTTTATTTTTGCTTTGCCTCTTTTCAGCTGTTTTTTTTTCTTTATTGACATGGCTCTGACATTTTGTTGTATTCTGCACAAGTTGTATTATTTTAAGTATAGCTTTAAGTACGTACATTAAATTACTATAAATTTTTTTTTGCAACATAAATACCGTATATAAAAACTATTTTAGATTTATTTTTTCATATTTTCACTTTTTTTTTTTCACCCCAAAATCATCTCTTGAATGCATTCTTCAAATTATTACAGTCATGTGGATACACATTACGTGTAGGAATTTTTGTTACATGTATGCAGTGAAATGTGTTTATATAAATTATGATTTGTTTTATATCCAGCTACAGTTAGGGCCAGAAATATTTGGACAGTGACACAATTTTCGCGAGTTGGGCTCTGCATGCCACCACATTGGATTTGAAATGAAACCTCTACAACACAATTCAAGTGCAGATTGTAACGTTTAATTTGAAGGGTTGAACAAAAATATCTGATAGAAAATGTAGGAATTGTACACATTTCTTTACAAACGCTCCACATTTTAGGAGGTCAAAAGTAATTGGACAAATAAACATAACCCAAACAAAATATTTTTATTTTCAATATTTTGTTGCGAATCCTTTGGAGGCAATCACTGCCTTAAATCTGGAACCCATGGACATCACCAAACGCTGGGTTTCCTCCTTCTTAATGCTTTGCCAGGTCTTTACAGCCGCAGCCTTCAGGTCTTACTTGTTTGTGGGTCTTTCCGTCTTAAGTCTGGATTTGAGCAAGTGAAATGCATGCTCAATTGGGTTAAGATCTGGTGATTGACTTGGCCATTGCAGAAGGTTCCACTTTTTTGCACTCATGAACTCCTGGGTAGCTTTGGCTGTATGCTTGGGGTCATTGTCGATCTGTACTAGTGAAGCGCCGTCCAATCAACTTTGCAGCATTTGGCTGAATCTGGGCTGAAAGTATATCCCGGTACACTTCAGAATTCATCCGGCTACTATTGTCTGCTGTTATGTCATCAATAAACACAAGTGACCCAGTGCCATTGAAAGCCATGCATGCCCATGTCATCACGTTGCCTCCACCATGTTTTACAGAGGATGTGGTGTGCCTTGGATCATGTGCCGTTCCCTTTCTTCTCCAAACTTTTTTCTTCCCATCATTCTGGTACAGGTTGATCTTTGTCTCATCTGTCCATAGAATACTTTTCCAGAACTGAGCTGGCTTCTTAGGTGTTTTTCAGCAATTTAACTCTGGCCTGTCTATTTTTGGAATTGATGAATGGTTTGCATCTAGATGTGAACCCTTTGTATTTACTGTCATGGAGTCTTCTCTTTACTGTTGACTTAGAGACAGATACACCTACTTCACTGAGAGTGTTCTGGACTTCAGTTGATGTTGTGAACGGGTTCTTCTTCACCAAATAAAGTATGCGGCGATCATCCACCACTGTTGTCATCCGTGGACGCCCAGGCCTTTTACAGTTCCCAAGCTCACCAGTCAATTCCTTTTTTCTCAGAATGTACCCAACTGTTGATTTTGCTACTCCAAGCATGTCTGCTATCTCTCTGATGGATTTTTTCTTTTTTTTTCAGCCTCAAGATGTTCTGCTTCACCTCAATTGAGAGTTCCTTTGACCGCATGTTGTCTGGTCACACAACAGCTTCCAAATGCAAAACCACACACCTGGAATCCACCCCTGACCTTTTAACTACTTCATTGATTACAGGTTAACGAGGGAGACGCCTTCAGAGTTAATTGCAGCCCTTAGAGTCCATTGTCCAATTACTTTTGGTCCCTTGAAAAAGAGGAGGCTATGCATTACAGAGCTATGATTCCTAAACCCTTTCTCCGATTTGGCTGTGGAAACTCTCATATTGCAGCTGGGAGTGTGCACTTTCAGCCCATATTAAATATATAATTGTATTTATGAACATGTTTTTGTAAACAGCTAAAATAACAAAACTTGTGTCACTGTCCAAATATTTCTGGCCCTAACTGTATTCCCCATAGAATTGTATTGTGTGAAGGTAAAAAACATGTTTCCTGTGTGGAAAGTCACTAAACACATATATAATCTGCCCATTAATGTATCAATTTGTCAAAACCAAATACCAGAAGTGTCAAACAGAGCAACCTAATGAAAACCTGATAAACCAAAAAGAGGAAAAACAATGCTCTATCATGTATGTGATTAAAACGTGTGTAAAAAAAACAAACAAAAAACCTATTGTAATGTAAAAAGCACAAATGACTAAAAATTGCAACATCAACAACTTGCCAAGTACTGAACATGTGATCTTGATCACATAGAGTAAAGTGGTTAAAGGTGTTGTCCTCTATTTGGACAACCCCTTCTCAATCCCCTATTGTGCCCCCATAAAAAAAAAGCTTAACTCTCCGATGGTGCTGGTGCGGTTCCAGCAATGTCAGAACTGGCAGTCCTGGGGCCATGTGACAGTGGTAGTGGGACTTGCGTGTTCATAACAATCAGTGCCTGCTTTCTTCTCCCACCTTCAGACGGTTAAGCAACAGGAAATGAGCACTGCGGCTGCCACTCATTTCCTGTTGCTTGCTTACATGTCCGAAGGCGGGAGAAGGAAGCAAGCATTGACTGGTCGTGGGGCTCGCGTGTCCATAATAATGTCACATGGGCCCTGAAAACGCATTGGCACTGGAGGGGAGAGTGGGATTTTTTATTTTTATGGGGGTGCACATGGGGAATGAGAAAAAGTTGTCCATGTTGTGGAACCCCTTAAAAGCAGTTCCATAGAATAAATACGGTAGATCAACAAGTCATTTTTACATTGTACACCACATGCTCATTATTTTTAGCATTTATTTAGGAGTGTACCCATCTGAAAAAACGGGTTCACACAACCATTCAGTGGGCTACTGCTGGATACAATATCTCCCCACCAAGAGATTTCCCTTAGGACTCGGCGCCTCAGCCTTTTGTGATTGTCTGTACACCAAAACGTGTTGTGATCTCACATGTAGTAGTCTTAGACGTGTGAGCCTTATAAAATCCACAAAAACAGGGAAATCCTGTCAAAACATATGCAAAAAACCCCCGATTATAATATAAAATAATAGTATTTTAAAATAGCCAGACAGGACATTTTAATAATCTGTAATGCGAAAAAGCAATTATTCAGAACCCAACATGGATAGGGTTGTGACGTTCCCTACATGATGTTCATGGTGCAGGAATCGTACATGGAATATAATGGTTCCAATAAACATGGCTCTAATGTACAACAATCACAGACCGTGGTGCAGGGTAATCAGACTATGGTGCGGGGTAATCTTAGACCGCGTTTCCAGTAATCTTAGACCGCTTTGCCGGGTAATCTTAGACTGCGGTGCCGGGTAATCTTAGACTGCGGTGCCGGGTAATCTTAGACTGCGGTGCCGGGTAATCTTGGACTGCGGTGCCGGGTAATCTTGGACTGCGGTGCCGGGTAATCTTAGACTGCGGTGCCGGTAATCTTAGACTGGGGGTGCCGGGTAATCTTAGACTGCGGTGCCGGGTAATCTTAGACTGCGGTGCCGGGTAATCTTAGACTGCGGTGCCGGGTAATCTTAGACTGCGGTGCCGGGTAATCTTAGACTGCGGTGCCGGGTAATCTTAGACTGCGGTGCCGGGTAATCTTAGACTGCGGTGCCGGGTAATCTTAGACTGCGGTGCCGGGTAATCTTAGACTGCGGTGCCGGGTAATCTTAGACTGCGGTGCCGGGTAATCTTAGACTGCGGTGCCGGGTAATCTTAGACTGCGGTGCCGGGTAATCTTAGACTGCGGTGCCGGGTAATCTTAGACTGCGGTGCCGGGTAATCTTAGACTGCGGTGCCGGGTAATCTTAGACTGCGGTGCCGGGTAATCTTAGACTGCGGTGCCGGGTAATCTTAGACTGCGGTGCCGGGTAATCTTAGACTGCGGTGCCGGGTAATCTTAGACTGCGGTGCCGGGTAATCTTAGACTGCGGTGCCGGGTAATCTTAGACTGCGGTGCCGGGTAATCTTAGACTGCGGTGCCGGGTAATCTTAGACTGCGGTGCCGGGTAATCTTAGACTGCGGTGCCGGGTAATCTTAGACTGCGGTGCCGGGTAATCACAGATTATGGTGCCGGGTAATCACAGATTATGGTGCCGGGTAATCACAGATTATGGTGCCGGGTAATCACAGATTATGGTGCCGGGTAATCTTAGACTGCGGTGCCGGGTAATCTTAGACTGCGGTGCCGGGTAATCTTAGACTGCGGTGCCGGGTAATCACAGATTATGGTGCCGGGTAATCACAGATTATGGTGCCGGGTAATCACAGATTATGGTGCCGGGTAATCACAGATTATGGTGCCGGGTAATCTTAGACTGCGGTGCCGGGTAATCTTAGACTGCGTTGCCGGGTAATCTTAGACTGTGTTGCCGGGTAATTGCAGGAGGAGTCGGCTGCTCAGTCTCTTTCACTTGCAAATAAGTTTCCAAACGTGACCCTCCCCTTTTCCCCGTGTTCCTCATACTCCAGCAGTGTCACATCGCAACATTGCAGAAGTCATTTATCCAGAGAGGTGATACCTGTATCGCTGCCCTGAGTAACTTTAAAATAAATATTTTTTTTAATTTGTGAGACTTTTTTGTTACAATCTGAATAGAGGAGATTCAGTAACACCTCCATCACAGTCACTGTCTATGGGCCTGACAGATTGTCCAGTACAGCACTTGCTGTCTGGAAGATGTTACTAACCCTTTAACCCCTTCATGACTTTCGATTTCCCATTTTTAGTTTTCATTTTTCCCTCCCCTTCCAAGAGTCATAACTTTTTACATTTTCTGTCAATAAAGACATTTGAGGCTTGTTTTTTGTGGGACGAGTTGTACTTTTGAATGACCTCATTCATTTTACCATATAATGTACAGGAAAATGGGAAACAAAACTCCCAAGTGCAGTGAAATGGCATAAGAAGTGCAGTTACACGATTGTGTTTATTTACCATGCACTGTATGGTAAAACTGACCTGGCAGAGTGATTTCCCAGTTTGGGATGAATTCATAGATACTAAACATGTATAGCTTTATTTTTATTTTTTTGTTCAAGTGGTGAAATAAAATATAAAAAGTTGGTATAGAAAACAAATCTTTCTTTTTTTTGTCTCCATTTTCTGAGAACGATAACGTTCTATTTTTCAGCATGTGGCGCTGTGTGCCTTCTTATTGTTTCCATCTTGGGCTTGTGTTTCTAATGATACCATTTTTGGGTAGTTATTAGGTCTTGTTTTGTCTCCTAATTGTATTTTCTGGCAATGTTTCCGTGGCCAAGAAAACGTAATTATACAGTTTTTATTTATTTTTTATTTTTTGCACTATTCACCAATCAGATTAACTTATTTTAGGCTTTTCTCACGGATGTATTCACACTGATTTTATTAGCTGAGTTTTTGTGGTCAGAAACCTTTTGAGTTCTGTCTGGACGGTTTCTATTCTGAAAGCTCAGCAAACAATACTACTTCTAAGCACAAACCCTTCCAGTACTTAAACGTTTGTCTGGGGAAGTGTTTCTTCAGGCGACCCATCGTAACACATGCCTAAGGGGCCTTTCACACTGCAGTTTTTTCACTGATCAGTGTCCATCAGTGTTTGTGTGCCAAAACCAGGAGAGGAACTTGCAGAGAAAAAGTATAATTGAAAGATAGACACTTGTTCTGATTTTTGGAGACACTCCTGGTTTTGGCACACAAATCGAATGGAAGCTGATCAGTGAAAAAACTGCAGTGTGAAGCCAGCCTTAGATGGATCGCAGACTGAAATGAGATGACAGACTTTCTAGACAACCTATTGCCGAAACTTTCAAAAAGGATTATATCTATTCTGACTTATTTAAAGACATAAACACCAGCCTCTTCAGGTCTGAAACTTAATAGTCTCATGTAAGGGTCAATTACAAAGTTTATCAGTACATTTATTTTTACACTTCCCTAATATTTTTCAAACAGAAATAAGGAATGTCCGACATGTCGTAAAAAACTGGTGTCCAAAAGATCACTGCGACCAGACCCAAACTTCGATGCCCTGATAAGTAAAATCTATCCAAGTCGAGATGAATATGAAGCTCATCAGGAAAGAGTTCTGGCCAGGATCAGCAAACATAACAATCAGCAAGCGCTCAGCCATAGTATTGAGGAAGGCCTAAAAATCCAAGCAATGAACAGGTAATGTGATTGATACTGTGTGCCACAATGTGCAGTGTGAATGGGGTTCCAGGTATGTGGCCTTCTTCTCTTCTTCTTTACAACTGGGTAAAAATTCAAAGCTAAGGACATATCTATCATTAATGTCAGCCAGAGCCCACTATTCCAGTGCTTGGAGGTAGAGCTGCATATCCACACACCTCGTATAAAGCTACATAAGCAGATGTTCACAGCCGTCATAACCTGGTACATACAGCGTGGTGCTCCAGACTGGCAGCACTGTCTGTGCAAGCATGGAGATTTTTTTTCTTTTTCTGTTGGCCCCTAAAAAAAAGGTACTATAAAACCATATGAAAAAACAGTATTTTCATAGACCATGTTAAAGGGGTTGTCCTGGGCAAAACTGCTGCCAAGGGTAGGTCATAAATATGAGATTGGTTGGGTCTGACACTTCACCAGTCAGCTGATATTTGCTTTGCAAGGTACAGAGCAGAACTCCACATCTCCTAACCTCAGTCACCGGTCTCTGCTGGCTATTATTTATTGGCCTCTTTACAAGTGAATCAAACTGCTGTACTCCGCAGCGGCCACAAAGCAAGGTTAGGGCAGTGGGCTACATCTGTCAGAGCAAATATTAGGTGATTGGTGGATGCTGGACCCTCACTGATCTCATTCATGTGTACTACAGAAAGGTTATCAATAACTTATTTGGCTTCCTGTTATATACTCGCATTTCGGAAGTGTGGCCAGCACAACCCTCCGATGCTTGGGTGCCGTCGGTCATAGATTTCCACTCCGCAGTACCTGCAGAATCCTGTGTTTCGCGCGGCATCCAGGCAGCCCTCCGGTGCACACTTCCTTGTACTACGGAACGTCACTTCCAGTGGATTAAGATAGATGAAGCCGCACACGTTTGGTATATGCCCAATCCTTTATTCAGCCAGTGGGTAATTCACATGGTGAGGGTGGTGGGTGGGAGGACGAGGGGGTGGTACAACGGCCATTTCGCTACCGCAAGTGGAGCTTCAATGGGTACAATTCTCCTAATAAAATCCTCCTAAGCTAATAAAAATGCTGAATTCTCATGAGACTTCCGCACCATGCATGGGCACCCGCTCCACTGTGTAGGTGCGGGTGCCGCTGGCAGTGTCGAAGTCTGTCCAGACTTGAGCATTGATCTATGCCCGCTGACAACCGCTCCTCTGCGCTGTCACGAGTGCTCCTGTCACTCATGTGTCGGCCAGAGGAGGGGCAGGAGATTTGAATCCAACAGGGCGGAATTAGCAGCACTTGGGGGGCGGCGAGACATTTCCCCACCATAACCCAAATAGCTGCCTCCGTAACTCGACAGAAGGCCAGCTGTGCGCTGAATATAACTTCATGTCACAGGTATGTGGGGTCACTCTGGGCACATACAGGGGTTACTGGAACCCCATTTACATGATGGGTAACCTGATGGGCACAGTATACAATGCCCTTGGGAGGGAGGGGGACGGGTTCCCTTTAAATACTGCACATTGCATTGTTACTGGAGGCACATTGAGGGTGATTGTGTAATAACAGCACAGCCAGCACAATGTACAGGAGGTATATAGCCAACAATTGTAATACTATTAATCTCTGCATTGTATTTAGAGCACTCATGTATTGTTACATCTCTGTAATAAACATCTTTGTGAGGCAATTCTATATTATTAAAATAGTTTTGGGTATCCTCTATTTAAGGGTCAATAAAAGCAGCATTGCATGTATAAGGACTATGTACGGTGGCACTTGGGGAGCTTGTGGGTCTGTTTTATGGTCTTGTATGCATTCTGGGTGTTGTGCTAAGGGCTCTCAGTGAGTACCCATATTACCCCAGAAGTATTGCTTCTATGGAAAGATATCTCTGTATGGCATGGAGATTCTTACAGGATCATTGAGGTACAGATCTAAACCATGCCAAAGGATCAGGACAACAATGACCCAGAATTTGGTTGTGCACCTTTGGCCTCAATGTTTTTCAGAGATATTTACCCATTGATATCAAATCTTTCCTCATATGAGTTGAATGCACAGGTAATTATTAGAGGTATCTTCTGTTTTGTGCTGTGTACAGGGAAAGGAGAACATTCTAAGCTGCTTACCAGTTTCTTCTTCTGGAAAATAATCCAACCGCAGGAGAAGAACATTATGGTAAGCCAATTTAGAATTTTCTCTTTTTTTAGCATCAAAACATTTATTTAGTGAAGAAAACATTGATTTTTAATGTTACGGTTGCTTGTCAAATATAGCTAAAAGTGTCTGAACAACACATTTCACAAATGTCTGTGTAAAGTATAGGCTAGATGCTGCAGTTGGATTAACACTATATGCTGTGCATTATGAGAGCATTCATTGATATATCATGGTTTTGCATTGTTTATAAGTTCTCTTACGAGTGTTTTCTGGTGAATACCTACATTGTAAAAATTGTTAAACCACCGCTCCAGAGTTTTCATATTTTTCTTCAGTGCTGGAGTGATGCTTTAATTATAAGCCCGCTGTCATATACTCACCTTCTAGAGGATTTATCCTTTTTCGGCGCTGCTCTGATTCCACAGCACAACCTTATGCCCCTAACGTCTGTCTGGCCAGAAGTCATAAGTTACATCACAAGGTCTCAATACAAGTTTATAAGAGCCAGAATGAGGCTCTCGTAGAGATGCATTGACTTGTGTCCTCCAGTACTCTCCATGAAACACTGGAGCTGCTGGCAGATCACAAGTCACCGGAGACTGACTGGAGCAACACTGGAAACAGTTGAAGATGGTGGCAGATTACTTACATTAAAAAAAACACTCCAGCACTGAAATAAAAGTGACAACTTGCGTCACAACTATCGTTCTACAGAATACCTCTACCCTAGGTATAAGTTACTTTGGGAGAATAGGCCGGTGGAATCTCATCCAAAAGACAGTCATAAGCAATTTGTGCAGGGTTTGTTACATGCAGGATATTACCGAATGATTGCCTTTCATTGCAGGTTACAAAGAGGTAAAAAGCAGCAGGTGGAGAATGGGAGTGGGGCAGAAGACAACGCAGACAGTTCCCACTGCAGTAATGCTTCAGTACATAGCAATCAGGAAGCGGGGCCGAGCAACAAGAGGACCAAAACATCCGATGATTCGGGGTTAGAGCTGGACACGAACACTGAAGCTGTTACTCTGGATCCTGCTCTGGATGGATCCAGTGAGATCGAGTTGGTGTTTAGACCACACCCTACACTAATGGAGAAAGATGACAATGCCCAGACTCGGTAATAACTATAATAATGTAGTAAAGTCAGAATAAATCCCCACGTGGTGGAGGCCAAAAACTGCGCCTAGATGATGGACCAATGGGTGTTATTGCTGCAGTCTAGCCTACAAACTCGTGCTCATTCACCCTGAATGTGGCCAACACAACATGTGATCCTAATTTGTATATATTTTAGCCCATTGAATTCATTATTATGTAATTACATTTTTTTTACCTTTTTAGGCTAGTTTCACACTAGTGTTTCTTTGAATCCGTGGACATGCAAGAAAAGCCTACATCTCCCCGGATCTCCCTGCAATGTTGCAACTGTATGCACCCGCACTGCTATTATCACTTTCCAGGTTCTGAGATCAGTGATAATACCTGTGTGGGAGCAGACAGTTGCATCTGGATGCGTATCTGTCTTTCTAGATCCGGTTGTAAATGACTGTGACAATCCTGATCAGGGAAGAAGGTACAAAACTGGATGTACCCGCAAGTGCTTTCCGCCCCATTGAAAGTCAATGGGTCCGCAAATTGATGCGGGTGCATCCAGTTTCATCTGGAAGCACACAGATGGCAAAACACGCCAGTGTGAAACCAGCCTTACTGTGCAAATGTCATTTTGAGCTCATGCACTTAGATTCAGACTGTAATCTGGCACCATCTGTGCCATCAGCAGTCTTGGTCATGGTTTATACTGTAACTTAATAACAGATTGTAACATTTTTAGTCCCTAAGTTTAGAATAATGTACATTTTAATACAAATTATTGTTAGCTTGTGTGTATTATTTGATTAGTATTCATGTACTGTCACCTTCCTTTACACGTGGTCAAAATTGTTGGTACCCCTTGTTTAATGAAAGAAAAACCCACAATGGTGACGAAAATAACTTGAATTTGACAAAAGTAGTAATAAATTAAAAAATCTATTAAAATGAACAAATGAATATCAGGCATTGCTTTTCAGCCCTGCTTCCACAGAATTAAAAAAAAAAATGAAACTCGTGAAATAGGACTGGATAGAAATGATGGTACTCTTAATATTTTGTTGCACAACCTTTTGGGGCAATTACTGCAATCAAACGATTTCTGTAACTGTGAATGAGGCTTCTGCACCTCTCCACAGGTATTTTGGCGACTCCTCAAGAGTAAACTGCTCCAGTTCTCTCGTGTTTGAAGGTTGCCTTTTCCAGAAGGCATGCTTCAGCTCTTTCCAAAGATGCTCAATAGTATTTAGGTCAGGGCTCATTTTAGATGTGTGTTTTGGGTCATTATCCTGTTGAAAGACCCATGAACTGTGACTGAGACCAAGCTTTCTGACACTGGGTAGCACATTTCTCTCTAGAATCCCTAGACAGTCTTGAAATGTAATTTTACCCTGCACAGATTCAAGGCACCCTGTGCCAGATGTAGCGCAGCAGCCACAGAACATAACAGAGCCTCCTCCATGTTTCACAGTAGGTACAGTGTTCTTTTCTTGATATGCTTCAATTTTCCATCTGTAAAGATAGAGCTGATCAGCAATGTGACTTGCCAAAAAGCTAAATTTTTGTGTCATCTGTCCATAGGACATTCTCCCAGATGCTTTGTGGCCTGTCAACATGTAGTTTGGCAAATTCCAGTCTGGCTTTTTTTATGATTCTTTTCAACAATGGTGTCCTCTTTGGTTGTCTCTCATGAAGTCCACTTTGGCTAAAACAACGACGGATGATGCGATCTGACACTGATGTTCCTTGAGCTTGAAGTTCACCTTTAATGTCTTTAGAAGTTTTCCTGGACTCTTTTGTTATCATTAGTATTATCCGTCTCTTTGATTTGTCATCAATTTTCCTCCTGTGGACACGTCCAGGGAGGTTGGCTACAGTCCATGGATCTTAAATTTCTGAATAATACGTGCAACCGTAGTCACAGAATCATCAAGCTGCTTGGAGACTGTCTTCTAACCTTTACCTTTAATATGCTTGTCTATAATTTTCTCTCTAATCTCCTGAGACAACTCTTTCCTTCGCTTCCTCTGGTCTATGATGAGTGTGGTACACACCATGTCACCAAACGGCACAGTGAGTATCTGTAGCCCTATATACAGGCCCACTGACTGATTACAAGATTGTACAGTAGACGCCTGTGATGTTAATTAGTGGACACACCCTAATTTAACATGTCCCTTTTGTCACACTATTTTCATGGGTATCATAATTTCTGTCTAGGCCTGTTTCATGAGTTTCATTTTTTTTTATTCTGTGGAAGCAGGGTTGTAAAGCAATGTTTGACTTTATTTGTTCATTTTCATAGCTTTTTTATTTATTATTGCTTTTGTCAGATTCAAGTTATTTCTGGGACTGTTGAGTTTTTCTTTCATTAAATGAGGGATGCCTTCAATTTTGACCACGTGTGTATATTGTGGTGCTTTACTTTGTATCTACATCAGCTTATTATACGATAGGACAGGTGCGACAGATTAGCCATTGAGCGCTAAACGACATGCTTGTATGTCAGCACTCGGGTGTGTGAAGGGGGCTAAGGAGCTGTGCTCCCACTGCAAGCAGCAGATTCCGGCTCAGTGAACCCATTAAGTTGTTACTGTCAATTTCTAATAGCAGTATTTATACTGATTGGCTTGTATCGGCCCAATGTAATCACAGGGCACGTATGGCCTACCGTAGCAGACAAGGGCCTAATGATGATCCAGTTGCTACTAACTTGTTCCCCATTGAAGCTCAGCCACAGACTGAACTTCATAGGAGACAGTGACTTTTACCATATGCTGCAAGTCAGCAATATTGCAGTGTATAATGTAAATGATCAGACAATCTCAGATTCAAGCCCTTTTAAGGGGACTGAAAAAATAAAGCAAACATTTAGTTAAAAATGTTTTTAAGAGCCCTTTCACATTGGCGTTTTCGCCAAAATGCGGCAGATTTACCGCATTTGCCGCCTAACGGCGGCACTTGCGGCAAGCCCCATGCATTGTCTATGGGGCTTGTGGTAAGAGTGCGGCAAGTGCGGTTCCGGCAGGTGCGGCCACGAAAAAAACGCTGCTGACCGCGTTTTTTTTTTTTTTCTGCGGCCACACCTGCCGCACTTTACCGCAAGCCCCATAGACAATGCATGGGGCTTGCCGCAAGTGTGCCTCAAGTGCGGCTGTTAAGCGGTACCCTCGGCAGATGCCTTTTTTTTTTTGTTCTGGATCCGCCGGATCCGGACAAAAACGCCAGTCTCAAACGGGCCTAACATTTGTATTAAAAATATAAATAAGTGACTTCTTCCCCATGATAAATAAACATATTTAGTATCGCTGTATCTGTAAAATGTCTGGACAGCCATATTCTAAAATTAACCCAAACACTTTGTGCCATTAAGAGAAGAAAAAGTCATAACGCCAGGATCATGTTTTGTTTTGGTCACAGATTTTTCAGTGCATTATATGGTAAACTGAGTCCTGTCATTCACAACTTCCAACTCGTCCCTCCAAAAACAAAACCGTGATATGGATAGAAGGGCAGAAAATAAAAACCGTTATAGCTGTTAGAAGAGGGGGGTGAAACAAATAAAAACTTGCTACAGAAGCTAGGGGTTAATGGGTTTGACTCGCTGGTCCCTTCATGTTTGAGGCACGGAGGTGACCGATCTATGTGGATGGACTCTGCCCCTCCGCCATATAGCAGTATGTTCTGTGTGGCAGATTGGCTGTACAGACCTGTCACACTTACCACAGTAATTGTGTTTCTTCTTTATAAGGTACATAAAGACTTCTGGAAATGCCACGGTCGATCATTTATCCAAGTACTTGGCGGTGAGGTTGGCTCTTGAAGAATTTCGAAGTAAAGGAGAAACAAACCAAATGAGTCTGAATACAGCCAGTGAAAAACAGTACACCATATATATTGCCACAGCCAATGGGCAGTTTACAGTAAGTATTCCATCCATGCACTAAGCCAACACTTTCATGAGGTTTGTTTTTGGTATGCAGCTATAATTATTAAATACATTTTGATTTAGCTTATTTTGGGAGAAAGGAGAAGTTTCCCCAGTGTTTTTTGTGATGGATGGAAGGTTTGTTAATTCATGGTTCAGTACAAATACTATAAATATGTCACATGGAGAATCTCTTATTTTGTGTCTTTGCATTGAGAGATTCCATTACACCTGGGTTGTTGTAATGTGAGAGGGCTGCACTGGCTATACCCGTATCATACCTTATGAGCTGCCGTGTCTCCAGATCATAGACCCTGATTTATCACAGCTGTTTCTTCAGTTTTCTGGAGTGATTTAATGGTTTTAGTATTATTAGCTATAAAGATTCATGCCATTTTCAGAGTTGTCAGATGTGGGACAGGCGCCTGGGAACTGCAAGAAGCGATGCCTCGCCCTGCACCTGCATCAAACAGCACAAGTAGGCGTAGGTGAGGAATACATGACTGATGACTGGCAGGAGGGAGGAGGCGAGGGCATGTAAAAAAGCCAGCACAAAGACGCTGGGGGTGTGAAATGCACCCGTGCTATGAGGTGGCTGCAGCACAAGGGCCAGCCTCCATGGTTTCTAACTAAGTTTTTCTAAGCCTATATCTCAGGGTACCAGCTGCACAGAGACATGGGGGACCCCTTGCCTGGATGAAGCAGACATGCTGCATTCAGTGCTGCACTTAGTTTCACATCCATGGGGGGGGGGGGGGGTGGTGACAGGTCCTCTTTAAGGTTTATTGTTCAGTGTTAAGGTACTATTACTTGGTACAAGATTTATTATTATTTATTTATATAGCACCATTAGCTTCCATGGCGCTTTACATGAGGATGAGGGAGACAAGAACAAGTACACTAAATCTAGGCGATCAGGACGTACAGGTACAGGAGGGGCAGGGACCCTGTCCACGAGGGCTCACAGTCTGAGGGGCGGGTTAGGATACAGTAGGATAGGGGAATGTCAGGTATGGGGCGGTCGCCTGGGTCTCATGGCAGGTTGTAGGCTTGACAGAACAAGTGAGTCTTCAGGTGACACTTGAAGCTACTCAGGGTAGGAGAGTGTCTGACGTGTTGGGGCAGGGAGTTCCAGAGTAAGGCAGATGCCCGGGAGAAGTCCTGGACTCGGTTGTGCGAAGAGGTGATGAGGGGGGAGCAGAGGAGGAGTTCTTGGGAGGAGTGGAGGTTGCGTGAGGGTAGGTATTGGGAGACCAGGTCGGAGATGTATGGTGGGGCCAGGTTGTGTATGGCTTTGTACGCCATGGTTAGTGTTTTGAATTGGGATCTCTTGGAGACGGGGAGCCAGTGAAGGGCTTGGCAGAGTGGGGAGACAGGGGAGTAGCGGGAGGACAGGTAGATGAGTCGGGCAGCGGAATTGAGGATAGACTGGAGAGGTGTGAGGGAATTAGCCGGGAGGCCATTGAGAAGGAGGTTGCAGTAGTCAAGGCGGGAGATAAGAGCATGGATGAGTGTTTTAGCGGTGTCGTGGGTGAGGAAGGAGCGGATCCGTGAGATGTTCGTTAACGATATCGCTTAAACGTCACTGGTTTGGAGTCGTTCAGGCAACATCGTTTCCACCTCATTGCATCTGAGATATGGATACGATAAATCGTTGGATCGGTGATCGCAGATTTGAGAACATGTTCTCAAATCAGAGGAACAACGATCAGCCAACCTGCTGCATCGTTCTGTGTGACACCGCGATAACGATGTCGTGGACAACTTCACCTATTCTTAACAATGAAGAAGTATCGTTCGCTGGGTTGTGCGAACGATACCTGGTTCCCGCATAGTTGGTGCGTAGTGCACGATATCTAGACGTGTGACATCTCGTCAACGATATCTAAACGATGTCCTAACGACTGCCCCGCCCATGAGATCGTTGGTGATCTCGTTTCAACATTGCAGCGTGTAAAGGCCACGTTACACACACAGATATCTGTTCAGATATTGGTCACAGATCTCTGGTTGCAGTGAAATCATGGACACATTGCTCCATTTTGTGGCCGTGTACAAATGTAACAATGTGTCCATGATTTCACTGCAACAGAGTCTGTGACAATATATCTGTGTGGTGTAACGTGGCCTTAAGGGTACCTTTACACGTCGCAACATTGCATGCCATTTCACTGTGCAACTTACTGGTTGCAGTGAAATCATGGACACATTGTTCTATCTTGTTGCTGTGTACAAATGTAACAATGTGTCCATGATTTCACTGCAACCAGAGATCTGTGACCAATATATCTGTGTGTGTAACGTGGCCTTAAGGGAACCTTTACACGTCGCAACATTGCACGCAATTTCACTTGCAACTTACTGGTTGCAGTGAAATCATGGACACATTGTTCTATCTTGTTGCTGTGTACAAATGTAACAATGTGTCCATGATTTCACTGCAACTAGTAAGTTGCAAGTGAAATTGCATGCAATGTTGCGACGTGTAAAGGTACCCTAATGGTACCTTTAAGGTACCGTCACACAGGGACATATCGCCGGCGATGTTGCCGGGGATCGCGGGAGCGCGCATCCCTGACAACATCGCCGGGGAGCTGTCAGACTGAGCAACTTACCGGCGATGTCGCCGGCTAGTTGCCGCGGCTATCGCTCGCTGGGTTGCCTAGCAACCCAGCGAGCAATCACTCGCAATGTTGTAGATAGGCGGAATCGCCCACAACATTGCAGGTTGCCGCGTTACACAGGGCGATCAGGCATGATCGCCTGACCAACATCGCCAGGTTTCCCAACATTGTTGGGAAACCTGGCGATGTTACTCAGGCGATTCATCGCCTGATTATCGCCCTGTCACACGCGGCAATTCGCCGGCGATGTCGCCGCAACCTAACCACGCCCCTCAGTTGCCGGCAACATCGCCGGCGATATCTCCCCGTGTGACGGTACCTTTAGACAAACTTGCAACTTTTTAAAGAATTTGAGACTTTTAAGCTAAAACTTCACATAAAAAGTTAACCCTTTCTCTCCCAGGTGATTTTTCATTTTCGTTTTTTTCCCCCTCCCCTTCTTCCAAGACTTATAACTTTTTTTATTTTTCCATCAGTATAGACATATGGGGTCTTGTTTTTTGCGGGATGAGTTGTACTTTTGAATGACATCATTCATTTTACCACAGTGTACTGGAAAATGGAGAAAAAAAATCAAGCGCGTGAAATTGCAGTAAATGTGAAATTCCACAATGGCTTTGGTGTTTTTTCTTTTAATCCAGCATGTTCACTGACATGTCAGTACGATTCCCCAGGTCGGTATGAGTTCATAGATACCGAACATGTATTTTTTACTTTTGTAATAAACCATTTTCCGCAACCCGCAGCGTTCTCGTTTTTTGGGATCTGGGGCTGTGTGACGGCTTATTTTTTGAGTCTTGAGCCGATGTTTTTAATGATACCATTTTTGGATAGATGTGATGTTGCAACAATCAACGCTTAATTTTGGCATTTTGACTTATTTTCCGTAATGTAATTTACCAATCATATTAATTGATTTTACATTTTGATCGGCATTTCTGAAAAGGAACACTTTAAACTTTTTTTTTATTTTATTTTTTTTGTATATATTTTACTTGCCCCCTTGAGGCACCTCAACACTGCACAGTCTGATCACTCCTGCAGTACAGAGACATGTTGATCCATGGCTCTGCACAGCACAAATGATCTCCTGTGAATGCCGGTGCTCAGCGGGCTTCCACAGAAGTGAGTAATGACAGCTTTAGAGGTTGCCATCTGACCCTTGGTGACCTGGCAACACATGGATGCCCAGTGATCACATCAAGGGGTCGCCGATGGCAGTAGGGCTAGTTTGATCCCCTCTGCGGCATCTTAGATTGCACGGTCAGTGTTCTAAGGGGTTAATGATGGGGTTAATGATGTCAGGCAGATCGCTGATCCACCCGCATCTGTTAGCTGCACTTGTTGGCTGTGCAAGGAATGGTGTGAGGTCACATCAAAGGGAGGGATGCGAACAAGGATGCACCTATAACTCCTTGTTTGTAAAGGGGTTAAAGGCAAAAATAAAGCATTTATTTTGTGCTAAATTCATACAGCAAGTGTGCCATTTTAATCAATTTGGCGCAAACAAAAATCAAAGTATAGTGAGGCAAAGAATAAAATGTCTTCAGTGAATTGCAAATGATGCATCAGGGCCATAGTAGTTACAAAATAAATGTTATGAAATCGTACAGTCATCTCCCCACTCTTCTATTCTGGTACCCCTGCCTCCCTGTGGCTTTGGCACCTTCTTGGCTTCTCTTAAGGGCCTGTCACACGTGTCAATGTCGTCAGCGATCTGATTGCTGACGCATGACCTGATCGCTGGTGAGCTGTCACACAGACAGACTCACCAGCGATCAATTGACCAGAAACATCGTGGAAACTATTTAAATATCGTTTCCACGATGTCTTGCTCCCGCTGCCAGCCTGCTGGAAGCGGGTGCAGGCTGGTATCCAAGGTAAACTGCGTGTATCTAGGCAGCGCGTGCTGCCTAGATACCCAACGTGTACCTTAGTTACCAGCCTCCTCCGCTCACCGGCTGGTATCTAAGGTACACAGCGGGTAACTAGGGACCCTAGTTACCCGCTGTGTACCTTAGATACCAGCCGGTGAGCGGAGGAGGCTGGTAACTAAGGTACGCGTCGGGTATCTAGGCAGCGCGCGCTGCCTAGATACCCTCAGTTTACCTTGGATACCAGCTCCCAGCGCTTGTGAGAGGCGCTGGGAGCTGGAATATCGCTACTCCCGGTGTCACACGCAGCGATGCTGCGTGTCCAACGGGCGACAATCGCCAGGTTTTAGGACAGATTCTAAAACCTGGCGATCATCAACCAGCGATTTATCGCTGGTTGATTCAGTATGTCACACGCATCAATATCGCTGCAACGTCACGTGCAGCCGATATCGTGCAGGCGATATTGATGCGTGTGACAGGCCCTTTAGTATGTCTTATACACAATACAATGCTGATTACAATAAAGATATTCTATCAAATCCCCTTTTTTCTATAGAACTTGGTGAATTTACTGTACCTTGAACAGATTTGCCCTGCTCACATGTAGGTCATTGTCATGTTTGTGATCGATGATTGATTTAGGCCTCCTTTCTTCTAGGTGCTAAATGGTTCATTTTCCTTGGAACTTGTCAGTGAAAAGTACTGGAAGGTGAATAAGCCAATGGAACTTTACTACGCACCCACTAAGGAGCACAAGTAGTGGGGACCCCGGTGAGAAGGCGCTCCTTACTATGTGGACTTTGTACTTGCGGTGACACCTCTGACCTGACGGACACTTGCCAATGTATTTACAAAAAACTTCTTTTCTGACAATGTTTTTTGGAGACTGCCTCTTGGAGCAAACAGACTTCTTTGACACATGGCTACGGTTTTATATAAGGATACTTCGTGTTATTTGTATTTATTTATTTAGTAAAATGTTGGTTACTGGTAAGTATGCAATGTATGGACCCAAATGTAGTGCTGGCTATGGAACGAAACTCCATTTTGGAGCACAATAAACTCGGTAAATGTTGCACATTTACTACATTATTTACATATGACATAATGCATCATTAGAAGATGTCCAGAAACGTCATTTTCTGAAGAGCACATGTACCTCGCCATTTACATCTATCACAATGAAACTATTGGGCGAGGCTTGTGTGGCATCTTCATGGTTAACAGAGGAAGACGCGGTTCTAGATGGCTCTGTGCCATGTGTATTTTATGCATGTGATGAAGGCTTGTCTTTATATAATTGTGAAGGTTTGTCTTCAGATTATTATGTATATATCCACTGTAAATAAAACTGAGCTGCATGACTTATTTATTCACGGGGTCAATGTGTTTTTATATATTTTTATCTTATTATATTCATAATGGCTGCAAAAGGCATCAACTACACGTTTTAACCATTTTAGTGTTTTGTTTTTTTTTGCATTTTTAGATAAAAATGTTGGTCAGACATTAAAGCCTACAGTAATGGCGGAAAGTCTACAAGAAGTGTTAGAATTCATGTCGTCTCAGGGTCAGTGGCAGGCTCTTAAGTCCCCTTCATACATAACAAGATTGTTAGCGAGATCATAATGTCACAGATTTTGTGACATAACAGCAATATCGCTAACTATCTCGTTATGTGTGACACTTAGCAGAGATCAGACCCCTGATGTGAGATCGCTGATTGTTATAAAGTGCTCTGGGTCATTTTTTGGTTGTTGCGCTCCCACTGGAAATGCTGCATCGCATGTGTTTTTTTTTTTTTTTTTTAAACATTAAATTTTTATAAGATTTTTGCAAAAAAAAAAAATTAGAAACAAACAGAACATATCAATGTCGGATCCTTGCCGGAAGCAGATCCGGAGGATCAAATAGACAATAGACAACTAAAGCACCTAAAGTGCTACTAATATGAAGATTAAAAGTTATAGGGGGGAAATAAAGATAGAAGAACAGAGAGAGAGGAGAAAGAAAAACGAAAAGGAGAGGGGGGGTGGGGGAAGGCGGGTTGTATTAGGAATTCGGAGAGGGGAGGAACTGCACCAACTACAGCATGGACCGAATAACACTATGCCCTCTATTTAAATCGGTTGCGGGTTGAGTCGCGTAAGTTGAAGCCACCCTTCATATTAATGAGCTCTGAGCAGACAGACAACTTACAAGGAAGACCCCTCCAGAGTCGGCGGGACTGCAGGGCAAGAGGGCAGAATGAGGCCCCGGGGTATTGGTGCAGCTTCCGGGTGGGAGGCCCAAACACTCCATCTATCATGGACCGACCGTCTGATTAACTTTAGTGCTAGATAGTATTCCTGATGGAAGATCCAGTTGATCTTATGGGTCAACTCAGTCAGAGTAGGCGAGGGTGAGGCCTTCCATCTCGCGGCTAGGCACAGGCGGGCAGCGATAAGGATGTATGTTACTGTCCCCCGCAACGGCAAGGGGAAGTCTCGAATGCCAATATTCAGAACCGCCAACTGAGATGTCAGGTCCTGCCTGATTCCAGTGACTGATTGAATTAGGTTCTGGACTAATGACCAAAAGGGGCGTATTTTCGGGCAGGATCACCACATGTGCGCTATGTTGCCCCTCTCTCCGCATAGTCTCCAGCACTGCGGGGACTGCCCCCCAGAGATGTGAGCAAGGCGAACTGGAGAGAGGTACCATCGGAGATGAAAACATAAAGAAAATACAAGATGGTTCACACACCTGGTGGCTCTCCCCACCTCTTTAGTTGCTGCGTGCCAGTCCTCAATGTCCGATATAAAGCCAAGGTCTCCCTCCCATCTCCTCATGTAAGGCAGTTTCACCTCATGGTCCACAGACACCAACCCTCCATAGATCTTGGACAGTGTCCGCGGTTTGGGGGGACCCGCCTGAACAGCCCTAAGGAGAAACGACCTACGAGGGGGTGCTCAGGTAGCGGGACGTAGGTGGCCCTACGTAGGAGATGGTCTAGTAGAAAAAATTGCAAGAATGCTGCGCGGCACTCAGGAAACCACCTACTAAAATTCTCAAATGTAGGCCACGTCCCTTCCTGACAAAAATCTCCCAGAAAGAGCAAACCTGCATCCTCCCATGCCCTCGTCTGAATCAACGGGACAAGGAGGCGCAGTGCTCGTAAAGGCACGTCTTCTGGCGGAACATGGGTCCAGGTCAGCGGCAGTGTCCTCCAGTAATGTAGGAGGGTTTGGGACGTCTCAAGCTGTCGAGTCTGGGCAACTGGTTGAATCGACTCGGCTGCTAGGAGGTCCCCCAGAGTGCCGCCCCCCAAGTAGGAGGTCTCAATAGAGATCCATCTGAGGTGCTCAGGGCTGCGCCACCAGGACCCGGCCTCCTCCAAGACGACAGCCTTATGGTATTCCAGAATGTTTGGCATTCCCATGCCACCCGCCCCTATTGGAGCGTACATAGTCTCTCTGGCTACGCATGGGATCTTGTTAGCCCAGATGAATGTGTTTACTGCGTTCTGTAATTTAGCCAAGAGGGCTTTAGGGATCCTAAGAGGGACACATCTAAACATATATATTATCTTTGGTAAAGTCATCATCTTGAAGGTGTGCAAGCGAGCGATCCAAGATAGAGACTTAGCACCAAAGGCGGCTACGTCCGGAAGGACCTTTGATAGTAGTGACTCATAGTTAAGTCTCATGAGTTGACTGGAGGGTGCCAGTGTAATCCCGAGGTAGGGGATACCGCCCCTGGACCAGCGAAATGGTAAGAACCTAGAGAGAGCAGCTACCTCAGAGTCCGGGATTCCTAGTGGGAGAAGAGTTGACTTAGCCGCGTTCAGCTTGTAGTACGAAACCATTGAGTATTCCTCTAGTATGCGCATGACCGCTGGGAGAGACCGAGACACCTCTGTGCAAGTGATGATAATATCATCAGCATACAGACCAATGGTGTGTACAGCACCTCCCACCCTGACACCCGACACGTCATGGGCCGAACGGATTTTTTCAGCCAGGGGCTCCACTGCCAGGGTGAAAATCACCGGCGACAACGGACAACCCTGACGAGTTCCGTTTGTGATCTGGAAGACAGGCGAGAGAAAACCAGATGTAAAAACCTTGGTGTTAGGGTTGGAGTAAAGGGACAGCACCGCCTTTAGGAAGGGGCCCACAATACCAAATCTTCTAAGTACCGCTTCCAGGTATCCCCAGTGCACCCTGTCAAACGCCTTCTCCGCATCCAAAGACAGGAATGCATCGGGGCTCCCCTTCAGCTCCATGGACCTGATGAGATCCACCATTCTTCTCGTCCCATCTTTTGCCTGTCTTCCAGCCACGAATCCGACCTGATCCGGATTTATCAGTTTGGGCACCACCCCTCTCAGTCTGTACGCGAGAACGGCAGCATACACTTTGAGGTCACAGTTTAGAAGGGAGATGGGTCGGTAGCTCCCAGGAAGGTCAGCGGCTTTGCCTGATTTAGGGATCGTGATTATTGTGGCCTGAAGCTGGAGCGGATCAATCGTGCCCTCGTCCCTCCACTGCTGGAAAGTTCATAGAAGGTAAGGAGCCAGTGTCTCTCTGAATGTCTGCAGATATGTATTAGGTAGGCCATCTGGGCCAGGGGCCGAATGGAGCTTGGTATCCCTAATTGCACGGTAGACCTCATCCAAGGAGAAGGGAAGATTCAAGTAGTCAAGGTCTGAGGCCGAGACAGAGGGCAGGCTCAGTCCCTCCAGGAAATTCTCAATCAGCTGCGGAGTGGGCTGTGGGGTCTCGGTATCATGGTGTAGGTTATAAAGATCCGAATAATATTGTTGGAACACTGTCGCAATATCTACAGGGTTTCTCACCACCCCACCTGTCTTGTCTTTGATGATATCTATCGTGGATTGAGCCGCCCTCTTTTTTAACCGTCTTGCCAAAATGGCTCCCGTTTTATCCCCAGATTCATAGAACGCCGATTTCGAGCGGTGCAAGGCCCCCTCATGGTGGGTCAGGAGTAGGGATCTTAACTGCATTCTGGTTAACGTCAACTGAGAGGCCAGAGTGGGAGTAGGGTTAATTTTATTCTCGGCCTCCAGGACGAAGAGTCGGCCAATCAGATCAGTTCTCTCTTTTTCACGACTTTTCTTAAGTTGAGAGGCCTTCTGGAGGAAAAGGCCCCTGACATAAGCCTTATGGGCGGCCCAGAGGGTCTCGTCTGTCACACAGGCATTGTCATTGAGTTTAAAATATTCGACTATGTGAGCTCTTATATCCTCCACGAGGCCATCGTCAGACAGAAGAGCGCAATTCAGTCTCCACGTGCCCGGTGGAGTGGGGCGGGAGTGCACCGACAGTTCAAGGGACACCGGGGCATGGTCAGACCACGTTATGAGCCCAATCTCAGCTCAGGCACAGGCCGCAAGAGTGTTATCATCTACCAAGAAGTAATCTAACCTAGAATACGACCCGTGCCTGCGCGAGTAAAAGGAGTAGTCTCTTTCTGTTGTGTGCAGGTATCTCCACGGATCATGGAGACGGTATTCCTTGCATATAGGTCCCGCTTCCTTCCCAGACTCAGGTGCCCCCCGAGATCTATCCAGAAGTTTGTCCTGTACTAGATTAAAGTCGCCACATATGACTTTAAATCCCCCCGTATTCACAGAGACCCTATCCAAAAGCCTCTTGAGGAACCTCACCTGACCCTCGTTTGGTGCATACGCATTCACCAGTGTTAGGGATACACCCAAGATATCACACAGGAAAGTGCGATATATCTACCAGCTGAGTCGGCGTCCACATTGACTAGAGTGAATTGCAAGGAGTGCTTAACAAAAATGCACACCCCAGCCCTCTTGACCGTCGCATTCGCAAAAAAAGCTGTAGGAAACATATGGTGGTTGTCTGTCCGTAGTAGGTGCGACTCCTGAATACACAGGATATCCGCTCTTGATTTCAAGGCCTCCTTCCACAAAAGGGAGCGCTTGAAAGGGGAATTCATCCCCTTAACGTTAAAGGACACAATTTTCATAATACGTATGTTATAGTTTGAGAGTATTACCTGGTGATTGGTTCAAACTTCGGTCCATGCAGGCAGCACACACGGGTGAGGAATAGAAAGGGGACAATTTTATCTGTAGTGAAACAACTCGATAAGGGATTAGGAGTAGACGGGATGTGGGAAGGGGCGTCGTTGGTTCAGCAGGGGAAAGAAAGAGATGAGGAAGTAGAGAAAGGAGCGAAAGAAGTAAAAGAAGTCACTAAAAATAAACCGTAAGAAACATGGCATCGCAAACATGCATAATATAGTAAACACGGAAATAGATGTAATAGCTAACACAGGGCCCTGTGTATGGACCTCTCCGTCTCGGCAAGGGGGATGAAGGGGTAAAACAGTCAGTCTCCCCCGACTCGACTGAGGGGAATGAAGGAATCCCCTTCAAAAAAGAAAAATAACAAAATTCCTCGGCTGGGGCCCAGAGCATGTCCTGAGGTAAAAGAACAGAGAATCATCTGAAAAGTTCAAGTAGAGGTGGAGGAAGAACTTTCATTTCTGGTTGGTGAGGAGCGAGACAGTGGAGAAGAGGGATGAGCCGTCCCCGGGGCTGGTGAGCGACGAGACGACAACTCTGGGTCTCCAGTAAGGTTCCACTGTTTAAGGGCCTTTCCCATTTGACTGGGAGACAGGAAAAGATGTGCTGTTCCTTTGTACCGGAACTTGACCCTGACTGGGGAGCCCCAGCTGTAGGAAATCCCTTTGTCTCTCAGAACTTTACAGTGCGGGGCAAATTCCCTCCTGCGGGCCAGAGTTCCAGGGGAGAGATCTGGGAAAGCTTGCATGTCAGAGTATGGTGCCGGAGGTGTACCCAGACGTTTCATCTTCTGCATGATTGTCTCTTTAGCTTTGAGAGTGGAGAAGGAGACCAGGACATCTCTCGGTATGGACTTGTTGATGTGGGGAGGTTTTGGGATGCGGTAAGCTCTGTCATATTGCAGATAGTCTCCTGGTGTCTCTGGGAGCCGTTTTTGCAAAAATTGACTCACTGTCTCATACAAGTCCTCCTCGGCACCTTCTTCAGGAAAGCCTCTGAAGCGCAGATTCTTAGCTCTAGCGTTATCTTCCAGATCCCACAGCTTCAACTTCACTGATTTCATGTCTCCGGCCATGACAGAGTAATCATCTTCCAATTCGTTATGGGCCAAGGCGTATTCCGCCATTTTCTCCTCTATGTGCTGTGTCCGCTCTCCTAGGGCTGTCGCCTCTCCCCTCAGTTCCCGCAGAATATTTCTGGTGTCTTCCTGAATGGATTGTCTGAGAGCGCTCATTGCCTCCATTAAAAGCTGCGTGTCACCGGAGTCTCTCCCTCTTTCCCCGGTGATCGGCCCTGGGAGCTCTGGGGTCCACTCAAGCCAGTAGCAGGCTGGGAGGGTCGGGAAGGAGAGGGCGCCATGTTGGGAGTCAACGTCTGTTGCCACTCTGGTGGGTAAAAATCTGTGAGCCTTGCGGGCTCTCCGCGTTTCTGCATTGACTGCCTGGGCATCTCTGGTGACTTCTTTGCGTTATGAGCGAGAAGTGAAGGGCTATATCGGGTGAAAGGGACTGTTAATGCCGCAGAACCTCAGGAACAAGCATGAGCTCAGCACATTGCGGCCGGTGTCATCAGCTCCCACATTACGACCCCCATGAAACGGACTTTAGACGCTCACAAAGGAAAGAAAGTAGGGCCCAAAGTATATGACAAGATGTTTAGATGAAATGTACTAACGCAATCAGTGCTGGGCAGGGGATAGAATTAAGTCTCATGTAATTTATCGGTGTGGTCACAAGGTGGCACTGTAGTCTCACATTTGTTGAGGAAACAATTTGCTGATCAGTATATGGCAAGTGTAGTTAGTTGAAAGGCCGTTCAGTCCACAGTGGAATACTGTCCTCAGTGGGGTAAAACAAGTCTCTATAAGCCTACTACAAAGGCTGACACAAAGGGCTGAGTATTTGTGAGGAGGTTCAGAGTACAGGAGAATAGCAATGGCCCTTGTTGATATGTGACGGGGCTGTGCTACTTACAGGTCCCTGCTGGTCTCTGCCGCCGCGTTCAGAGGTCTCCTGTCACCGCCAGTCTCGCCCCCCTCCTCCTTCTCTCACGCCCGGGAGCCCGCAGCCTAGCCTTCAGGGAGAGACTGCACTTCAAACAGGAGCCGCCGCAGAGATCTCCCGAGCTCCTCCATTGTCTGCAGCTGGTGTGTGGCAGATACTGTGCTGGCCGGCGTCGGGGAGCACAAGTCTCTCAGGAGCCTGGGCTTCCCGACAATGGCGGCCAGCGGGGGAGCGCCTCACTCACCGCAACCGCTCCTGTCTCCCCGGCTGCAGCTCCACCGACGCTCCTCTGTTTCCTCCTCCAGGTACAGCGTTCGCTTCCGCAGAGCCCCCAGCGCACAACCCCAGTTATCTGGGAGCTAGGCTGCCTCCAGGCTCCACATCCAATGTCAATCCACGTGTAGGGAGGGGGAAGCCAGACGAGTCCTTCGTAAAGGGCTCCAGGGTCCAGGGCTCCACGAAACCGGGTCACCGGTAATCTTTAGTGTCCTGAGGACGTTGTCAGGCCTGGGCCGGCTGCTGCTTGGTTCCCTTGGGGTAGGATGTCACGGATCCTGTGGGGCAATGTGGAGCTCCCTGGAGTGCGTCTTTCCTAGGCGGCGGCCATCTTGGAACCCCCATCGCTGTGTTTGAAAGGGACAACAACCAACGATCTCAATACTACACCCAAGAGTGACAATTCCCAACGACCTCTGTATCATTCCGGATCATTGCTGAAGTGGCTGGTGAGATCTGACTGTTTTGACATCTCACCAGCAATCCCAAAGTGATTTACCAGCGATCCCTACCAGGTCGTATCGTTGTCGGGATCGCCGGTGCGTCATTGTGTGTGACGGGAGCTTTACTGTGTATTCCTCGACAGGCATCTCTAAATGGCTGGAAAAGCGCAAGTACAGTATTCACTGAAGATTAGATAAGGAGTTATCTAGTTAGATACTAGACTGTGTGCAGAATTATTAGGCAAATTGTATTTTAGAGGATTATTTTTATTAGTGATCAACAACTTTCACTGGAACCAGCAAATTGCCAGTGAAATTGCCTAGGAATATTGCCGCGTGTGAAGGTACCCTAAGACGGTATGGAACACATCCTCTTTATTCCTGACAGGTTGGACCTGTACGGGTAAGGTTACTTTTGGTATCTTCCAGGTTTCAGGACACTGTTTGAGATGGTCTCTTGACACAACTGCTGACGTCCTTCTTTCGTCCTTGCTGATTAGACACACTTTGGCATTGTCTAAATTTGATGGTAAGACTGTATATGGGGTGGTTTGGCACTGATTTATCCAATTTATTGGTGTGTCTCTTTCCCTTGAGAATTTGCTCACCAGGTTGTAATCGGGTTGCTAGAGCATGTTGTTGAAAGGTTCTTGTCTTTCTCTAGCTTTCTGAAGACTTTTCTCTACGCACTCTTGTACTTGGCGATACTGCTGTTGACATATGGTATCCCAATTGGATTCTTCAGCTTCGGCATCTGGCTTCAGAATTCCCATATCTAAATCAATTGGCAGCTTACTGGGCCTTGCTTGCATAAGGTAGGCTGGGGTGCAGTTTGTAGAACTCACCGGGACATGGTTGTACAGGTCTACCAAGTCGGGTAATTTTTCTGGCCATTGATTTCTCTCTGACTCTGGTAAGTAAAAATCTTCATATTATAGGTGCCTTTCTATAACCCCAAACAATTACAGGGAGCACCATTCCATAGACAAAGACCAAGTCGTATATATAGATATACCATTACAGCCAGAAAATACGACCAGACTGTCTTGTATTATGCAAAGTGAAAAAGATTTATTAAGACAAAATGGACGGACAAACAATGTGGTTCACCAACCGAAGGTAGGTGGGCCCCTCGGACGTAATCTGGATACAGAGTACAAAATAAATATACAATAACTATAGACCAATACAGCTGGGGTTGTATAAATATAAAGCTAATGTTACATGCACAGAATTGCAACATCACAATTTTTCATACAATGTAATTTTGCAACAGCATATTGTGCAAAAAGAAGTACATATTTACACAAGCTCATTAGTATTGCATGTTCAGCCCAAATCAACTTACAACAACTATATATTTTGCAAGTGGATTCATTTATTACAAAACTGAAAGTTGCTTTGGGGAATTTGCAAAAAGGACCAACCACCTGCTGTTGTACCAGAGTGATGCACTCCGTATATAGTTACCAGTAACGTCCCAAGAGGGGAACCACGGACCCCTACGATCGTTTCGTGGCCTTCATCAGCGGGGAAGGTTTTCAACAGGTCAATCACAATATGGTTCATCTTTTCGCATTAGCCATTGGTTTGGGGATGATAGGCTGTCGTGCGGATCTTCTTACAGCCGTACATGTTGCAGAATTCCTGGAAAATCTCTGACTCGAAAGTTGGACCTTGATCTGCAAGGACTTGTTCCGGGTAACCATAAGGTCTACAGAAATGTGTCTGAAATGCTCTTGCAGCTGTCTTTGCTGTCAGGTCCTTGACGGGTACCACCACTAAGAAGTGTGAGTAATGGTCCACGATGGTTAAGGCATAGACTTAGCCTGATCAGCTTGGTGACAATTTGACATGGTCTAACGCAACTAACTCAAGTGGTTGCTTTGTTACTATGGACTGGAATGGGGCTCTTTGACTCTGTTTATCCTTCTGAGGTTGCACGGGCCACATTTTCTACACCAATCTTCAATTGGTATTCTCATGCCAACCCAGTAGAATCTCTCTCTTAAGAGCACTTCCAACTTCTTCAATCCAAAATGACCTGCACCATCGTGGTAGGCTTCTAAGACCATTTTGACGTCTCTTGGGTACTATAATCTGCCAGACCAACTCATGTGTTTTAGGGTTGGTGTGCCTTCTGCAGAGCTTCCCTTGATATAGGAACAACTTGCTTCTTTCTTTCCAGAGTTGTTGGGTCTCAGCTGGAGCATTCTGATTAGGGTACGCACCTTATTGTGTAAGCAGTTCTTTAACTAGCTTCACAGCTGGATCGCTATCCTGGGTGTCAGCCCATCCATGGTGCGCTAACGGGTTGAGATTTGCCTTCTGTTGTTTTTGATAGAAGCCGGGTTGATACTGTTCTACCTTAAAACGGTGAAAGACCAGTAGCTCAACTTCTTCCAGCACCTCTGGTTCCTCTTCCATGTCTTTCAGGTGTGGCATCCGGGATAAGGCATCTGCATTCCCGTTCTTGCGGCCTGCCCTATATTTGATGACAAAATTGTAGTTAGACAGCCGGGCTATCCATCGCTGCTCCAACGCACCTAATTTTGCTGAGTCCAGGTGGTTCAACGGGTTATCAGTGTAGATGGTAAATTATGCAGCTGCCAGGTAGTGCTTGAAACGCTCGGTTACAGTCCAAACTACTGCCAATAGTTCTAACTTTAAGGAACTGTAATTCTCAGGGTTTCTTTCCGTAGGCCGGAGTTTCCTGCTTGCAAACGCAATAACTCTCTCCTTGCTTCTGTGACAGTACTGCTCTCAGTCCCATGTTGCTGGCATCCGTGTACAGAATGAAGGGTTGATGGTAATCCGGATATGCCAGAATCTCCTGTCAGCGCCCACTTCAGCTTTTTGAAGGACTCTTCCCTCTCGTCACTCCACTGGAAAGGGGGATTACGGGCTGAAGACCTTTTTGACTGTCCTACCAGGATGTCTTGTAGGGGAGCTGCTAACTTTGTGAACCCTCTGATAAATCATCTATAATAGCCCACGAGTCCCAGAAATTGCCTCACTTCTTTCACATTAGTGGGTCTTGGCCAATCCCTTATCACTGTGACTTTATCAGGATCCAGTGCTACTCCCTCTGAACTCCGACATGTCCTAGATACTGCACCCTTGGCTTGAGAAGGTGGCACTTGGATGGCTTGATCTTCATGCCGTATCTGGACAAGGCTTCAAACACTTCTGCCAGGTCTTGTAGATGTTGTTCATATGTCTTGGAGTAGACTATGACGTCATCCAGGTACAGGTGGACAGTTTCAAAGTTCTTATGTCCTAGGCAGCTCTCAATCAGGCATTGGAAGGTACCGGGTGTGTTGCAGAGTCCAAACGGCATACAGTTGAACTCACAGAGGCCCATCGGCGTAGTAAACGATGACTTCACCTTGTCAGCCTCTGTCACAGGAACTTGCCAATACCCACTAGTCAGATCTAGGGTAGAAAAGTAATTAGCAGATTTTAATGCGGCTAATGACTCCTCAATCCTAGGTAACGGGTATGCATCCTTGTGTGTAATGCGGTTGATCTGCCGGTAGTCTGCGCACATTCTCATGGTCCCGTCCTTCTTTCTAACCAACACTAAAGGCCACTGCCAGGGGCTGCAACTGTCTCTTATTACACCTGCAGTTTTCATCTCTTTGAGCATGTCTTTAGTGGTTTGATAGTGAGCGGGTGGTAATGGTCTATACCTCTCTTTTATAGGCTGATGATTACCTGTGGGTATAGTGTGCTTTACCCCTTTAATTTGCCCAAAGTCTAACGGGTGTTTGCTGAATATCTGCTCATATTCTTTTACTACCCGGTATACTACTTTTGATGGGGAGGTATAGAACTGGTACCAACGTGTAGCTTTTGGCACCAATCCTCCAGCTTTTCCCCTGAGCTATTGTCATCCACCTGACTTGATGTGTTCAAGGGCTCGACAGCTGTGATGGCATTGTTATCAACCATAAATAATTTAGCCATGGTAGCATACTTTGGTAGGGTGACCTCATCTTCCCCGCAATTTAGAAGGCGTATTGGCATTCTTCCCCAGTGTACCTCAACTACTATAGTGGGCCTACTGTCTAAGTACACGAGTTCTACCAGGGCTTGATAGTCTCGCCCTTTAATGCCTAGTGCGGCTCTACACCAGACCAACATTTCAGTTTTGGGAGGTATTATGATGGGTATCGGATCACTTACCCTTACACTGCCAATTTCACCTCCTGTTGTTTCTATCTGTTGTTTCAGCATCAAGACTTTTATTTCCTTTTGCAGGAGTCTCTGTTGCCCGGTTCTGGCAGTGTCGGCGATCTGCTGTAAGACAGTAAGTACCTTGGAAAAACAATTTTCAATTACATTAATTCCTAGCAACATTACTGCCAGAAAATATGGGAAGCAAGGTGTACCACGGTCCGCGCTGCTGAGTCCACAAAATCACCTGGGATGCAAGATGTTGTAGCAGTATACTGCAACATCTTGCATCCCAGGTGATTTTGTGGACTCAGCAGCGCGGACTGTGGTACACCTTGCTTCCCATGTTTTCTGGCTGTTTTTCCACGTTGGAGTGGTCGTTGGAGGTCCTGCAGCAGCTGATACTGTGATATGCTGTTAAACCAGTTGTGGGTCTCACAACTGGAATAGGTGAGTGTAACTGCATTACACCACTCACATCTGAGTGTCACTAGTGATAGGGCACTATTGCGCCTCTTGTTCCCCCACCTTTTTTGTATAGCAACATTACTGGTTCACGTTCTCGCTGGTCAACATCTACAATATTAATACCCCGATTCTTCAATTCTACCATCCCAATCTGAATGGTCGTTTCTCTGAACCCAACTAGTGGTATTATTTCATCATTGCTAGCTTATATGTTCAATGCAATGTTAGATGGACCACTAATAATGGCGGAATCAGCCAAGTACCTCTTGTAGAGAACATGTGGAATTGATATTATCTGGGACCCGGTATCCAACAAGACGCTGAAGGGATGTCATCAAACACGATAGGGATGACTGGACGTCCTCCCACGAATTTGGGAGGACCTTCGAGAGTTTATACCTGAGAAGCGGCCTTCCCTGGGGATCCTCGTTTAAAGCACATTCACGGGCAAAGTGACTTGGCTCCTTGCAACGGTGGCAAATGGGTTGTCCATCCAGCTGATATCGGTCACTGGGTCGTCCTCTCGTCGCTTGGTACTTCCTGGGCCTCATCCACAGGACATCCTCCTTGCTGGTCGCCAACTCAATCTTGGGTGCAGGCTTGGATCCACGCTGCTCCTTGATGACTTCATGCATAGAAACCAACAGTGTCCGTCAGGGAATCTAGCTTTTGGTTGAGGGTTTCATTAGAGATAGGTTCTTTTGGTCAGCAGCAGTCCCTAATATGGCAGATGTCGCTGATGCTCCTGGCTGCTGAGGTGCTGCTGTAGGGCCTTTAATAGAGTTTATATCCTGGGGCTCCTTTATCTGCTGGAGGCGGATGGCTCTATCCTTTAGCTGGGCAAAAGTTATTCCGGGATTCTGGATGGTCATCATGCTCAAATGTCCTCTGTGAGAAAGGGATAGGAGGCCCTCTATGAACTGATCTATCAGCATTTTATCAGCTCCTGGGGCTAAGGCAGGTTCTGATAATTTGAGTGCTTTGAGCACTTCCTGCAGGTTTAAGGCATAATCTCTTGTGCTCTCTTTATGCATTTGTTGGAATCCAAAGAACCTCAGTTTAGCCCGTGTGTCAGCACTGGACTCAAATGCTGCTTTCAGTCCAGCCACAAGATGCTCTACAGTGTCTCTATCTGTGTCCGGCCAGGATGTAGCTTCCCGGTGAGCATTGCCGGTTAACTGCCCAATAATCATACGGACACGCTGGGCCTCTTTCAGGGGGTACATGGTGTAGTACACTTTTATTTTTGTAACAAAGTCATTGAGGATATTGGGCTCACCTTAGTATTGCAGTAGCCACATTGCTCCCAGAGTGTACGGCATCAGGAACGGCATGATGGGTGCTGCTTCTTGCGCCGCAGCACCCCCGGGTGCTCCACTGATGTCCAGTCCCACAGCATCTCCTTGTTGCGACATCTTGCGCTCCCTTAGTCAATGTCGACCCTCCTGGTCTTCCCCTTCCATCCGGATGTCTGTTAAAGGTTCCGCGGTGGGACAGGGATTCTATTCCCCACCGGATGATGTCAGAGCACTTTGCAGAGTGCCGTCCACAATGACACGCCTTCTTTTCTTCCCGCACATTGCACGCTTTGTAATGACGGCATTTCAAAACATAGTCTTTGTGGCGCAGTTTAAATTCTGTTCGCCGCGCGCTCTATAATGGCGGCAGATACAAAACAGTTTCTCTCACAAATCATGGCACACAATGCCCGGTTTACCTGGCACTGTAGATCCTGTTCATAGTCGCCAAGTTGTGGAGCACACTGGGATGGGGTACTCGGTACCGGACCAGGGTATCACGGGGGTTATCATGGCGGTCTTGGTCCGGGCCGTGTCCTGAGCCCACAAGTAAAGGTTGGGGGTTATTTACAGGGAATAAACTTCGTGATGCCACCCGTGGTATGTGGTCAGGGTGACCACCGCTGCTGCAGAACCTCCGGGGATGATGGATGGCAGCCTCTGATGTGACGGCTCTCCACGGGCAGAGCCTGGTCTCTGGGGCAGTAGTGATGAAAACAGTTTGTGAGGGAGAACAGGGTTCGCAAGGATTACACAGACTCACGGTTTTGTAGTTTTCCAAGTCTTTTACTGAAGATGGTACATCAGCGGAGTACTGTCCACGGAGTCTGTGCAGGGGCCGGGTTACTCCCACCATGGCCGAGTCCTTTGGCTCCCTGTTTCTGCACTGTATGTGTGGCCCTGCTGCCGCTTTAGCTAAGCTGCCGGCCCTTTCTCCCCTCACGGGTACCAACTTGCTAGGCAACTTGAGTCTTATTCCATGTTCCTGACCCCGCCGTGTTGCTTCGCTGTGGTACAGTGAAGATGTGGGACGTTCACTAATTCGGTGTTCACTGTGCTGTTTGTGTCAGACACAAACCGGTATCCGTTCTTTGCGCTTCTCTGGAGCGAGTCTCAGGGTAATCAGTCTCCCAGGTGTGTTCCTCTCTGCTCCTTCTCCTTTCCTCAGACCTTGGCCGGCCTGGAACTGGACAGTGGACCATGGGGTGAGCATAACGCAGCTCTTCTACACTCAGGTCCTTCTTCCTCAGTTCTCCTGGGAACTGAACTGCCCACTCCCTCTCCACACCAGAATATATAGGGAAGCAGCTTTAGCCTGGAGGTGCTAGTGTAGTGTTGTGAGTTGTGTGGGGAGTTAACCCTTTGTGGTGTTACTGTGGTGCATGAACCCTGGGGTGCCATAATAACACTTAGGCCCTGAAAGATATAAAGAGAGGAACATCTACAGACTCCATAAGGGCACCTTGAACTTGCAGCTACGTCTCCGTTCTTCCAGACTGTACCGTGTATTGTATGACATCTGCCGGTACCAGTAAAAGGACGTTGAAGCTGAAACGGTGTCTCTCTCCCAACCCACCGGAGCCCGGAGGGCCTCCGCATCTTCAGAGGGGTAAGAACAACTACTCCCCTCTTCCATCATCTCTGCCCTGAGGTAAAGCTCCACCTGTGGGGACCTGTACTACACTTAGCTGTGTCCCATCACCTCAGAAGCCTGCCCGCAGCGCTGGTACCAACATTACCAGGACCCGCAGGTGGCGTCACGGACTATTAATCCTTGTAAATATTCCCCCACCAAACAAATGACAGCCAGGGCACGGAACCAGGAACCCGACCACCCGTGATTCCCCGTCACAGCCATCAAACCATCCTGGTGTCGGAGTACCCCTCTCCCTGTGCACATCAGAGACTCCTGGGAACAGAATGGACCGCTGGCTCCGGAGCACAGGCTGAGACACAGAGGAGAGCGAGCGGGAAGAAGGTATCGACACTCCTCTCAAGATGGCGGGAGGTGGGAAGATGAGGGAGAAACAGCAGCAGCTACCCCAGCAGTAGAGACAGCGGGAGAGGCAGGAGAATGGGGAACAGCTCCAGCAACACAGTGGGAGTCAGCACTCTGAGTCAGTCAGGAGGGAAATCAAAAAGGGGGCAGAATATCCGAAGAGCTTTGCAGACATGGCAAAAGATCTTTAAAGACTCTTGACAGAGAGACTTCAAACTACAGTTAGAGACAATACAGGCAACAATGGTGAAAATTAAAGAGGTGGCACAACATGACTCACGGCTACATGAGGCGGAACAGTGCATATCGGACACTGAGGATAGAATTTCCCAATTGGAGCAGCATCTTGCAGAAGCAAATAGACTATCCCTGTGGATGAGGGAAAAGATGGATGTTTTCCTGAACAGGTCTCGCAGGAATAATTTAAGGGTGGTGGGGCTCCCTGAAAGTATCCACCCATAACCAGCTAAACGACATATTTGAACAAGATCTCCCGTCAGCCCTCGGGATCAACACACAAAGACAAGCCAGTGACTAGAGGGAGAGGAAGCCCACGGGAGAGGGAAGCCCCACAAAAACTGCGCCAGGCAATTGCGAGATACCTGGACTTCAAAGACTAGGAATTCATACTCCAAACATTCCGCAGAATGCGACAGCCGCTCCTAATCAGAGGATTTAAAGTAGTTATATTTAATGACTACTCTGCAGAGGTATCTAAAAAATGGAAACAATTCAATGAGATCTGCAGCCTTCTGCATAAACGTTATGTCCCCTTTCAACTCCTCTACCCCGCAACCCTCAAAGTGGCTGATTGTAACAATTCCCCACTCTTCTTCAGGGATGCCAGGGAAGCAATGAGACACTTCACCACAAGTTCTAGAGGCTCCCCTACATACAGGAAAACAACCGTCAACAACATCACCTGCCTCTCCGAGGAGAGAAAAATCCTTTGATTAAGCGGAAATTAGGTCACTCACCAAGGAATACAGAGGGGCACAAGATGCAAGGGCCCCATCTCCGCGACCCCAAAGAGAGAAGAAACGTGACCCTCCAGGACAACGGCCGGTGGAACGGGACAAACGCTCAACCACGATGGACAATCAAGCACAAGAGAGTTGGACAAATGTTCCTTTGAAGTTCCTGAAGACTATTTGTTGAGGACTGACAGCACCGAGATGTGGGGAGAGAGGGAGATTGTGGAATCCAGAGTTCCGCTGTGGGGAACCAATGAAGACTTTCCCCCTACTCTTCCATTTATCAGTCCCAAGGGACGGACCTTTGTGTTGTTTTTTCCTCCCCCTTCTTTTTTGTTAAATATATCTTTCTTAAAGTTTTAGGTTTTAACATTCTTAAATTGTATTTATAACATATAAGCACATTTACACTCTAGAAATTCCAACATATGAGCAGGATTAAAGAATAGGTGCCCAGGAATGTTCCGATTCCGGGGTATAGGATTCCTTCTCTGGGCAAATCCAACTTTGCAAATAAGAAATAATAATAATAAAAGGAAAAAATATATAAAATCTTCCCTCCAATCCATATTCTGGAGAGGGGAGCCCTGCGGCCCAGGGTGCCCAGGGCTATCTAGGATATAGAACACATGAAAACACGGGTCTGCGGGAAATATCCCGTTCCGTCCGGGGGAGGGGGGGAGAATAAAGAAATTTAAAGGGCTAAGGAACTAGGGAAGAGAAAGCAGAAGTGGCAGGGGATTAGAAAGGTGGCTACCGTAAAGACGGAGGTGAAGTATCACAGGGCAAACCGGTACCCATCACAAACAAGAGAGAACGGGCCTGCTCTACATCTTCAGGTGAATAGATCTCTAAAGTTGGGGGCATCCCCAAAAAGAACCCACTCAGACCACTCCCCCTTCTTTTTTAAATAATTTTTTGATTATTGACTTGTTTTCGGTTCTCTGCTCAAGTTTTTTTTTTTTTTTATTGAGCATCGTGTGGGAGTGGGGGAAAAGGGAAATGAATTGCAGACCAGGAAATGGAGAGTGGTCAGATTTTATGGAATATCTTAATAATTGTGCTTGACTGGTCTCTGTATGATGCAAAATCGACGTTAGGCTGTGCGATTGGAGCAGAGTGAGGAATAGGCAGCATCGGAAATATAGAAGGACAGTACTTACTTAAGTGGACAGTTAGGGGGGTTCAGTTGTAGATTTAGCTACATCAGGTAGTTATTTAGTTTGCGAAGATAGAGGATCGGGTTTTCTCAGTGAAAGAGGGAGGGTTGGGAAACAAGTTATGGTTAGACGACTCTACAGGTTCTGATATGGTGCTTGTCAACTTATATTATCTCCACCTAATAGAACGTTAAAGGGTTGAGATCCCCAGCTAAACGATCTATGGTTTTACGACTTATAAAAAAACTAAAAGGAGACATAATCTTGTTGCAGGAAATTCATCTTCACCAAGATGAACTATTCTGGATGCATAGGCTGTGGTAGGAGCAGTTTATGGGTCAGGGGCACAGGGAGAAAGGTGGGAGTAATAATCTTGATAAGTCATTACCTTATAAATTCATAGACAGAGAACATGACGAGGAGGGCAGACATGTTAGGGCCGCTTTACACACACCAACTTCTGTGTCCAACTTCCGAACAGATCTCTGGTTGCAGTGAAATCATGGATACATTGTTCCATTTTGTGGCTGTGTACAAATGTAACAATGTATCCATGATTTCACTGCAACCAGAGATCTGTTCAGAAGTTGGACACTGTTTATGTAGAAAAAAGCCCAGGTTTAGATTCCGCGCAGACCACCAAGCAGGAAGGGTATGTTTGATGTCCGTTTTTCTCTAAACTACATTATCAACTACTATTAACAGACAAAAGACACCTTATAATCGGGGGCGACTTTAATTCTACAATGTGTAGAGGAGAGGATAGGCGGAAGGAGGTTGCTATGGGAACTGAAAATCACCGAATTGGTACATAGAAATTATATAGAAAAAACTCACCAAATTTGGCCTCTTACAAATACCATTGCATTTAGCAGGATACTATCAGCCACCTCAGAAGCAACCCATATCTCTCAACACCGATGCTCCATCCCCTGCAACCCTGACACGGGGGCGATTGTGGCATCTGCGACCAGCCGTGCCACAAGGAGGAGACAGGTGGTATCACTGGACATGAGATCAGTACAGGCGCAGCCACTCCAAGAGTGAAGCATAAAGTCAGAAAGCAGCCTATTAATGACGCCCAGCTGTTAGACAAGGTGGGCTGCCCTGCAACAAAATATTCAACACAAGTGACTGACGCCCCCTAGAGGACCCAGCTATGGGAACTGACAGATACCTTCAGAGAGGAAAGGAATTACAAGCCACCAACATAATCTGCTGTAACTGGTAGATAAATACCCGCAGGGGGGCCGACTGCCTATGGTGATACCTGTCCTTTTTACAGAAAGATGCCAACTTTAATAAGATGCTGGGAGGTGGTGGTTGTGGTATGCGTGTGACAACGTGAACCACCTGGACAATCCCAGACTATTCTGTGAAATGGCCAAAGCGGTCTTGAGGGGCAAAATCTTAGCCTACACAGCTTCGAAGAAGAAAAAAGTGGCAACGTTATTCTTCCAGTACAGTGAAGCGGTTAGGGGAGCATATTTGGAGTTCAAGTCTTAAGCCCAGGTACACACACAGATAATTGTGCAGAGATTGTTCACAGATCTCTGGTTGCAGTGAATTCATGGACACATTGTTCCATTTGGACACGGCCACAAAATGTCCATGATTTCACTACAACCAGAGATCTGCAAACAATCTCTGCACAATTATCTGCGTGTGTAACTGGGCCTTTACCCCACCCAGCGAAATAGGGAGCACTGGCTGACCTAGAAGAAGAACTTTGACGATTGGGCAAAAATGAGAGAAGACATATTCCGATCTGAATGGGAAGTGAAACTGTATAGATATGGAGATAAGGCGGGGAAAATATTAGCGAACCTGGCGAGGGGAAATAGACAGACAACTTTGATAACCTCATTGCAGGGTAAGGATGACTGTCTAACATCGGACCCGAAAAAAGTGGTGGACATCCTGGGTCATTATTATGCTGATCTGCATAGAGCCCCTTAGACAGAGGGAGAAGGAGGATGTCTATGGCTGGGAAAAGTTGGCATTACCCCTATAGAGGAGGAGGATTTGGTGGCATTGGATGCGAAGATAGGAGAGGGAGAAGTGAAAGAAGCAATTAAAAATCTAAATCCAAATAAGGCATCGGGACCTGATGGGTTCGCCGGAGGCTTTTACAAGACTCTTGGAGACCAGGTAATGCCGTGTCTAACTAGAATGTTTAATGAGATCATGGAAGGAAAACCAGTGTCAGACCAGATGAATCTAGCATATATAAAATTAATTCCAAAAGGAGACAAACATCTGGAAAATCCAGCGAACTATCGCCCAATACCTCTTAATTAATCTGGATCTAAAAATAATCTCTAAAAATATAGCCAACCGCTTGGCGCTGATTTTGCCTAAGATAATTAGGGGTCCGGAGACGGGATTTGTCAAGGGGTCGCTTGACGGTCGGTAACATTAGGAGAGCCCTTTTGGCACTAGATGTGGTTAGACTGAGGAAAAATGGAGAGATGATTAATCCAGCCATGGTCACACTCGACACAGAAAAAGCGTTTGATAATGTCAGGTGGCCATGGCTGGATATGGTGTTGGATGTGGTGAGACTTCAGGGACCAATGAGAACATTTCTAAGACAATTATACTCAAACCCCAGAACAAGGATTAGTATGTCGGGTTTCCTGTCGGATGTCTTCCCCCTGCAAAGAGGTACCCGCCAAGGATGCCCCTTGTCGCCACTGCTCTTTAACTTGATGGTGGAACCGCTGTTCAGATTCTTAGGTAAGTGGGAGAGGTTCATGGGGATCTCGATGGGTAGATAAGAATTACGGGTAAACCTATTTACAGATGACATAGTCTTATACCTTGGTAACCCCAAGAGAGATTTACCTGGGGTGCTAGATGACTTGGATCAATTTGGGAAATTTTCAGGCTTCAATCTCAATAAATCTAAATGTGAGATACTATTTTTAAATGAAATGTATCCCCTCAGGGAGAAAATCCAGACCCGTCACACTTTTAAGGGGAAGGGACGGAAAACACTGGACTGTGACTCAGCCAAAAGGTTGTGTAAGATAATAGCACTAATAGAGTTCTGTAGACCATACCGGAGTTTGTTGTACATGTATCTGGATATCAGCATAATAGGGAGGGGGGGGAGGAGTTTTCTTCTTTTCTTTGACTTGTAATATGTATTTATGTAGTAACACTGTTTTGTTATCTTGTATGTGGATATACAGTCATATGAGAAAGTTTGGGCACCCCTCTTAATCTTACTCATTTTTTTTGTTTAAAATTGGGTTTTTGCAACAGCTATTTCAGTGTGATATATGTAATAACTGATGGACACAGTAATATTTCAGTATTGATATGAGGTTTATTGTACTAACCGAAAATGTGAAATATGCATTATTTCAAAAATTGGCAGGTGCAAAAGTATGGGCACCTCAACAGAAAAGTGACATTAATATTTAGTAGATCCACCTTTTGCAAAAATAACAGCCCTTAGTTGCTTCCTGTAGCTGTTAATGAGTTCCTGGATTCTGGATGAAGGTATTTTTGACCATTCCTCTTTACAAAACAATTCCAGTTCAGTTAAGTTTGATGGTCGCCGAGCATGGACAGCCCGCTTCAAAACATCCCACAGATGTTCAATGATATTCAGGTCTGGGGACTGGGATGGCCATTCCAGAACATTGTAATTGTTCCTCTGCATGAATGCCTGAGTAGATTTGGAGCGGTGTTTTGGATCATTGTCTTGCTGAAAGATCCATCCCCGGCGTAACTTCAACTTTGACACTGATTCTTGAACATTATTCTCAAGAATCTGCTGATACTGAGTGGAATCCATGCGACCCTCAACTTTAACAAGATTCCCGGTGCCATCATTGGCCACACAGCCCCAAAGCATGATGGACCCTCCCCCAAATTTGACACTGGGTAGCAAGTGTTTTTCTTGGAATGCTGTGTTTTTGTGGCGCCATGCATAACGCCTTGTTGTATGACCAAACAACTCAATCTTTGTTTCATCAGTCCACAGGACCTTCTTCCAAAATGAAACTGGCTTGTCCAAATGTGCTTTTGCATACTTCAGGCGACTCTGTTTGTGGCGTGCATGCAGAAACGGCTTCTTTCGCATCACTCTCCCATACAGCTTCTCCTTGTGCAGTGTGCGCTGTATTGTTGACTGATGCACAGTGACACCATCTGCAGCAAGATGATGCTGCAGGTCTTTGGAGGAGGTCTGTGGATTGTTCTTGACTGTTCTTACCATTCTTCTTCTCTGCCTTTCTGATATTTTTGTTGGCCTGCCACTTCTGGCCTTTACAAGAACTGTCCCTGTGGTCTCTCATTTCCTTACTATCTTCCTCACAGTGGAAACTGACAGGTTAAATCTCTGAGACAACTTTTTGTATCCTTCCCCTGAACAACTATGTTGAACAATCTTTTTTTTCAGTTCATTTGAGAGCTGTTTTGAGGAGCCCATGATGCCACTCCTCAGAGAAGATGCAACTAGGAGAACAACTTGCAAGTGGACACCTGAAATAGCTTTTCTCATGATTGGATACAACGGGCTATGAAGTACAAAGCTCAATGAGGTTACCAAACCAATTTAGTGCTTCAGTACGTCAGTAAAAAGTAGTTAGGAGTATTCAAATCATGAAAATCAGAAGAGTGCCCATACTTTTGCACCTGTCAAATTTTGAAATAATGCATATTTCACATTTTTGGTTAGTGCAATAAACCTCTTTTCAATTCTGAAATATTACTGTGTCCATCAGTTATTACATATATCACACTGAAATAGCTGTTGCAAAATCCCAATTTTAAACAAAAAAAAAAGAGTAAGATTAAGATGGGTGCCCAAACTTCTTCATATGACTGTATATACAAATAAACATATTTTGGGGAAAAAAATTTAAAAAAATACCAAATGTGTATCGCAGCATTCATAAATGCCCGATCCATCACGATATAAAATCAATTAATGAGAGCCATAAACTGCGTAACGGAAAAAAGGTCCAAACGCCAAAATTGCGTTTTTTTTGTAGCCAAAATATTGCTATAAGTTGCAATAACGGACGATCAAAACAACGCATCCACCCAAATATGGTATCATCAAAAATGTCAGCTTAAATCGGAAAAAATAAGCCGTCACACAGCCCCAGATCCCGAATAATGAGGATGATATGGGTCATAAAACATGGCGCAAAAAGTGTGATTTTTTTTCTTCAAACTTCTGAATTTTCTTTCACCACTTAGATACCAGTAAAAGTATACATGTTTGGTATCTATGAACTCGTACCGACCTGAAGCATCACACCGTCATGTCATTTTTACCATATAGTGAACATGGAGACTAAAAAACCCGAAAAAATGACCGCACCTTGGACTGCTCTCCTGGGGAGCCGGGGAGGGAACGGGACTTTGGACTCACGTGTCGTGAGTTTCGCCTTCATGACTTTTGGCGGTACCTCCATTCAACGAGAGGGATTACTCCTTCTTCTCGCACAGGCACAGGTCCTATTCCAGGATTGATTACTTCCTGGTAGACGATCGGTTATTGGGGGCCTGTGTCTGTGCGGAGGTGGGTTTGATCACATGGTTGGACCACGCTCCGGTGTCCCTTGAGTTGTCCCTGGGCGGCCATCCCTCTCCCCCACAGATGTGGCGTCTGAACCGGGGATTATTATCAGATAGGAAGGTGATGAAGGAGATCGAGTCCCTCTTGGTGGAATTCTTTAACTTAAATGACAATGGAGGTGTCTCGTATGAGACCCTTTGGGCAACTCATAAGGCTTATATTCTTTCAATTATCTTTTTATTGAAAATGAGATAAACATACAATCCAAAACATTTGAATAACATTTGGCTTATATTAGAGGGATGTCTCTGCAGAAAATGTCACAGCTTAAGAGGTCTCGAAACAGAGAGAGGACAGATCTCCTTTTACAATTGCAGCAACTCGAGGACATTAATAAGGCTAATCCAAACCCACAAACTACCTCCGCATTAATGGCAACTAGATCCCGGTTGAGAGCGCTCCTTCTCACTCAACATGAGAAATGTCTTAGGAGACTCAAAACGGGGTTTTAAGAATCGGGTGATAAGGCTGGGGCCCTGTTGGCCCGGCGAATTAAAAAGAGAGAAGCCAGGTCCACAATTGAAAAAATGTTAGATGACAGGGGCCATGTGGTGAGGAACTCGATAGATATTGCGAAAGTTTTTGCAAAATTTTACTCCAAACTTTATAATCTTGGGGATGATCCATCTGCACCCCAGCCCAATCCGGAGCTCATTGACATTTTCTTGAAGGATTTAAGCCTTCCGTGTGTTTCCAAGACGGATATGGAAAGATTGAATCTTCCCTTCACAATTTCTGAGGTGGAGAAAGCTATTAGGTCAATACAAAGGTCAATTCCACTCCGGGCCCTGATGGGCTACCAAACGAATATTTTTGTACTTTTCAGAGGGTATTAACCCCTTACCTCTCTAGGACGTATAGCTGCTGGCGGGAGGTGGGCTCGATCTCTCCGATAAATTTGCAAGCCACTATAATTACCTCCCCAAACCAGGTAAGCTATCTGACCTTCTTGAAAGCTATTGGCCCATTTCTCTCCTGAACTGCGATCGTAAGATCTACGCAAAGATTCTGGCCACCAGACTGATGGAGGTGGTGCTGGGCTTGGTACATCCAGAGCAGGTGGGCTTTGTGGCTGGAAGATAGGCGAAGGATGGGTCCAGGAGAATGATTGACCTGATCAAAGTAGCAGAACTAAGTGGGGCCCCCAGTGCATTCCTGTCCCTAGATGCCGAAAAAGCATTTGACAGGGTGCATTGGGGTTACCTGGAGGCGGTATTGAAGAAGTTTGGTCTGGTTGGCCGCTTCTTTTCTGCGGTAATGTCTCTGTACTCCTACCCCAATGCCAGAGTCCAGGCGCCTGGATTTTTGTCGACCTGTCTTCCAGATCACAAATGGAACCCGTCAGGGGTGCCACCTCTCTCCTGTGATCTTTGCCCTGGCCATAAAGCCCCTGGCGGCAAGGATTCGCTCGGAACAAGATATTTCGGGTCTTCGGGTGGGTCACTCTCATCACGTTATTGGCCTATATGCTGATGACGTAATTATAACTTGCACTAATGTTTCCCTCTCCCTCCCTGCAATAATGAAGGTGTTAACCTCGTTCTCACTTGTTTCTTTTATAAACTTAATGCTGCCAAGTCGGTCATATTTCCTATCCATGTACCGGACTCTGTAGTCGCTGCCCTCTCTCTTAAGCTTCCTTTTAAATGGAGGCGAGAGGGGATACCCTATCTCTGCATTACCCTTTTGCCCTTCATCTCAACTAGCCCGTTTGAATTTTGGCAATTTATGTGATAATCTCTCAAGATATCTTCTCTCACCCACTCCACACACTCTCATGGATAGCGAGACTGCAGGCGTTAAAAATGCTTCTCCTCCCAAAGATCATTTATTACTTTAGATATGTCCCCCTCCAGGTTCCCAAGGATTTGCTGTGAAAGTTACAAACCATGGTAAATAGGTATGTGTTTGAGTTGCGCACAATGTTATGCACTGTACCTGCCTCTCCATGGGGGGGGTATGGGTTTGCCTAAGGTTGTGGATTATCATAGGTCTATTGTGTTGGAGAATGCGAGGGCCTGGTGGCATGCTCCCGAGCACTTGGGTTGGATTCAGATTGAGTCCGCCCTTTTGGCCCGCAGATACCTCCGGGGGTTGCTGGCCGCTGAGTCTTTATCGCCGGTTGGTTGGTCTCACCCTCTCGAGGCCGTGCGGACCCTACTTTCTTATTGGAGGGGGCTGCCGCGGGCCTGGACGAGGTTCCCTCCTGGCGATATCCCTCTTCAATCTTTGCAGCTGCACATCCCATCCCTCCAGGTGAGATGTTGGGAGGAGGAGGGGATTCTGTTCTTGCGGGAGCTCCTTATGGAAGTAAGGTTTCCCTCTTTCGAGATGTTCTGTGCTGGGCGTCCCTCGTGCCGATTGACGTTCCTGCAGTTCTTACAGGTGAAAAATTTGCTTAAATCGAGTACTTATCTGGAGAGTTCGGGGCCCTCTGGTCTCAAAAAGGGATAATTCAATTTATTTTATCCAATCCCCGGTCTATTGGGGGCATATCGGGTATATGCAGGGCCTTGGTGGGCTCTTTTGCTGAGGACAAATTGGCATATATGAAAAAGTGGGAGCGGGATTTAAGTTTTTTCGTCTCGGTTGCGGAGTGGCACTCCGCCTCCTTGGAGGTGAAAAAAGCAACTAGATGTCTGAACCACGTAGAAAACATCAAAAAAGATTCATCTCCATTGGTACATTTCCCCTGTTCGCATGGTGTTCTTTGGTGGGGGCCATTCCCCATTATGTTGGAGGTAGTGTGGGGAGAGGGGAACCTTGCAACATATGTGGTGGATTTGCCCTAAGGTGTCTCCCTTCTGGGCTCTAGTAAAAAGTCTTTTGCGTTCAATTACAGGAATACAGCTGGAACTACCTCCTCAGCTGGTGGTTTTAAATATTTGGATAGAGAGCTTTCCTACGATTTTGATGGGGACAGATTCCTACATCTTGATAGCATCTAGATTATGCCTGGCCATAAAGTGGAGATCCCACTCCCCTCCTATTTTGACAGAAGTCATACAAAAAACTAACTGGATATTTCAGCAAGAATATTATCTTGCTTTGGATGCTCCGAGTAAGTCAGACACTGTGCCTAAGTAGCATGTTTGGGCATCCCATCCTTTAGCGCTACTAATCTCTTTGAGATAACTAGGTTAGGTGATCCAGAGATATATATCCTTCCCCCTCTCGGCTTGGTTTATTCTGTGGCAATGTCCCTACGGAGGTATAGTGAGGCCCCCCTTTTTCCTGTCCCCAAACCCCCCCCTTTTCATCTTCTGTGACGTTTGATTATTTTGTATTTTTGTCAGTGTATGGTGGTGTGGCTGTGTTGCCTGTTCTCCTTTTGCGTGTGGGGTGCAGGCGATATGGGGACTGCTACCTGTTTCTGTTTAAAATCTTTCAATAAAAATCTATGGTTGTAAAAAAAAATTGAAAGATGTTACCTGGCACTGAGCCGTAAACTGTCAAGTAAAAACTAACATAAAATTTTATAAAAAAAAAAAACAAATAAAACCGAAAAACAAACATTGCACTTTTTTTGCAATTTCACCGCACTTTAAATTTTTTTCCCATTTTCCTGTACACTATATGCTAAAATAAATGATTGCATTTGAAAATACAACTAGTCCCACAAAAAACAAGACCTCATATATCTATATTGACAGAAAAATAAAAAAGTTATGGTGCTTGGAAGCAGGGGAACAAAATAAAACTGAAAAACAAAAATCGCCGGGTGGTGAAGGGGTTAAAAAAGAAAAACTGAAATATCACGTGGTCATAAGTATTCAGAACCTTTGCTCAGACACTCATATTTAAGTGACATCCTGTCTATTTCCTTGTGATCCTCCTTGAGATGGTTTTACTCCTTCATTGGCGTCCAGCTGTGTTTAATTAAACTAATATGACTTGATTTGGAATGGCACACACCTGTCTATTTAAGACCTCACAGCTCACAGTGCATGTCAGACCAAATGAGATTGATGAGGTCAAAGGAACTGCGCAAGGAGCTCAGACAGAATTGTGGCAAGGCACAGATCTGGCCAAGGTTATAAAAGAATTTCTTTAAACGGAAGAAGTTTGGGACCACCAGAATTCTTCCTAGACCTGGCTGTCCAGCTAAAATGAGGAATTGTGGGAGAATAGCATTGGTGAGAGAGGTAAAGAAGAATCCCAAGATCACTGTAGCTGAGCTCCAGAGATATAGTAGGTAGATGGAAGAAAGTTCCACAGTGTCAACTATCACTGCAGCCCTCCACCAGTGAGGCGTTTATGGCAGAGTGGCCCGACAGAAACCTCTCCTCAGTGCAATACATATTTAAGCCCACACAGAGTTTGCAAAAAAACACATGAAGGACTCCCAGACTATGAGAAATATGATTCTCTGATGAAACAAAGATAGAACATTTTGGTGATAATTCTAAGCGGTATGTGTGGAGAAAACCAGGAACTGCTCATCACCTGCTCAATACAATCCCAACAGTGAAACATGGTGGTGGCAGCATCATGCTATGGGGGTGTTTTTCAGCTGCAGGGACAGTTCAACTGGTTGCAATTGAAGGAAACATGAATACGGCCAAGTACAGTGATATCCTGGATGAAAACCTTCCAGAGTGCTCTGGACCACAGACTTGGCTGAAGGTTCACCTTCCAACAAGACAATGACCCTACGTACACAGCTATAATAACAAAGGAGTGGCTACAGAACAACTCTGTGACCATTCTTGACTGGCCCAGCCTGAGCCGTCACCTAAACCCAATTGAGCATCTCTGGAGAGACTTGAAAATGGCTGTCCACCAACATTCACCATCCAACCTGACAGAACTGGAGAGGGTCTGCAAGGAAGAATGTCAGAGAATCCCCAAATCCAGGTGTGAAAAACTTGTTGCATCACTCCCAAGAAGACTCATGGCTGTACTAGCTCAAAAGGGTGCTTCTACTCAATACTGAGCAAAGGGTCTGAATACTTATGACCCTGTGATATTTCAGTTTTACTTTTTTAATAAATTAGCAAAAATGTCTACATTTGTTTTTTTTTCAGTCAAGATGGAGTGCAGAGTGTACATTAATGAGAAAAAAATGAACTTTTTTGAATTTACCAAATGGCTGCAATGAAACAGTGAAAAATTTAAAGAGGTCTGAATACTTTCCGTACCCACTGTGTATTTCTCCACACATATCGCTTAGAATTATCACCAAAAAGTTCTACCTTCGTCTCATCAGACCAGAGAATCTTATTTCTCATAGTCCTTCATGTGTTTTTTTACAAACTCGATGCGGGCTTACATATGTCCTGCATTGAGGGGAGGCTTCCGTCGGGCCACTCTAAAGGCCTGACTGGTGGAGGGCTGCAGTGATAGTTGACTTTGTGGAACTTTCTCCCATCTCCCAACTACATTTCTGGAGCTCAGCCACAGTGATCTTGGGGTTCTTGTTTGATTGCTCAGGTTATCTGAACGGCCAGGTATAGGAAGACTTCTGGTGGTCCCAAACTTCTTCCATTTAAGGATTATGGAGGCTACTGTGTTCTTAGGAACCTTGGGTCCTACAGAAATTTTTTTATAAGCTTGGCCAGATCTGTGCCTTGCCACAATTCTGTCCATATAGCTGCAATAAAACAAAGAGTGAACAATGTAAAGGGGTCTGAATGTTTTCCCTACCCACTGTGTGTGTGTGTGTTTATATCTACTATATAATCGTCTAATGTTCCCTGTCTGTCACGGAAATCGTGTGCCAGCGCTCATTGGCTGCCGCCAGCCACAGCAACCAATGAGCGCCGCATATGCAAAAAGCCGCGCGCATTCAAAATTAGACGATTATATAGTAGCTGTAACCTGGCGACAGCGACACATAGGCGTCGCTATCCCCAGGCTACATGCGTACAGCCGCGGCGACCCCCGGCACTGCTACCCGTCTCCCCCACCTTGCCTCCCCCTCCTCGCCACCCCTCCCACTGTTCTCACCCATCTTCACCTCTGTACAGCGGTCATGTGACAGGGCGGGCTGATGTGACATCACACAGCCCACCCTGTCACATGACCACTGTACACATTGCGATTCTATAGCTGAAGAAGATGGGTGAGAACAGAGGGGGGCGAGCGGGATCCTGCTCCCCTGCCTCAATCCTGCCCCTCTGCCTCCATCCTACTCCCCTGGCTCCATCCTGCCCCCCCGCATCCATCCTGCCCCGACGCATCCATCCTGCCCCCCCGCATCCATCCTGCCCCCCCCCGGCTCCTTTCTGCCCCCCCAGCTCCATCCTGCCCCACCGCCTCCATCCTGACCCACTCGCTCCATCCTGCCCCCCGCCTCATCCTGCCCCCCTGCCTCCATTCTACCCCCCTGCCTCCATCCTGCCCCCCCATGCTCCATGCTGCCTCACTTGCTCCATGCTGCCCCACTCGCTCCATGATTAGCTGATCGGTTTCCCAGGCAACGACAGGTCCTAAAGGCCTGTAGGACCTAGTAGATGGAGGGAGAGCGATCGGGCAGACAGGTGAGTGTCCTCACTGAGGATTTTTTTAATTTTTAATTTTACTGTGTAGGAGCGGGGACCAGGAGAAGCGGAGGGGGAAGCGGGGGGCCGCGGGAGCGGAGTATCGCCATATACCATAGTGGGTGCTATACATGTACTGTATTGTACCACCATATACCATAGCGCTACTATACATGAGCTGTAATGTACTGCCATATACTATAGTGCCACTATACATGTACTGTAATGTACCGCCATATACTATAGTGCCGCTATACATGTACTGTAATGTACTGCCATATACTATAGTGCTACTATACATGTGCTGTAATGTACCACCATATACCATAGCGCTGCTATACATGTACTATAATGTACCGCCATATAATATAGTGCTGCTATACATGTACTGTAATGTACTGCCATATACCATAGTGCTGCTATACATGTGCTGTAATGTACCACCATATACTATAGCGCTGCTATACATGTACTGTAATGTACCGACATATACTATAGCGCTGCAATACATGTGCTGTAATGTACTGCCATATACTATAGTGCTGCTATACATGTACTGTAAGGAACCACCATATACTATAGTGCTGCTATACATGTACTGTAATATACCGGCATATACTATAGTGCTGCTATACATGTGCTATAAAGTACCGCCATATACCATAGCGCTGCTATACATGTGCTGTAATGTACCGGCATATACTACAGTGCTGCTATACATGTACTGTAATGTACCGCCATATACCATAGTGCTGCTATACATGTGCTATAAAGTACCACCATATACCATAGTGCTGCTATACATGTACTGTAATGTACCGCCATATAACATAGCGCTGCTATACATGTACCGTAATGTACCACCATATACTATAGTGCTGCTATACATGTACTGTAATGTATGCCATATACTATAGCGCTGCTATACATGTACTATAATGTACTGCCATATACATACCTCTATACGACTTGACTGCATATACTATATGCTGTATACTGTAATGTAACTGCCATATACTATAGTGCTGCTATACAGTACGTATGTATGCATAACAACGGAAACATTGGTAATACCATATACTATAGTGCTGCCATACATGTACGGTAATGTATGCCATATACTATAGCGCTGCAATACATGTGCTGTAATTACGCGATATACTATAGTGCTGCCATACATGTGCTGTAATGTACCGCCATATACCATAGCGCTGCTATACATGTAATATAATGTACTGCCATATACCATAACGCTGCTATACATGTACCGTAATGTACCACCATGTACTATAGTGCTGCTATACATGTACTGTAATGTACCGGCATATACTATAGGGCTGCTATACATGTGCTATAAAGTACCGCCATATACCATAGCGCTGCTATACATGTGCTGTAATGTACCGGCATATACTACAGTGCTGCTATACATGTACTGTAATGTACCGCCATATACCATAGTGCTGCTATACATGTGCTATAAAGTACCACCATATACCATAGTGCTGCTATACATGTACTGTAATGTACCGCCATATAACATAGCGCTGCTATACATGTACCGTAATGTACCACCATATACTATAGTGCTGCTATACATGTACTGTAATGTATGCCATATACTATAGCGCTGCTATACATGTACTATAATGTACTGCCATATACCATAACGCTGCTATACATGTACTGTAATGAACTGCCATATACTATAGTGCTGCTATACATGTACCGTAATGTACCACCATATACTATAGTGCTGCTATACATGTACTGTAATGTATGCCATATACTATAGCGCTGCAATACATGTGCTGTAATATACTGCGATATACTATAGTGCTGCCATACATGTACGGTAATGTATGCCATATACTATAGCGCTGCTATACTTGTGCTGTAATGTACCGCCATATACTATAGTGCTGCCATACATGTGCTGTAATGTACCGCCATATACCATAGCGCTGCTATACATGTAATATAATGTACTGCCATATACCATAACGCTGCTATACATGTACCGTAATGTACCACCATGTACTATAGTGCTGCTATACATGTACTGTAATGTACCGGCATATACTATAGGGCTGCTATACATGTGCTATAAAGTACCGCCATATACCATAGCGCTGCTATACATGTGCTGTAATGTACCGGCATATACTACAGTGCTGCTATACATGTACTGTAATGTAATGCCATATACCATAGAGCTGCTATACATGTACTGTAATGTACCGCCATATACTTTAGTGCTGCTATACATGTGCTGTAATGTACCGCCATATACTATAGCGCTGCTATACATGTACTGTAATGTACTGCCATATACTATAGGGCTGCTATACATGTGCTATAAAGTACCGCCATATACCATACCGCTGCTATACATATACTGTAATGTACCGCCATATACTATTGTGCTGCTATACATGTACTGTAATTTACCGCGATATAACATAGCGCTGCTATACATGTGCTGTAATGTACCGCCATATACTATAGTGCTGCCATACATGTGCTGTAATGTACTGCCATATACTATAGGGCTGCTATACATGTGCTATAAAGTACCGCCATATACCATAGCGCTGCTATACATATACTGTAATGTACCGCCATATACTATAGTGCTGCCATACATGTACTGTAATGTATGCCATATACTATAGCGCTGCAATACATGTGCTGTAATATACTGCCATATACTGTAGTGCTGCTATACATGTACTGTAATGTACCGCCATATACTATAGTGCTGCTATACATGTGCTATAAACTACCGCCATATACCATAGCGCTGCTATACATGTACTGTAATGTACAGCCATGTACTACAGTGCTGCTATACATGTACTGTAATGTACCGCCATATAACTTAGCGCTGCTATACTTGTGCTGTAATGTACCGCCATATACTATAGTGCTGCCATACATGTGCTGTAATGTACCGCCATATACCATAGCGCTGCTATACATGTACTATAATGTACTGCCATATACCATAACGCTGCTATACATGTACTGTAATGAACTGCCATATACTATAGTGCTGCTATACATGTACTGTAATGTACCACCATATACTACAGTGCTGCTATACATGTACTGTAATGTACCGGCATATACTATAGTGCTGCTATACATGTGCTATAAAGTACCGCCATATACCATAGCGCTGCTATACATGTGCTGTAATGTACCGGCATATACTACAGTGCTGCTATACATGTACTGTAATGTACCGCCATATACCATAGAGCTGCTATACATGTACTGTAATGTACCGCCATATACTTTAGCGCTGCTATACATGTGCTGTAATGTACCGCCATATACTATAGCGCTGCTATACATGTACTGTAATGTACTGCCATATACTATAGGGCTGCTATACATGTGCTATAAAGTACCGCCATATACCATAGCGCTGCTATACATGTACTGTAATGTACTGCCATATACTATAGGGCTGCTATACATGTGCTATAAAGTACCGCCATATACCATAGCGCTGCTATACATATACTGTAATGTACCGCCATATACTATTGTGCTGCTATACATGTACTGTAATTTACCGCCATATAACATAGCGCTGCTATACATGTGCTGTAATGTACCGCCATATACTATAGTGCTGCCATACATGTGCTGTAATGTACAGCCATATACTATAGGGCTGCTATACATGTGCTATAAAGTACCGCCATATACTCATAGCGCTGCTATACATATACTGTAATGTACCGCCATATACTATAGTGCTGCTATACATGTACTGTAATTTACCGCCATATAACATAGCGCTGCTATACATGTACTGTAATGTACCACCATATACTATAGTGCTGCTATACATGTACTGTAATGTACCGCCATATACTATAGTGCTGCATACATGTCTGTAATGTACTGCCATATACATAGTGCTGCTATACATGTACTGTATGTACCATATACTATAGTGCTGCTATACATGTACTGTAAATGTACCGCCATATAACATAGCGCTGCTATTCTTGTGCTTAATGTACCACCCATATACTATAGTGCTTCCACACATGTGCTGTAATGTACCGCCATATACCATAGCGCTGCTATACATGTACTATAATGTACTGCCATATACCATAACGCTGCTATACATGTACTGTAATGTACTGCCATATACTATAGTGCTGCTATACATGTACTGTAATGTACCACCGCCTGCATCCTGCCACCCCCCCGGCTCCATCCTGCCCTTCCCAGCTCCTTCCTGCCCCCCCACCGTCTCCATCCTGCCCCCCCGCCAACATCCCGCCCCGCTTGCTCCATCCTGCCCTGCCCCCCCACCGCCTGCATCCTGCCACCACACCAGCTCCATCCTGCCCCCCCCCGCTCCATCCTGCCCCCCCCACCGGCTCCATCCTGCCCCCCCACACACCAGTTCCATCCTGCCCCCCCGCCGGCTCCATCCTGCCCTCCGCCCCCGCTGCCTCCATCCTGCCCCCCCGCCGCCTCCATCCTGCCCCCCTGCCCGCTCCATCCTACCCCCCGCCGGCTCCATCCTGCCCCCCCCACACCAGCTACATCCTGCCCCCCCGCCGCCTCCATCCTGCCCCCCCAACACCAGCTACATCCTGCCCCCACGCCGTTTCCATCCTGCCCCCCCACCGCCTCCATCCTGCCCCCCCACACCACCTCCATCCTGCCCCCCCCGCCGGCTCCATCCTGCCCCCCCATCGACTCCATCCTGCCCCCCCCCGCCGGCTCCATCCTGCCCCCCCACCCGCTCCATCCTACCCCCCGCCCGCTCCATCCTGCCCCCCCCACACCAGCTCCATCCTGCTCCCCCGCCAACTCCATCCTGCCCCCCTGTCGCCTTCATCCTGCCCCCCCCCCGCCAGCTCCATCCTGCCCCCCCTCCGGCGGCTCCATCCTGCCTCGCTCGCTCCATCCTGCCCCCCCGCCACCATCCCGCCCCGCTCGCTCCATCCTGCCCTGCCGCCTCCATCCTGCCCTGCCGGCTCCATCCTGCACCCACCTCTGCCACCATCCTGCTCCTCCGGCTCCATCCTACCCCCCCGCCCACTCCATCCTGCCCCCCACACACCAGCTCCATCCTGCTCCCCCGCCAACTCCATCCTGCCCCTGCCGCCTCCATCCTGCCCCCCCCCCCGCCGGCTCCATCCTGCCCCGCTCGCTCCATCCTGCCCCCCCGCCACCATCCCGCCCCACTTGCTCCATCCTGCCCTGCCTCCTCCATCCTGCCCCGCCGGCTCCATCCTGCACCCACCTCCGCCATCATCCTGCTCCTCCGGCTCCATCCTGCCCCGCCCCCGGGTCCATCCTGCCCACCCCCGCTCCATCCTGCCCTGCTCGCTCCATCCTGCCACCACACCACCCCCCATCACCATCCTGCCCCCCTGATCCATCCTGCCCCCCTGGCAGTTAGCGGTCTTGTGACCGATCAGCTGATCGGTTTCCCAGGCAACGACGGGTCCTAAAGGCCTGTAGGACCTAGAAGACGGAGGTGGAGCGAGCCGCCGGACAGGTGAGTATCCTCACTGAGGATTTTTTTTATTTTTTGGAGGGAGGTGTGGGGGGGGGAGCTGAGTATTGCCATATACCATAGTGCTGCTATACATGTACTCTAATGTATCGCCATATCCTATAGTGCTGCTATACATGTACTGTAATGTACCTGCATATACTATAGTGCTGCTATACATGTGCTATAAAGTACCGCCATATACCATAGCGCTGCCATACATGTGCTGTAATGTACCGGCATATACTACAGTGCTGCTATACATGTACTGTAATGTACCGCCATATACCATAGAGCTGCTATACATGTACTGTAATGTACCGCCATATACTTTAGCGCTGCTATACATGTGCTGTAATGTACCGCCATATACTATAGCGCTGCTATACATGTACTGTAATGTACTGCCATATACTATAGGGCTGCTATACATGTGCTATAAAGTACCGCCATATACCATAGCGCTGCTATACATATATTGTAATGTACCGCCATATACTATTGTGCTGCTATACATGTACTGTAATGTACCGCGATATACTATAGTGCTGCAATACATGTGCTGTAATGTACTGCCATATACTATAGTGCTGCTATACATGTACTGTAATGTACCGCCATATACTATAGTGCTGCTATACATGTGCTATAAAGTACCGCCATATACCATAGCGCTGCTATACATGTACTGTAATGTACCGCCATATAACATAGCGCTGCTATACTTGTGCTGTAATGTACCGCCATATACTATAGTGCTTCCACACATGTGCTGTAATGTACCGCCATATACCATAGCGCTGCTATACATGTACTATAATGTACTGCCATATACCATAACGCTGCTATACATGTACTGTAATGAACTGCCGTAACTATAGTGCTGCATACATGTACTGTAATGTACCGCATTACTATAGTGCTGCCATACATGTACTGTAATGTACCGGCATATACTATAGTGCTGCTATACATGTGCTATAAAAGTACTGCCATATACCATAGCGCTGCTATACATGTACTGTAATGTACTGCCATATACTATAGGGCTGCTATACATGTGCTATAAAGTACCGCCATATACCATAGCGCTGCTATACGTATACTGTAATGTACCGCCATATACAATAGTGCTGCTATACATGTGCTGTAATGTACCGCCATATACCATAGCGCTGCTATACGTATACTGTAATGTACCGCCATATACTATAGTGCTGCCATACATGTGCTGTAATGTACCGCCATATACCATAGCGCTGCTATACATGTACTGTAATGTACCACCATATACTATAGTGCTGCTATACATGTACTGTAATGTACCGCCATATACCATAGCGCTTCTATACATGTACTGTAATGTACTGCCATCTACTATAGTGCTGCTATACATGTGCTGTAATGTATCGCCATATACCATAGCGCTGCTATACATGTACTGGAATGTACCGCCATATACCATAGCGCTGCTATACATATACTGTAATGTACTGACATATACTATAGTGCTGCTATACATGTGCTGTAATGTATCGCCATATACCATAGCGCTGCTATACATGTACTGTAATGTACTGCCATATACTATAGCGCTGCTATACATGTACTGTAATGTACTGCCATATACTATAATGCTGCTATACATGTGCTGTAATGTACCACCATATACTATAGTGCTGCTATAGATGTGCTGTAATATACCGCCATATACCATAGCGCTGCTATACATGTACTATAATGTACCGCCATATACTGTAGTGCTGCTATACATGTACTGTAATGTACCGCCATATACTATAGTGCTGCTATACATGTACTGTAATGTACTGCCATAAACCATAGTGCTGCTATACATGTGCTGTAATGTACCGCAATATACAATTGTGCTGCTATACATGTAATGTAATGTACCGCCATAAACCATAGCATTGCTATACATGTAATGTAATGTTTCACCATATACTATAGTGTTGCTATACATGTGCTGTAATGTACCACCATATACCATAGCGCTGCTATATTATATATATATATATAGAGAGAGAGAGAGAGAGAGAGAGAGAGAGAGAAAATGGAACAGCACAATAATATACTCATCCATGGTGCAAGTCCTGTGTATTAGTGTCCAAACCAATTCAAATAAATCAAGGAAAACAGGCAGCACTCCAGTTCAAGTAAATAAAGGGTCTGTTTTTTATTCAGAGCCCATGTGGCACGACGTTTTGGTGGACTAGGCACCTTTCTCAAGTACAAAGTGCAGGCATTCACAGTGGGTTTATATAGCTCACAAATTTACATAATTAACATTAATCCTTTAAGACAATAATGATAAAACATCCATAGAATCATTACACTGGTCAACAGCATTTTTGGTGCCAAAGATATTTCATTGAATTTAGGGTAACTTTGGGGTGCTGATTCTGAATATGTCATCAGTTTTGCCAGATTGGCTCAAGTTTTTGAGATTTTTCGTAAAATGTGTTAAAAAAAAGATGTTTTTTGCTACTTTTTTAACGAAGTCTGTTATGTTTCTTCTATGTTTTGTCAGTGTATATTCACCACAAATGTAACAGAATGAGTCTGGATCGTTAAGACAACTTCTTCTTGATGAGTTCATGCTTTTCACTGGACAACAGACAACAAACATAAAGTTAGTGCAAAAATCAAGCTATGAACAAACTTTTAGAACACTAATTAACCTCCCTAACGGTTTTCCCGAGTCTCTCTCGGGTTGAAAATGTTGTACCCAAAGCGATTACCCCGAGGGAGACTCGGGGTAAGTGCCTATGGTGACATCTGAGTAGGGATGGCGAATCTACTCGCTAGGACTCGTTACTCAGCGAGTAGTAAGGGACTCGCAGGACTCTGCGAGTCTCCCAGTGATTACTGGCACAAGTCCAATGCAAATCGCAAATCAATGGCAAACACTGACAAAACTAGGATTACCATTGTTTGCATTAGACTAGTGCGAGTAATCACTGGCTACTGTGCCAGTGATAGCAGGGAGACTCGCAAGTAACTGCTGTTACATGCGAAGCCGCAAAGTAACTGCTGTTACATTGCGAGCCGAGTCCAGCTGTCTTCTCTGTGCAGCTCCAGGGTCCTAGAGCCCGCCTGCTCACAGAGATGATGTAGCAGAGCTGCGATTGTTCTCAGTCTGCTCATTCCCTGTACATAGATATAGCCATTGTAACGCTTTTAGCATAAAATTCCAGAATTATTCGTAACGCCAGGGAGGTTAACACAAAACTATATTGAGAACTGCTCAGTTCAAGTACTAATCCAAAGAAATTAATGAGATGATGCGTCGCATTTACCAACAAGTGCTATAAATAAGATACCAAAAATCTCAAAAACTTGAGCCAATCTGGCAAAACTGATAGCATATTCAGAATCAGCACCCCAAAAATACCCCAAATTCATTAAAATATTTTGGGCACCAGAAAAAAAAATTTTTTTTGTTGACCTGTGTTATTGATTTGTGTACAAATAAACTGACATATACATATATAAAGTGCAATCATATAGGTGCTATTAGTGCATATAAAAGTGCTGTGTTGCTGTAATAAAAGACTTCAGTCCCTTAATAAGGTGCAGATTTGATCACAAGTGCACCTGTGTGAAGATAAGAACATTAGCATTAGTATAACATATGGGACTCACATACACAGTAACATTGTACAAACAGAGCTGTCTCCATTAGCCTCCATTTCCTCATTGTGACATGTGATTCCAGCTCTGCACCTCATTGGCCGAGATCACCGCCCTCTACTATTGGATACGGCCGTGCATGCTCAGTATAACCTGTTCCATCCAGGCTTCACACTGAGCATGCTCAGAACCACCGAAGCCTCATACGCCATTTTGGAAGTGGGTAAACATTGCCCACACAGCGGTGTATGTTTTCTTTATAGGGAAACGATATATAACTCATAATAATAGGTTTGTAACCTTTATTCCTTTCCCCAGGTATCATTATTAGACTATATATTAGAGTATATCCCAAATTTGATGACTTTATACAGTTCAATTAGCTATATATACATCCCATAGTATTAATTTTACCGCTGTAAGGATTTTCCCAGGCGTAGACTGTAGGTGGTCCTTTACATAGATTTTCCCACTGTCCAAGTTAATGCTGCAAGTTAATGCTGTAATAGATAAATATACATGTATAAAAAACTCATACATATGTAATATTAAAAAAAATTCTTTAATATAAAAAATGCACAATTCAGCTGATGGATCATAACCTAGGTTATTCTATAGGGGTTCTGTAACCTGTAATTAATTTATATTGTATGGATTTTAAAGTCCACATTTAAGCCGCCTGGCCTTAATGTCTGCAGCTTATAAATCCATTCCATTTCTAGTTTTTTTAAAACACTTACCCTATTGCCCCCTCGTCTGTTCTTTGGAACCTGGTCTATGATTCTAAACTTAAGATCATCCTCAGTATGTCCTGCATCCAAAAAATGTTTGGGAATCGGTAAGTTTTTTTGTTTTTGCCTTATGGAACTCTTGTGTAGTGCAAACCTAGTTTTAAAGCTGCACGTTGTCTCCCCCACGTACCACAGGTCACATGGGCACTGCAATTGGTACACTATGTATTCACTATGACAAGTGAGATAGTGCCTGATTTTATGTGTGACCTGGGTACGTGGATTGGTAAAACTAGAACCCTTTAGCATAGCTGTGCAATATACACAGCTGAAACAGGGAAAGCAACCCTTCCGACTCATACCAGAGAGGAATGTCTGTTTTTTTCCTTTCAGTGGTCCACAATCTGAGTGTACCAATCTGTCTTTTAAGCACTTACTTTTTCTATATGAGAATAACGGGGGGTTTTTGAATTCTTCTATTTCTGGCATTCCTTTTTGCAAGGTGGACCAGTGTCTACGAATAATATTCGCAACTTTATTTCTACCTTCAGAGTAAGTCATCACCATAGGAACCCTATCTAGTTTCTTTTGTTTCTGTTTTGGGTAAAGAAGGGTATCCCTTTCAATCTCCTTTACCCTATTGCACTGTTTTTATACAAGTGCCTTAGGGTAAACCCTATCTGTGAACTTTTTACACATCGTATTTAGATCCTGATCCAATTGGTCTTCCTCACTCACTATTCTTCTCACGCTAGTAAACTGACTAAAGGGGATTGATTCCAATGTTTTCTTTGGATGGTTACTGGTATAGAGCAGCATATTATTTTTATCTGTTTCTTTTGAATGTACTTTGGTAATTAAATGTCCATTATTTATATTTATATTAACATCCAAAAATTGGATTTCCTCTGTGGAGTACACCATTGTGAACTTGATATACTCATTGACAGAGTTCACAAACTTGAAAAAATCCAACAGTTCTTCATATGAGCCCCCCCAAATAAAGACAGTATCGTCTATGTATCTCATCCAACTTTTTACTGTCCTAAAGTGGTGAGATACATAGATATGATCCTCTTCTAGTCGAGACATAACCAAATTAGCATAAGCAGGGGCCATATTGGCCCCCATTGCGGTCCCCCGCTTCTGCTGGAAGAATTAATCCCCAAATAAAAAATAATTTTTTGTTAACACCAATTCTAATAATTGCAGTACAAAATTCTTTGAGTCTTCAGACAAGGTGGTGTCATCCAAAGATCTTTTTATACATAATAGACCGAACTCGTGTGCTATTGAAGTATAGAGAGATACCACATCAAAAGAAACCAACATTTCTCCCACTTCTACCTTTAAATTTTTTATTTTGTTCAAAAAGTCTGTTGTATCCCTAGTATACGATGATGTTTTAATAACTAGAGGATTCAGTATTTTATCCAAAAATACCCCTATCCGGCTGAACACAGAGTCCGAGCCCGAGACGATAGGTCTCCCTGGGGGATCTATCAGAGATTTATGTATCTTTGGTAATACATATATGGTAGGTGTGGTTGGCAAATTGACCAACAAGTATTCATATAAACTATCATCGATAATTTTCTTTGTTTTAGCATCTTTCAAAATCTTTGATATGGTTCTATTTAGGTCAAATTTCGGGTCATATGGTAATTTTACATATACTTCTGTATCTGATACCTGTTTTTTAAATTCGGCTATATATTTTTCCTTATCCATTATCACGATAGCGCCACCTTTGTCTGCACTCTTTATTTCTATTTTGTCATCTTTTGATAACTCATCTAGTGCTGCAATCTCTTCCTTTGTCAATTTAGGGTGTTTATAACTATTTGGGGATGTCATTTTTAATTCCTCCAGATCCTTATACACTGCATCCATAAATGCTGCTATATGTGGTGAATTACTAGGGGGTTGGAAATAACTCTTATTTAAGAGTCCTAATGTTTTAGATTCAAATTCAAATGTTTGTTCTACTGCCCGCTCCTCTTCTTTTTTTGATCTCAACCAATCTTTCAGCTTCAATCGCCTATAGAAATGATTGACATCAACTGTTAGTTGGAACCAGTCAATATGTTTGGTTATACAAGAATTTAACCCTTTGTTAAGTAAACTTAATTGGGTAGGTGTTAGTACCTTTTGTGAGAGGTTAACCACTAACTCTGGTCTTTCTTCTGACGTTGAGTGATTTTGTTCCTTAATTTTTTCTCTTTTTTGGTTTCTGTTTTGTCTTCTCCCCCCTCTCCTTTTCCTTCTGATCTCGGCTTTACAGGATCTAAAATGTGAATCACAGTTAGTGCAAACAAAATTATGCAATTTGTTAGAACCAATAACCTTTTTACATGAAGTATTATTACAGCAATGACCTCTCCTCTTCCACATGTCGTTTTTATCACGTTGCCAGTTATATACATTCACCAGTTCATAGTCCTCTTTATCTCTCCCACATTTTTTTCGTTTGTTCTCCTCAAGTTCAGTTCTTAGTTTTGAAACATGTGTATCCACAGTGTCTCTAAAAGTCCTCCATTCCTCTGTAGGTAAAGTACTTTTTAGTGTCCTCTCCAATGAAGCAATTCCTTATTGCAAGGTTTGTAATTCTTCTTGCAGATATTCCATTATTTACAAGTATGACATCAAAGGCATATTTGTTGGATACTTGGCAGAACTTGGCACAATATTTACGAGAATTCATCATCAGATTTGGTCTGATATTAGATCGCAGACCACGAGGTATTATTTTGGCCTTATAATATTCATTTAGGGTCAACAAGTGCAATTGAAGAGTCACCTCCCGTTTCAAATCATTTTCAAATTTCCTTTTGTGTTCAATAAGTGATGGTGTACACAAAAAATTGGCACCTCCTCCTCCTATAGCCCCCAGGATACGCTCCTCTTCATCAGCTGGATATGAGTAAGCCACAGGCTCAACTACACTGTCTTCCATGGTTTAAACCACAACAAACAAAAAAAAAAAAAATTGTTTTGAAGGATCTTTCAAAAAAAAGAAAAAAAAAAAAAATGTGCAAATTTTTCTTTTTTTTGAAAGATCTTTCAAAACAATTTTTTTTTTTTTTTTTGCTTTGTCTTATATGTCTGATTCTGATAATTATAGAGTTATTGACATTGGTTTTAACAAGGAATTACTTTCTATACGGAGATGAGTTCTTCGAACAGAGGCGAGGGACTGCGATGGGGGCCAATATGGCCCCCTCGTATGCGAACATTACGATGGGGGTCTTGGAGGAGGATGTCATCACTGTATCCCACCACCAACCATTTATTAGGGGGTGGTGGCGATACATTGATGACATCTTCCTCCTATGGACTGGCACAGAAAATACGTTACAAGACTTTTTTGGGTTCTTGAATACCATCAATGAAACCATCAAATTTACGATGGTCTACTCACTTAACCAATTGCAGTTTTTGGATGTTTTGGTGGTTAAAGAAAATAAGATCATAAATACCCGGACATATACAAAACCAACAGATAAAAACAATTTGTTGTTGTTTTCTAGTCATCACCCAAAAAATATGATAAAATCTATACCATTTGGTCAGTTCCTTAGAGTAAAAAGGATTAAGAGTGAAGAGACCAATCTGAATAAAACTTTGGATGAAATGACTAGAAGGTTTGAAAATAGGGGTTATCCTAAAAACATTCTTAAAAATCACCGAGTGAAATTGGATAGTTTAAAGAGGGCTGATTTATTACAACAAAAAATGAATTCAGATGTGAAACGCATTCCCTTTGTCTCAACCTTTTGTGAAGAGAGTAATGCAATTTCAAGCATAATTAAAAAACATTGGAAGACTCTCTCCAATGGCGTATCTGGTATTGATGAATTTAAAAACCCACCCCTCTTCTCTTACCGCCGTGGGAGCAACTTGAAGGACCAATTGGTGCATTCTGATGTGGGTTCTTTTAGGAAGAACAAACAGTTATCATTGACTAGGACGGACAGAAAGGGATGTTTCCCATTCCTAGGTTGTATCAACTGTAGAGCAATGCTGAAGGACAGTAGTTTCTTTAATGAACGGACGAATCAGACATATAAGAAAAAGCATTTTCTTACTTGCGAATCCGAATATGTGGTATATATGTTGGTGTGTCCTTGTGGCCTCTGGTACGTGGGGGAGACAACTTGTGATTTCAGAACCAGGTTCAGTAACCATAAACTCTCTATACGCAAAGAAAGATTGGATCTCCCAGTACCTAAGCATTGCGTAGACAGAGGCCACAAGGACACCGACATTAAATTCAGATTAATTGACTATGTGCCACCACAAAGGCGAGGTGGCAACAGGTTAGCCATTCTAAAACGCAAAGAGTTGGAATGGATTTTTAAACTACAGACATTAAAACCCAATGGTCTGAATGTGGACTTTAAAGTGAATAGTTTGACTTGAAGGCACTACTGTGAATGGGATATTGTGATTATTCTTGGGTTAAATGAATTCCCTAGTATTTCTTTGCATTATTTAATCTGGAGGGGTTCTTGCACTAATATAACATTGAATTGTACATATTGACTCTATTTTATTGAGTTATGTATCCTATGATGTTCTTAAAAAATGTTTTTTTGTTTTTTTACAGATGGTGCACCAGAATCCTATCTGAAAACAAGCCAGCCTGTTTACAAATATAGCCCTTTATCTTTGGTTTAGTCAGCATAAATAAAAAATTCTTCTTGAACCATAAGAATTTGTTACTTTTTTTCTTCTGAGTTTTGGGACCAGTATGAATGTGTATATTGTGAAGTGGTTTGGTTTAAGTGTGTAGCGGTGTGGGAATGGTGGATTGACCATCTATCATTCCTTCACTATGCTCACACTAGGATACCTTGGATGCCCTGACGGGGTTATTCTTTGTTTCCTTCCTTACCACATCCCTATTGTATGGTTGCGTTCCACTACTTAGTGTATTTTGAGGTCTTAATATACTTTTTTGCATATTCTATGCTTAAATATTGAAGTAATGGTGCTTTATGGGCAAAAGCCGCTGTTTACCATTTTCCAAAATGGCTGCGGTCGATCGCACATGCGCAGTGGCTGTGTAGCGTCAAATGACGCGGCGCCAGCCCGCGCATGCGTGGTTGAGAACCCAGAAGACGCTGACATCACGGGGCCAGTGTTACATGCGGCTGAGATTTGGATGGATCAGGTATTTTTGCACTATCTTAATTACGATTTTAATTTCACAGGTGTCACTGATCATCTTGTTAATACAGAGATGTTATATACAGTATGTATAACTTCAGCTGGACTGAAGTTATTGGCACTATTAATGCACTTTATGGAAAGATCACTATTTGACACTGTTTGGCACTTTATATAATGTTCTATGTGTGAGCTATATGTACAAATGATTTAATTGCCTGTCAGGCTTGACTTGTATATAAGACTTTTCACTCATTTGTTGCACTATGCTTGAGGAAGGAGGATCAACTCCGAAACGTTGCACATAAGGTTGGAATAAATCCACATTGAGATCCTATTGGAGTGCTGCCTGTTTTTTTTCTGTTTATATATCCAGCCAGTATGTTTCAAGGGGGCCCACTGAGACTCTTTCGCCCAGGGCCCACAAAAACCTGGAGTCGGCCCTGCCGCTAAGACCTACCTTCCGGCGGCTGGGCACATTGCCAGAGACCGCAGTGCACGGCCGGCAGCTGCATTGTTTGGCTGCCAGCCCTGACAGCGTGTATGCTGTGAGGAGCAGAGAGAGTACTGTCCGCAACCGGGACTTCCTCACACAGCAGGCAGTGCCAAAGCGAGGATGAGGTGTGTGGGCGGGGACAGCACATGAAGTCCTGCATCCCACATGAAGAGGAGCAGACAGAGCTGCAGCAACAGTGTGGAAGTAGATGAGGTATGTGTGCCCCCCAGCAACAGCTGCAGCAATCAGTGTGCCTCCCCAGCAGCAGCCATATGTCTCTCCTTAGCGCCAGCAATATGTGCCCCCCCATAGCAGCAACAATCAGTATGCTGTCCCCCCAGCAGCAACAATATGTGTTTGTACCCGTGCAACATGGAGGGAGTCCCGTGCAGCACAGAGGGGGCCCCGTGCAACACGCAGGGGGCCATGTGCAATATGCAGGGGATCCTGTGCAACATGGAGGGGGTCATGTGGTGGTATATACAATACAGTGGTGGTATTACTATGTGGAGGGCACAGTGGTGGTATTACTATGTGGAGGGCACAGTGGTGGTATTACTATGTGGAGGGCACAGTGGTGGTATTACTATGTGGAGGGCACAGTGGTTTCATTATTATGTGGGGCAGTAAGAGGAGCGCTGTTTTTGTACCATGCAGCATGTGCAGTAACGGCTCAGTATTGGGGGATCAGTAGGATGAGGAGTTTGTCCAGTTTGGGAATAGATCGGGCTGGAAATGTGAGATGTCAGATGTGTCTTTGTTGTAATCTATGTAGATGGCTGGAGAAGTAGTCATGTCCGTCTGGGGATTTAGAATGGGGGAACATGGGGGCCCAAGACTTATTACTATATGGGGGCCAGAATGAGGAACATACATTATTGGTTTACGGTGGGAAGCGGGGACATATTTACTGTAGGGGCCAATCAGGCGACATTATTACTGCTGTAATATAATTTACTTTTCCATGAGGGGAACCAAAGGAAGGCCTTGTTACTGTGCGAGGCGGCATGATGTCGCTTTTTTGGTCATTTGATGTAGTGTAGAAATCTTGGGAAAAGTGTGGAATGTGCTATGGAAGTGATCAGTTTTATACAGTAGATAACTGTGCTATTTTCTGCAGAGATGAGTCCTGGCTAGAAGTCGTGATATTTGCCTGCGACAGGGGAAGAAGAAACCTGAAGATGAATGACTTCACCAAGATACATCTCTGGGGAGTAGGTGTATTACCTATCCACGCACACTATACACTATATACAGAGCCCCTGTGTATAATGTCACTGGTTATCTCTGCATCACCTGTACACTGACACTATATAGAAAGCTCCTGTGCATAATGTCAAAGGTGATCTCTGCATCACCTGTACACTGACACTATACACTGAGCTCCTGTGTATAATGTCACTGGGGATCTCTGCATCACCTGTACACTGACACTATATACAGAGCTCCTATGTATAATGTCACTGGGGATCTCTGCATCACCTGTACACTGACACTATATACTGAGCTCCAGTGTATAATGTCACTGGGGATCTCTGCATCACCTGTACACTGACACTATATACTGAGCTTCTGTGTATGATGTCACCGGTGGTCACTGTATTACCTGTACATTGAGACTATATACTGAGCTCCTGTGTGTAATGTCACGGGGGATCACTGCATTACCTGTACATTGACACTATATACTGAGCTCCTGTGTATAATGTCACTAGGGATCACTGCATTACCTGTACATTGACACTATATACTGAGCTCCTGTGTATAATGTCACTAGGGATCACTGCATTACCTGTACATTGACAGTATATACTGAGCTCCTGTGTATAATTTCACGGGGGATCACAGTCTTACCTGTACACTGACACTATATACTGAGCTCCTGTGTATAATGTCACTGGGGATCTCTGCATCACCTGTGTACTGACACTATATACTGAGCTCCTGTGTATAATGTCACTGGGGATCTCTGCATCACCTGTACACTGACACTATATACAGAGCTCCTGTGTATAATGTCACTGGTGTTCTCTGCATCACCTGTACACTGACACAGCTCGGACTGCTCTGGCGGGTAACCGGGCAAAACGCATGGGAGGCCCTCAGATCTAGAGGCCCGCCCACCTAGCCCCGCCTCTCACTACCCCCTGCTGTGGCTCGCTTGTGCACTCACAGCCGCTGTGCTGGGCGGCCACCGCCGTAAAAGCAGCGCCAGCCAGACAGAGGAGAAAGAACAGTAGGATTTCACAGGCTGGCTGCTGCTGCCTGCAGCACAGCCTATGTGAGCCAGTGCCGCCACCGAGCGCTCTCTCTGACCCGAACTGATAGGTGGGAGGGGCGGGACTTATCCAGAGGGCCCGCCCACTGGTGGGCTTCGTGGGCCGCCCGCTCCTCCAGCTGCAGGTCTGCTACTGCCGCCGAGCGGCCGCGACATTAAAGGGGCGGAGCCACGGACGTGAAGGGGGCGGGGCCAATTTCCCAAAGCAGGGCCCCACTTTGACCAATCAGGATCCATAGATCACTAACTTCATCACATTCCAGATCCCTCCCTGAGCCGATCATGTGACCTCTGATGCCTCCCCTCTATGTGACATCATGACAGGACCTGCTATATGTGAGTTACTCCATGTCTTTTTCTTTCTTTCTTTCTTTCTTTCTTTCTTTCTTTCTTTCTTTCTTTCTTTCTTTCTTTCTTTCTTTCTTTCTTTCTCTTTCTTTCTTTCTTTCTTTCTTTCTTTCTCTTTCTTTCTTTCTTTCTTTTTTATTTCTCAATATTTTTATTGAAATTTCTTTAGGAAAAGGGTAGGGTGGGAAATATATAGGGTAGTATGTAGGAGATAAATTACATATTACAGACATACAGGCATACAGGAATACAGGAACATTGGGGTAGTCATACAGTTGGGTAATATAAGTATATGAGTATATCGATACAAAAGCAAAATACAAAAAAAAAAGAAAACAAATAACCAATATAGCTATTCTTATTTAACGGCAGTTAAGATATTAACTGTGGTTCGGCTAGATTTATTCGAACCTGAACACAAAATTGGATTGTTATGTTAGATCTGCATTCATACTTAAAGGGAGAAAATCAGATGCAATTTCCGAGAGACATCTATAAATTGATGAAGTGGAGATATTAGGTTGTGAGGTTAATGTCAATGGACCTAGTGAGATGATTTAAAGATTGTGATGAGATCCAGGGCTCCCAATTTGAAAAATATTTGTTATATGAATTATTTCTAACCGCATAATTGAATTCGTATGTGCAGTGGGAGGACATTCGGTCAATTAGTTCCAGGATTGTAGGAGACGTTGTAGTCTTCCATCTAGCAGCTAGAAGGACCTTAGCGGTTAATAAAATTTGGTTGATGATAAATCTAAGGTTATGAGGTATGTTTGAAATTCCTAATGAGAGGAGGGCCATTTGAGGGGTAAGTGTGATCTTCATATTGGTGGTTTTAAATATTAAATCATGAATCTCGGTCCAGAACCCCAGAATCTTCGGACATTTCCAAAAAATATGGGAAAGTGTCCCAGTATGAGTACACTCTCTCCAACAAGTCGGGGATATAGTATTATCCATGCGATTCAATTTTGATGGGGTCCAATACCATCTGGCCAAAAGCTTGAAGTAGGATTCTTGTATTGAGGCACAAAAAGTGTGTGAATATATAGTTAGTTGACCACAATGAAATTTTGTTTGGGTTATCAAATAATTCAGATATGGGTTTGGATAAGGAAAAGTGGGAGAGTGAGAAGGATGAGGAGGAATTTATTAACCTCCAGACTGTTCTATCCTTCCAAGTTAGTTTGAATTGCTCCTCCAGAGATCTGAAATCGGTCAGTCTATCATCAGTACATAAGTTATCAACATAATGTATTCCTCTTTCAATCCGGGGGGTTATGTCTATTCCAGGGATAATGAGATTTACAGTTTCGAGAGGGATACGTTTAGGCGTTGAGCATGTGGATGTAGAAATAGTTTTTTGATGTAGGTATTTCCATGCAGAAATGGTGGCATGAATAGTTGGTGGGAGAGTAGAAATTTTTGTTGGTTTATGAAGGTAAGCCGCTATTAAGGCTGGAAGCGAGGAGGTGTTGGACAAGTCTCTTTCAATAGATGTCCATAGGATAGAGCCACTGGTATCTCTGAACCAACTCTGAGATAGTTTTATGATTGAAGCAAGGTAGTAATTGTAGAGGTTTGGTATTCCAAGCCTCCTCTTTTTTATGTCTTTCTAAGGTGAAAGCTGAGATCCTGGATCGTCCATTGCTCCAGATAAATTTCCTAAGTAGTTTTTTGGAGTTTATTGAACCAGAATTTAGGAATCTGGAGGGGAATAGCTCTGGTTAAGTATATGAATTTAGGGAAAGTTTTCATCTTAAAGGCTACCACTTTACCTGTCCAAGATAGCTGAAGTTTAGATAGGTCAGATAAATCTTCTTGAAAGGAATTGAGTAAATTGGTGAAGTTAGTTTTGATTAGGTCGGAGAATGGTTTTGTCAGGCAGATACCCAAATAAGAAATTTTATCTTCCCTCCATAAGAATGGAAAGAGTTTTTTCAGGTATTTTAGAAAGGTTGTGTCCATATTATAGTGAAGAGCTTGTGATTTTTTGGAGTTTATTTTATAATGGGATATTTTTGCAAACGTTTCTATGGTGGAAGAGGTGTGGTGAAGAGATTTAAGTGGAGTAGTGAGTGATAGTAAGATATCGTCTGCGAATAAAGTGATTTTGTGATCTTGTGATTTCATGTGGATACCTCTAATTTCTTTATTTTGCCTAATTGCTGCGGCTAGGGGTTCAATTGAAAGTGCGAATAGGAGAGGGGAAAGGGGGCATCCCTGTCTGGTACCGTTGGATAGTATTATCTTTCTAGATAAAGTGTTGTTTGAATAGATCTTAGCTGATGGATTAAGGTACATGGAAGAGATAAAATTAAATATATTACCTTTTATGCCAAATTTATCAAGAGTGTGTAGAAGAAAATTCCAATTAAGCCTGTCAAATGCCTTCTCGGCATCCAGCGCCAAGAAGACAGTCGGGACTTTTGTAAGTTCTGTGTGGGACATTAAATTAATAACTCGTCTAGTGGCATCGGATGAATTTCTATTAGGAATGAATCCTACTTGATCAGTATTAACAAGTTTATTGATATATTTTTGTAATCTGGTGGCAATCAGTTTAGCTAAGATTTTTGTGTCACTGTTCAATAAGGAAATAGGTCTATAATTTTTTGTGTCTGAATTATCACCCTTGCCTTTTGGAATGACAGCTATTGTAGCTTCTAGCATTTCTAAGGGTAAATGGCCATGAGCTTCTGTATGATTTGCCAGTCGGGCTAGATAAGGGGAAATTAGATTCGAGTATATCTTGTATAGTTCATTTTGGAGTCCATCAGGTCCAGGAGATTTCCCATTTTTTAACTTCGGGAGGAGCGTTGAGATTTCAAGGAGAGAGTAGGGTGTGTTCAATTCGTCAATTTCCGAATCGGAAAGTTTGGGTAAGTCTAATGCGTCTAGAAATTGGTTGATATCTTGTAGGGATGGTATATATGTATTAGGGTCTTCCTTGAGGTTATATAAGGATTCGTAATATTTAGCGAAAGTGTTAACTATCTCTTTGGGATGGAATTTCATCTGACCTGATGCATCTTTGATTTGACAAATCCTGTTTTTCAATCTCAGTTTTTTGATTCTAGATGCAAAAAATTTTGTGGGTTTATTATCGGATTGGTAATAATTAGATTTAGATCTTTGAATCATTTTGTCATAGTCTGAGGTTAAAACAGTTCTAAGTTCAGATCTAAGTTTAAATAGGTCTTCTAGGTTATGTTTGTTGGGATTGTTAATCTGAATTTTCTCTAATGTTTGTATTTTATCTAGTAATTTTTGTGTTCTTTCCCGTTTTTGCTTGTTTAAACGTGAATTGAGTTCGATTAGTTTCCCTCTTAAGACAGCTTTGAAGGCTGACCATAGGTAGGTGATGGGCATATCTTTTGTATCATTTTCTGAGAAATAATTTTGAATGGTATTTGCAATTTCAGTTTTGTAGTGGGGATGAGAGTATAAAAAACTATTGTTCCTCCACAACTTCTCCGAATAGTTTGTTGGGGAAGAAGAAAACTCAAAGAAGATGGGAGAATGGTCTGACCACGACCTTGGGCCTATAGAAATCTTTGTAAATTTATGGAGGGAGAAGAGGTTTGAAAGTATTAGGTCAATCCTAGCGAACGAATTGTATCTGCCTGAAAAGTGAGTAAACTCGATGGAGTTGGCATGGTGACACCTAAATACATCATATAATTCAGCTTTTTTTAACCATGGATTGAGAGGTTGAGTAAAGAAGCGAGATTTGGTGGAGGAGTCTAATATGGGATCCGGGACGATGTTAAAGTCCCCTACTATGATAAGTTCACCTTTTTTGTGTTTATTTATTAGTTTCATGGTTCTATTTAGAAAAGTGATGTTACTCTTATTCGGGAGGTATAAGTTGACTAGAGTGAATACTACATTGTTAATTTTACAGACTAAAATTAGGTATCTGCCATTAGGGTCTTCGAGTAACAATAGTTCTTCAAAGGTAACCGAGTTTTTGATTAAAATGGCTACACCAGCTTTTTTCTTGGGATTAGAGGAGTAGTAAAAACATTGAAAGTTTTTGTTGACAAGTCTGATGGAATTAGATGAAGAGAATCTTGTCTCTTGTAAACAAACTATCTCAGAGTTTGATTCTTTGATCTGCTTCCATAGCAGATATCTGCGTTTGGGGGAATTGAGTCCATTGACGTTGTATGACATTATTTTAAGTGACATGGTTTGTCCCTTTTTGAGTATGTATGAGTCTCGGAATTGTATGGCATCTGATGTATTTTCTAATCATCATCTTATTGAGTGGAAAGTTTGAGTAGAAACTCAATGAAAACATAACAATGGTAAACAAAATGTTATGAGCAAATATACAATACTTCGGTAACAGCCTTATAAAACAAAGTTTATACAAGACTAATTTGATCAACTATAACAAAAATAGCTTGTAGAAAGTTAGAATATTTAACAAATTCTAAAATTATGAAAGTATCAAGCAGGACCGTCCCAAAACGGAGGGTTCAATAGAACAACAGACCTCCTATGTGGGCTACAGGTACGGTCTATCAAGCCACAAAACACAAAATATTTTTTCAAGACATGGATTATGAAATAGTGATATTTAGCTGGCGTAGGGTATTCATACCCTCTTTGGAATTATCGATTGAGATGGAGTTATCTTTGTAAGTAAAGATAACCTTAGCCGGATTGAAACCCCATCTGTACAGGATTCCATTTTTACGAAGGGCCTCAGTGACTTCGGCAAGATTTTTCCTTTGATTTAATGTCTCTTTTGAAAGATCTATAAGAATTTTAAGTTTTTCAAAAGGTTTGGGGAGGTTCCTGTGCGTTTTCAAGTAATTCAGGAAGCGTTCCTTGGTATGGTAAAAATGGAACCTGACTATTATGTCTCTAGGAACAATAGTTAGATCCAATTCAGATACATCAGGAAGTGCAGACCTGATGATTTTTTTTTATATGTGTTTGAATCTGCTCAGATTTGATGTTTTCAGATATACCTCTGAATTTTAGATTCATTCTCCTATCTCTATCCTCTAGTTCAGTAAGTTTTGCTCTTAGTGTTGAGGTTTTTGCATCAGAGACTTTCTGTTTTCTTTCTTTCTTTCTTTCTTTCTTTCTTTCTTTCTTTCTTTCTTTCTTTCTTTCTTTCTTTCTTTCTTTCTCTGTGTGTCTGTCTCTAAAGAACACTAAACTTTATATACAGGTCCACACTACGTGCTGTATTAGTGTTCCTATATACTGTATGTAGTGTGGACCAGTATATACAGTATAGTGCTGTGTATACAGGATTTACACCAGCACTCCCCGATGTGCATAGAGTCCGCAGTCTGCACTGTCCACACAGCGGTCAGTCTGCAGTGTGTACACAGCGGCCAGTCTGCAGTGTGCACGCAGCGGCCAGTCTGTAGTGTGCACGCAGCGGCCAGTCTGCAGTGTGCACGCAGCGGCCATTCTGCAGTGTGCACGCAGCGGCCAGTCTGCAGTTTGCACGCAGCGGCTAGTCTGCAGTGTGCACGCAGCGGCCAGTCTGCAGTGTGCACGCAGCGGCCAGTCTGCAGCGGCCAGTCTGCAGCGGCCAGTCTGCAGTGTGCACGCAGCGGCCAGTCAGCAATGTGCACGCAGCGGCCAGTCAGCAATGTGCACGCAGCGGCCAGTCAGCAATGTGCACGCAGCGGCCAGTCAGCAGTGTGCATGCAGCGGCCAGTCTGCAGTGTGCACGCAGCGACCAGTCTGCAGCGGCCAGTCTGCAGTGTGCACGCAGCGGCCAGTCTGCAGTGTGCACGCAGCGGCCAGTCTGCAGTGTGCATGCAGTGGCCAGTCTGCAGTGTGCATGCAGTGGCCAGTCTGCAGTGTGCACGCAGCGGCCAGTCTGCAGTGTGCACGCAGCGGCCACTCTGCAGTGTGCATGCAGCAGCCAGTCTGCAGTGTGCACGCAGCGGCTAGTCTGCACGGTGCACGCAGCGGCCAGTCTGCAGTGTGCATGCAGCGGTCAGTCTGCACGGTGCAAGCAGCGGCCAGTCTGCAGTGTGCACGCAGCGGCCAGTCTGCAGTGTGCACGCAGCGGCCAGTCTGCAGTGTGCACGCAGCGGCTAGTCTGCAGTGTGCACGCAGCGGCCAGTCTGCAGTGTGCACGCAGCGGCCAGTCTGCAGTGTGCACGCAGCGGTCAGTCTGCAGTGTGCACGCAGCGGTCAGTCTGCAGTGTGCACGCAGCGGTCAGTCTGCAGTGTGCACGCAGCGGTCAGTCTGCAGTGTGCACGCAGCGGCCAGTCTGCAGTGTGCACGCAGCGGCCAGTCTGCAGTGTGCACGCAGCGGCCAGTCTGCAGTGTGCACGCAGCGGCCAGTCTGCACGGTGCACGCAGCGGCCAGTCTGCACGGTGCACGCAGCGGCCAGTCTGCACGGTGCACGCAGCGGCCTGTCTGCACGGTGCACGCAGCGGCCAGTCTGCACGGTGCACGCAGCGGCCAGTCTGCAGTGTGCACGCAGCGGTCAGTCTGCAGTGTGCACGCAGCGGTCAGTCTGCAGTGTGCACGCAGCGGCCACTCTGCAGTGTGCACGCAGCGGCCACTCTGCAGTGTGCACGCAGCGGCCAGTCTGCAGTGTGCACGCAGCGGCCAGTCTGCACGTTGCACGCAGCGGCCAGTCTGCACGTTGCACGCAGCGGCCAGTCTGCACGTTGCACGCAGCGGCCAGTCTGCACGTTGCACGCAGCGGCCAGTCTGCACGTTGCACGCAGCGGCCAGTCTGCACGTTGCACGCAGCGGCCAGTCTGTAGTGTGCACGCAGCGGTCAGTCTGCAGTGTGCACGCAGCGGCCAGTCTGCAGTGTGCACGCAGCGGCCAGTCTGCAGTGTGCACGCAGCGGCCAGTCTGCACGTTGCACGCAGCGGCCAGTCTGCACGTTGCACGCAGCGGCCAGTCTGCACGTTGCACGCAGCGGCCAGTCTGCACGTTGCACGCAGCGGCCAGTCTGTAGTGTGCACGCAGCGGTCAGTCTGCAGTGTGCACGCAGCGGCCAGTCTCCAGTGTGCACGCAGCGGGCAGTGTGCACGCAGTGGCCAGTGTGCAGTGTGCACGCAGTGGCCAGTGTGCAGTGTGCACGCAGTGGCCAGTGTGCAGTGTGCACGCAGCGGCCAGTCTGCAGTGTGCACGCAGCGGCCAGTCTGCAGTGTGCACGCAGCGGCCAGTCTGCAGTGTGCACGCAGCGGCCAGTCTGCAGTGTGCACGCAGCGGCCAGTCTGCAGTGTGCACGCAGCGGCCAGTCTGCAGTGTGCACGCAGCGGCCATTCTGCAGTGTGCACGCAGCGGCCAGTCTGCACTGTGCACGCAGCGGTCAGTCTGCACGGTGCACGCAGCGGCCAGTCTGCAGTGTGCACGCAGCGGTCAGTCTGCAGTGTGCACGCAGCGGTCAGTCTGCAGTGTGCACGCAGCGGCCAGTCTGCAGTGTGCACGCAGCGGCCAGTCTGCAGTGTGCACGCAGCGGCCAGTCTGCAGTGTGCACGCAGCGGCCAGTCTGCAGTGTGCACGCAGCGGCCAGTCTGCAGTGTGCACGCAGCTGCCAGTCTGCACAGTGCACGCAGCGGCCAGTCTGCAGTGTGCACGCAGCGGCCAGTGTGTAGTGTGCATGCAGTGGCCAGTCTGCAGTCTGCACGGTGCACGCAGCGGCCAGTCTGCAGTGTTTCACGCAGCGGTCAGTGTGCAGTGTGCACGCAGCGGCCAGTGTGCAGTGTGCACGGAGCGGCCAGTGTGCACACAGCGGCCAGTCTGCAGTGTGCACGCAGCGACCATTCTGCTCTGCGCACACAGCGGCCAGTGTGCCGTGCGTAAACAGCGGGCAGCCTGCAATGTGCACACAACGGGCAGTCTGCCTGCAGTCTGCAATGTGCATATAGCGGGCAGTTTGTAATGTTTACGGCCCACAGTCTGTAATGTCTATACTGCCCTCAGTCTGTAATGTGTATACTACCCAGGAGCTGCAGAGGAAGAAGCTGCCGGGTTCCAGGTGCCAGCGAGCGGGAGACTGGGAGCCGCAGAGGAAGAAACTGCCTGGTCCCGGCGAGTGGGAGACCGAGAGTCACAGAGGAAGAAGCTGCCTGGTGCCAGAGACCGGGAGCCGCAGAGGAAGAAGCTTCCTGGTCCCGAAGATCGGGAGCTGCAGAGGAAGAAGCTGCCGGGATCCGGGATCAGGAACGTGGAGTCAGGTACGGCGCTGTTACAGCCAAAGATAGTAGCCTGGGGGGGACAGAGTGGGATAGATGGATGGTGTGGCCTGGAAAAGGGGGCAGAATGGATGGATGTGTGGGGGACATTATGGAAAAGGGGAGAGAACGTAATGGATGGATAGGGGGGCGGCATAGAAAAGGGGGGAGAACGGGATGGATGAATGGATAGGGGCGGCATAGAAAGGGGGGAGTAGCTGGATTGATGGATGGGGGCAGGCATGGAAAAAGGGGGAGAAAATGGATGGATGGGGGAGAAGGTACATGGATGGATAGGGGATGGGGGAGAAGCTACATGGAACGTGGGGGGGAGAAGCTACATGGAATGTGGGGGAGAAGCTACATGGAACATGGGACAGGGGAGAAGCTACATGGATGACGGATGGGGGAGAGGCCGCGTGGAACAAGGGAGGGGAGAGGCTGCGTGGTGCATAGGAGGGGAGAGGCTGCGTGGAACATGGGAGGTGAGAGGCTGCATATAACCTGGAAGGGGGATGGTGGGGAAGGATGCGCTGCATGAGACATATTGGGGGAGGATAAACAACATGGGATTCAGGGGAATGGGGGTGAGGATGAGCTGTATGCAACATATGGATGTAAGATGAGCTGCATGGGACATATCGGGGGTGAACAGTATGGGACATGTGGGAAAAGGATGAGCAGTATGGGACATGTGGAAGGAGTATGAACAGTATGGGACATTTAATCTGCATACACATTTATATAAGGAACGTACTGTTCTGGTGATGTAGTGACGGTGGTTCTGATTATGTATTATTGTATTGCTGATGGTTCTGGTTATGTACTGACAGGGGTTATAGTAATGTATTATTGTATTGATAGGTTTTCTGATGATGTATTGATTGTTTTTGGTGATGTATTACTGTATTGACAATGGTTCTGGTTATGTACTGACAGTGGTTCTGGTGAGGTATTATTGTATTGACAGTGGTTCTAGTGATATGTAATTGTATTGACGGTGGTCCTGACGATGTCAGGCGCTGCTGACGTCGATACACCCTTTCGGTGTATCGACAGACCTCAAGCTGCGCATTGCGCATGTGTGAGGTATACTTTATGGCAGCTCATGTGATGAGCTGCGGTAAAGTACACCTCACGCATGCGCAATACTTACATCATTACCAGCCGCTGCATTTTAAAGGCCTTTCCCACGAATAAGGTTAATTTAAAGTTCATCTTAATAATAAGTAGATCCTGTAATGATAATAATTTCCACAATTGGATGTGTTTAAAAGAAAATGTTCCTGGGCTGAGATAAACTTATATATGTGTCCCTGCTGTGTACTGTGTAATGGATGTGTCTGACTGTACAGTGATTCTCTCGACACAGGAACATTATTTTTAAACACCTCAAATTATGGAAATTATTATTCCAAAATCTATTGATTAAAATGAACTTTAAAATTAATTTTGTTTATGGGAAAGCCCCTTTAATAATTGGGATATAAGTTCCACATTCTTCTGATGATACGGTTTCCACAGGTCGGATTCCACCAATAAATAAGTGATCACCTATTGAACCTGTGGATCACTGATAACTTGTTTTCACCAAAGAATCTCTTTAATATAAAGTACAATAACTGTACATCGCAGTTCTGCTGAGCGTAGAGTGATGTGCAGGAGCCACCAATATAATGGGTATAATAACAGCTACCAGGTATTTACATATAGCTGAAGGGTGGGTGGGCCCCTGAAATCAATTTCCCTGGTGGGCCCCAGACACCCCAGTCCGACCCTGCACTGACACTCTATACAGAGTTCCTGTGTATAATGTCACTGGTGTTCTCTGCATCACTCTGTACACTGACACTATATACAGAGTTTCTGTGTATAATGTCAGTGATAATCACTGTATTTACACTGACCAAATATACAGAGCTTTTTTTAATCTTCATTATTGTAGTATTATTGGTCACTATTCACACTGAAGAAGAAACAGCTGGGCACCACAGAGTACTGACATGTAGTAGTGGGTCTGGCACCAAACTTGTGGTTTATCAGGTAAGAGGAGAGGGGAAGGAGCAGACGACGGCAAACCATTTTGAGCTGGGTGGTGCTTCTATGAGTTGACCAGATTTTATTGGTCACTATGTAGTGGCATTATGTGCTCTGGTCATGGCGTTGTGTATTTGTCCCTTGAATGTGGAATTATTCAATTACAATATGTCGGTTATATGTGGTCTTATCATGGTGTGGCAGTGTTTATACCTTACACGTGGTAGTATTTGATCACAGTTTAGTAGTAATATGTGCTCTGATCACAGTGTGGTGGTATGTCTCCTTTATATGTGGTATTACTGGTCTTGGTATAGTGGATTGTGGTTGATTATTAGTTTTTTTCTGATATCAATAAGGGGAAAATTCTTTATTTCCAGTAGATATTAAAAACTTGGTTGCTTAACCCCTTCCTGTCCTGTGACACAGCAGCAGCAAAATGCACTTACAGAGGTTCTCCAGAGAAAGCAAGTAATTATCTCGTCTAAGGCCACGTTCACACAGTGAGTATTTGGTGAGATTTTCACCTCAGTATTTATAAGACAGAACCAGGAGATGGTGACAAATGCAGAACATATTACCTCTGATTGCTCCACTCCTGGTTTTGTCTTACAAATACCGAGGTAAAAAACTCACCAAATACTCAGTGTGTGCACATGGCCTAAGGATGTGATAAAGTATTAGTTGGTGGGGGTGCGACTGCTGAATGTGCAGCTTTTATCCCCGTTATGTGTCCAAAAAATAGAAAAATATCCAGCATAGAGTCTTGAGATCTAGATCCTTAAAAATTCACTATATTAGAAAAGTATTAAAAAGCACATTTAAATCAATGTCCTTAAAGACAGTCATTAGTCATAGGTTTGTTTTGTCCCCATTAGACTGGAGGTGATGTACAGCTCGCCCATGATCCCTTCACTCTCTCAGTGGCTGTGAGTGCTGTGTTTGCCTTTTTCTGGGAGCTCCAATGATAATGAATGGAGCTGCGGTCACATCATTACCGGCCGCTGCAGTTAATAAAAGGGGTAAAAGTGCCACATTCTTCCGACGATGTGGTTTTGATTGGTCGGATTCCACCAATAACTAAGTGATCACCTGCCGAACCTGACGATTGTTGGTAACTTGTTTTCACCAAAGTATCCCTTTAATGTACACTACAGTAATGGTACATCGCAGTAATGGTGAGCGCAGAGTGATGTGCAGGAGTAACCGCTATAATGGGTATAACGGCTAACAGGTATTTGCATATAGCGGGTGAGTGGGCCCCTGGAGTCAATTTCCCTGGTGGGCCCCAGACACCCCAGTCCCACCCTGGGCATCCGCATTTCCGTTCTGGTGCCCAGCCCGGTACTTGATGGTGAATTGGTAGTTGGAGAGTCTGGCCATCCATCTCTGCTCCATGGCTCCCAAGTTCGCAGTTTCCAGGTGGCTGAGCGGATTGTTATCCGTGTAGGCGGTGAACTTGCTAGAGGCTAGGTAGTGTTTAAACCTCTCGGTGATTGCCCACACCAAGGCCAGGAATTCCAGCCTGAAAGAATTGTAGTTTTCTGGGTTCCTTTCTGTGGGTCGCAGCTTTCGGCTTGCATAGGCAATTAATCTCTCCTTGCCGTCTTGCTTTTGGGAAAGGACGGCTCCGAGTCCCACATTGCTGGCATCTGTATACAGCAAGAATGGCAGGTTGTAGCCCGGGTAAGCTAGGATTTCTTCTCCTGTCAGGGCTTCTTTCATCGTCTGAAACGATTCTTCTTGTTATTTACCCCATCTACACGGAGAATCCTTTTCCTTGCCCTTAATGGGTTGGCCTATTAGGAGGTCTTGCAGAGGAGCAGCCTTCTTGGTGTACTCCTTGATGAACCTTCGGTAGTAGTTCACCAAACCCAGGAATTGACGTACCTCTTTGATGGTTTTGGGTTCTGGCCATTCTTTGATTGCTGTCACCTTGTCTGGATCAGGGGCCACGCCTTCAGCACTGACTATTTTTCCCAGGTACTGCACTCTTGGCTTTAACAGGTGGCATTTTGATGGTTTCAGCTTCATCCCGTATTTGGCCAGAGCTTCGAACACCTCTCCTAGATGGGCGACATGTTCCTCGTAGGTCTTGGAGTACACGATCACGTCATCCAGGTAGAGCAGTACCGTCTCAAAGTTCTTGTGCCCCAGGCAACTCTCCATCAACCTCTGGAAGGTTCCGGGTGCATTACATAGTCCGAAGGGCATGCTGTTGAACTCACATAGGCCCATAGGTGTTGCGAAGGCCGTCTTCTCTCGGTCCTCTTTGCTACGGACATCTGCCAATACCCACTAGTGAGATCTAAGGTGGAGAAGTAGTTGGCAGACTTCAACGCAGCTAAAGATTCTTCTATACGTGGTAACAGGTAAGCATCTTTGTGTGTTATGCAGTTTATCTGCCTATAGTCTACACACATCCTCATACAGCCATCCTTTTTCCTGACTAGGACTAATGGATCTGCCCAGGGACTACAGCTATCTCGTATAACCCCTACGTCTTTCATGTCCTGTAACATTTCTTTGGCTTTTTGATAATGTGTAGGTGGAATAGGGCTATACCTCTTTTTGATTGGTGGATGTGTACCTGTGGGGATGTGATGTTGTTCCCCTTTTATCCTACCAAAATCAAGTGGATGCTTACTGAAAACTTGTTCAAATTCTTGGGCTGCCCGGTACACGCCTTGCTTTTCATACACAGGAGTGGTGTCAGTTCTGGCATGGAGGTGCTGGCACCAGTCCTCCAGCGGCCCGATTGTTTGATCAGTTTTTGCCCCTTCCTCGTGGGGTTCAGGTTGCGCTGGGTGGATCTCATTGTTACTGACTGTGTACAATTTGGCAACGATGGTATACTTGGGTAATTTAACCTCTTCACTGCCACAATTTAAGATGCAAACTGGCACTCTCCCATTGTGTACATTAACCACCCCCCCTGGCTGTCAACAGTGTAGGTCTGTGCTCTGTGCTCACGGGCTCCACTAACACTTGATAGTCCTGCCCTCTCAGACCTATAGCTGCTCGACAAAAAACCATCATTTCACGCATTGGGGGTATCACAATAGGTATTGGGTCTGTCACCCATGCTGTACCAATTTCACCACCTGTAATTGTTACCTGTTGTTGGTGTAAGATGGCTCTGATCTCGTGTTGGATAATCTTCCTCTGACCAGGCCTGGCAGTTTCAGCAATCTGTTGAAGCAAAGACAATACCTCTTCCATGCAATTGCTAACAACATTTGTACCCAGTATAATGTAAGGATCATTTGCATTACTGGCTTCTGCTACTACAAGGACCCCTTGATTCTGCAATTCCACCCTCCCACACTTTATGGGCACTTCTCTAACCCCCATTACAGTACTTGGTTCCCCATTTGCTGCATGAAGGAAAATGTCTATCTCAGGCTGTTTCAGTTCTATATCAGCCCAATACTTTTTTAAAGGATATAGGGGACGAGGGTCACCTGCGATCCGGTGTCAAGTAGAGCAGGTAACGGGATGCCATCTAGTACAATGGACAGGAACGGCCTCTGTCCGATGAAAGTCTTGCACCAGGTGGCTGGGCCTTGTTGATCTAGTCCTGAGGTTTGGCCCCGGCCCCCAGGGACTGCCTGTTTAAAGGACAGCGCCTGGCGAGGTGACCGCTGCGATTACAGCTGCGGCAGATGGGCTCCCCAGTGGAGCTGTAGCGGTCTGTGATTCTTCCTTTGTAGGCTGTGGCTTGCTTCCCTCGCATCCAGGGGACGTCGTCCGGGTTGTCGGCAAGCTGGATCAGCGGCTGAAGCTTGGCTGGGGGTCTTGGTGCTGGCTGCTGGTTCTTTTGTAACTGCATAGCGTCCATTAACTTGGAGATGTTTTTATTCATCTCCCGCATCTCAGCACGTATCTCAGCCCGGAGGGAATCATATTTGTCAGGCTGAGAAGATTGTATATTGTGCGTGACTGCAGTCACGGGTACTGTTTTTGGAGTAGCTTGCACTTCACCGTCGCACCACCGTTTCATTGCAGCTTCATGGGTTTCTACCGGCTTTAACCCTTTGATGGCCATTTCTTTCGAGGTGTTAAAATCAGCATCTGGATTACTTAATGACCACCAGCGTACACAGGTAGATAGCAGGTCCCAGGTGAACAGTTCAATGAGGAGTTTGTTCTGTTCTTGTGCACTGGCATGGCTGACATGTATGAGGGCGCGCAGTGCTCTTTCCAGGCGCCAGGCATAAGCTCTGATGTCATCTCCCGACCTCTGGTAGCAGTGATGAAAGCACATACGAATATCAGCCTCATTACACTCCTCAAAGGTAACTCTCAGTTTATCAAATATTGCAGGGGCTGATCTGCGTTCAGCAACAGACCAGGACACACTTTTATTTTTCTGCTGCACCAGATAACTGCCCAAGCACCACCGTCGCACGTTGTTGGCCGGTCATAGCATACATGTCCAGGACGCCCTCAATCTTTCTTTTAAACTCATCCAGTGTATCAGGGTTGCCATCATATTGGGGCAACCACTTGGCCCCAGGGATGTATGGGAATGACATGGGCATTATCGGGGCAACGGTGCCCGAAGCACCGGAGTTACTGGCAGTGGTACCAGAGGTAGCCATCGAGGGTCCGAGGTAATTCTGGGGGTCTGGGGGTACACCTCCCCGTCCTCGCTGGAGGAGGCCGACATGTTGGAAGCCCCCCTAGTTAATTACAGCCAACTGCTGAAGGGTTAAACAGTTCAGGAGTTTCCGGACCACAGCGCTCGGGAATGCTCGGCTGAGCAAGGGGCCGGGTTTCAATTTCACGCTTGCGGCTGGCACGCCCCCTTTCTTCCCGCTCTTCGGCGCAGTAATGGCGGCGGACCTTTAACAGTCACACTTTACAGTCAATAAACGGCACACAATACCCGGTAATACAGGGCACGGGATCCTGTTCGGGGACGCCAGAAAGAGGCAGTGTTGCGCCCCAGGGCAAGGGGTACTCGGGGGTCAGGCGGCAGTGGGTTAACTCTGTGTCACAGGGAATGGCAGCCGCACCTGAGCCTGTGTCCTGGGGAGCGATGCTCTTGAAAAGGGGTTATTTACGGGGATTATTTACAAGATTTGTCTTGACGTCACCTGCTGTGTCTGGTGAAGGGTCACAAGCGCCGCTACAGTCCTCCGGAGGTCGGTGGGATTGCGGCAGTGATGGTATGGTCCCCACAGGCAGGACCGGGACCTCCGGAGCAGCTTAGTGAGGTGGGCAGGTTGTAGCAGAGCTGAGGTGGTGGATGAGAGTAGGGAAAGTCTATTGAGGGCACGGTGAGGGAGAGGAAAGGATGCACGCACACAATTGAAGTCTCTTCACCTTTTTAATGGTGAAATAGTCCAAAGCACCGACCGGTGACCGGGCTGCACAGTGGGCTCCCACCGAGAGTGGGTATAAGGCCTCCTTCCATTTGTATTCACTGAAGCACAGTCTATTGAATCCTGACTTGCCTCAACTCTCTTCTCCTGTCTGTGTCTCCTTCCTTCCTGTGCAGTCTCCGGGACAACCTTCTCTAATTCTGCAGTGGCCACTGCTCCTGGCTCCCTTTCCTTGACTCTCTCAGGAGAACGAGTAGCTGTAGCTTCCTCGGTGCCAAGGGGTTTCTTGTGGGACTTGTAGTTCTCCACTGGTGTGGATCTCACGGCTGGAGCTACCTGTTCCTTGTTTCTGCTTCTCCTCTAAACTCCTCACCTTCAGTCCCACTTAGGCTGGTGGGACGCTGAAAGGCTACTTCTGGGTTACTGGCTCGGGCCTACACGTGGCACCGATCACCAGAGCCTCCCTGCAGCTCTTGTAGCATCTGCACACACTCTGACTAGCTCCTCCTCAGCAGCAGTATTTATAGGGGATCCTGCCTAAGCGCAGCAGGTTGAGCTCCCCCTACTGTGTTGGGGTGGAAGGTGTTGTTCGTAGTAGTACTGCTGTGGAAACCCAACTGTGCAGTAGAGAGATATGTGGTTTCCTGCGTTGGCAGGGCGCCACACTTACAGATACTGAAGTAAAACACACCAAATAATCATTATCTGCACATGACCTTACAGATTCTGAAGTGAAATGCACCAAATAATCATCATCTGCACATGGCCTTACAGATACTGAAGTAAAACACACCAAATAATCATCATCTGCACATGGCATTACAGATACTGAAGTGACACTCAACAAATACTCATCTTCTGGATGTGGCCTTACAGATACTAAAGTAAAACACACCAAATCATGATCTGCACAGGGCCTTACAGATGCTGAAGTGAAACGCACCAAATTATCATCATCTGCACATGGCCCTACAGATACTGAAGTAAAACACACCAAATAATCATCATGTGCAAATGGCCTTACAGATACTAAAGTGAAACGCACCAAATGCTCATCATGTGCATGATGCCTTACAACTACTGTAGTAAATACTGATTGTGGAAGGGCATGACATGCCTATATCTGTGTCTCCTCCCCCTTTTACTCGTCTATCTCTTTTCTTTTTGCATTTTTATATGTAGTTTTCACTTTTCCATATGTTTGTTGTATATTCTGAGTTGTTGTCACTTTTTGGACACTTTAGAAGGTGTTTTCTATGTGTTTTCTATGTGTTTGTATGTGTTTGTGTTTGGCTGCCATTGTTTTCAATGGGATTCGACGGTGTTCGATGAACATTCGATGAACCAACTCCCAATTTGGCAAACCAAATTGAATTCGAACACTAGGGTGGTGGCTCATGTATAGTCTCCACTTATCAACAGGGTATGTGGCCTTAGTTTTTAATAAAATGCAATAAAAAATTATATATTTTAGAAAATTGTGTGATCTGTGGTGGAACTCGAGCAATGTTAACTGTGAGGGTCAACAGTGAAAAGATGCTCTTTAGGGGCCTACTTTAAAATTGGGTACTGCTTGTATGCCTGCTTGAAAAAATGCTCAAGGCCATGATGGATGAGGTAGTGGGGCAGAAGGAACAGGCCGCATTGACTGCATTATCAAGGCTGTTGTCCACACATGCCTCCAGCAGTGGATTTCTGTTCCAACAGGAGGCCTGTACACTATTTATCAGCCAGATGACAGTTCCGGAGGAGAAGGAGGAGGAACCGTCTGTGCAGCAGGGTGACAATGAAAACCCCTATAAGTCATTTCAATATCCACATTTGTTTGCTGGGCAATTGTCCTGCTCCTACCCCATTTGGCCTCCATATGATGCCCCCCAAGTCCTTACTACGAGCATTTTACAGCCATTTTTGTACACTGAAATTCGGGTCTCCATTGATTTGTATGGGATTTGGAGTTCAGGGGCAAGTTCAGATCCCAACTGGACTTTTTTTTACAGTTTTACTGAACCAGCCAAACTTGAACATCCAAGGGTCTGCTCATCACTAGTCAGTGTCACTCCGGGGTCAGAGTCGCTATTCACTAGGCTGCATATCAAAATTAAGGGATCTCTGCACACCCTCCACTGGCTGACTGCATTCATGCTCTGAAGTCCCCAATCAACGTCATATCTCTGCGCAGGAAGCAATGGCTCATGGAAACAGTCCTCTCTTACAGTTATATGAAAAGAATGGAGAGCGCACCTGTGAAGAACCTTCTGGACAGGTTATTATTAGGGGGACCGGTGGGCCGCTCACCTTTGAGGGTTGTGCGCCCTCGCACAACCCCGAGTATAGCCTCCTTTGGGTGGTGGTGCCCTGGGTGCCGCTGCCCTCCGTGCGACTGCTGCGGCTCCTCGGTTATTCTCCTCATGACTTCCGTGTCATGTTCCGGAAATGCGTCACCGCAGGTCCTGTGGTCTTGCGATTGGTTTCCATGGGAACCCCAGGTCCTTGCAGCTTTTAGTTAATGAGAACAAAGAGTACTATGCAATCTTCATATTTTATTGGAAAACGTTAGTATAAAAATGGTAAGGTGGCAAGAAGAACAGTGCATGAACATCAAGTCCACCAAGTTGATGTAAGGGCAAGAATATATCAAATAACATCAAAAGAACAGGGTAAACATGTTCACATACATGGATAAGGTCCAACACGTACAAAAGTAAGGAACAAAAGTTCATTACATAAAGAGTGAATGAAGAACACGTTAATAACATAAACATGATTATACATATAAAGTGCAAGTGCAAAAACATCCAAGGACTGAGTAATAAATCCTTAGAGACCTCATGTTTTTAACGCCTCTTTCAAGGTCTAAGTACATGGAGGAATCACACTAAGTGACATCCAATGCATACCCATGTTGAGTCACAGTAAACAATGCCCTCCACAAGAACCTGCTGGGCTAGAACCCCGACGCGGCGTTTCGCTGCATATGCCTGGTAGCTGCAGCTTCCTCAAGGGGGAGTAGTGTACGTCCTATGTCAGCCCTCCTTCCTTATCCCCCTTATATAGGGCTGTAACGAGCGAGACTCGCACATCACCTGTATCAACGCGTCATCCCCATACGCCGCGCGCCGGAAGTGATGCTCCAGTTCAAAGTGACAGCCGGCCGTGACGCGCACGAGGCACAATGGGACGCGTCACCATGGCACCCGCGCATGCGCGTCAGGTTCGGCCGTCCTGGAGAGCACCGCCCCGCGCGCTGACGTGAGGAGAGCGAGGTGGAGGGGGAGATCCACGCACAGTGGCAACTATCAGTATTATGTGGGGGGGCAAAACCAAGACACAGGGCAATACACCATCTTAGAAAAGAAAGAAATAGATTTAAAAGCCCGATTGCACCCCATTTGTCTACAGTGACGGATAAGGACGGTCTACAGTCATCCACATACATAATCTTCTAAAGGGGAAGAGAATTAATTTATAACATCAGTCCAGTTAGTCACATAAAGAACCAGGAGGGCCCCTAAATGAAGGGACCAAACTTCAGATCCCGTGACTTGGGGACAATCCACGGTCCAGCAGTCTTCCCATTATATCAAGAGTGACACCAATGTGGATGAGAGTACTCGACGTCCTTCGGTCAAGAGAAGCAGGGAGCTAAAGGGATAAAAAATGAAAATAAATTAAAATCTTTCCTAAAGATGGAAAGAGAAAATGCACATAAACACAGATGCAGCAAAAAGCAAGATGGCACCAGCCTCACAGATATGGCCTGAAAGACAAAGACTCATTAATCCCTTTGGGGCTGAGGGTATCCAAGGTCACTATCCATTTCGCCTCCATTTGAGCGAGGCTTTTTTTGAGATTACCCCCCCGATTTCCTGCCCTCACCATGTCTATTCCCCTGAATTTTAAGCTGGAGGAGTCACAGTTGTGGACCTGCCAGAAATGGCGTGGCAAGGTCCGCAACTTGCTACCATCCTTTGAATTCCGGGCCCCTTCTATGTCACTAAGATGTTCTCGTATTCTCTTACGAAACTCACGGGAAGTCAGACCAACGTAAATCTTACGGCAACCGCACGTCGCGTAATAAATGACGTGCGTGGAACCACAAGACACACGCTGTCTGATGGTGTACTGCTTCCTCCCGTCTGAGGATTCGAAAGTGTGACTCCTCTGGACGTTGGGGCATGCAACACAGTGGCCACAGGGGAACGAACCAATGGTCGGGCCAGAGCTCCCAAAGGTGTTAATTTTGGGTGGTATATAGTGGCTATGAACAAGCCAATCTCTCAGATTTTTAGATCTCCTAGCTGTCATTAACGGGCGTTCAGGGATGCATTGAGAGAGAATGTTGTCACTTCTCAGGATAGCCCAATGACGTTGGAAGATCGACTGCATCGACCCCCACTCCTGATTATAGGTTCCAATGTACCTTACAGGTGGGTCCCCTGCCTCCCTTTTTGGATTATATCTCAGCAATGCATCCCTGGAGGTATTCTTTGCCCTCCGGTACCCAGCCTTTATACCACGCTTACTATATCCTCTGACGTCGAACCGCTGTTTGAGGTCACTAGCCTGCCGTTCAAATCCAGAGTCCGTCGAGCAGATGCGCCTCATGCGGAGGAACTGGCCGGTCGGGATGGCACGTATGGTGGCAGGGTGATGCCCGGAGGCTGCATGAAGCAGCGCATTGACCGATGTCTCCTTGCGGAAGACATCAGTCCGTACACCACCCGCGTCATCGAGGGAGATCTCAATATCTAAGAAGTCTATTTTATCCCTACTCACCTTGTGGGTCAGTCTGATATTCATATCATTCTCGTTTAACCGACCCACAAAGGAGGCAAACTGCTCCGCCGAGCCCTGCCACACAATAAGGACGTCGTCTATGTATCTAATCCACGCTTGCGCCTGGGCGCAGCCCGATACGCCCTCATCGCCAAAGATGTTACGCTCCCAGTAGCCGAGAAAATAGGTTGGCGTATGAGGGCGCACAGGCCGCACCCATCGCGGTTCCCTTCTTCTGAAGATAGACGACGTCCTTAAAGATAAAGAAGTTGTGTGTCAGGGCAAAGCGGAGCAGCTCCAAAATGAGATCACCCATGGCACCACCCCGACCGCCAGCCTCCATAAAGAAGCGCACCGCTCTGAGGCCATCCTCATGACTGATGCAGGTATACAGCGATTCGACGTTAATTGTTGCTAACAGGGTCCCTTCGTCCACAAAAATGCCATCAATCCGATTCAGGACGCCCGTAGTGTCTCTGGCATATGACGGAAGTAACTCTACCAGTGGTTTGAGATAATGGTCAATAAATTTGCAGATGGGCTCGCATAGACCGTCAATGCCAGACACTATGGGGCGCCCCGGAGGACTGAGGGCATTTTTGTGGACTTTGGGTAGTAGGTAAAAGGTGGGTACCTTCGGGCAAAGCACCAACAACCCTTCCATCTCCCTCTTAGATAGGATCCCTCTATCCCGGGCTCTCATTAGAATCAACTTCAGCTCTCCTGTGAATGAGGCCGAAGGATTACTATCCAGTTTCTGATAAGTTGGTTTGTCTCTTAATTGTCGCAGGGCTTCCCTCTCATACATTGGAACCGGCCAGATCACAATGTTCCCCCCTTTATCTGCTGGTTTAAAAACCACCCCTTCTAGTTTATTTAATTCTTCTAGGGCCTCCCTTTCCTTCCTAGTCAGATTATCAAATTTCCTCCTGCCTGAGATTTTCCTGAGTTCATCAGCCACTACCCTCAGAAAAACTGCAACGGCGGGGCATAGGGAGAGAGAGGGGAATTTTGTGGACCGTGGTAGTAGTTGTTTTGGGAACGCACCTGCGATATCAAGTGTTTGTTCTTGTATGAGTTCCTCCAAGGCTTCCAATGTTTCCTTTTCGACAGTTAGGTCAAGGGTAATATCCGATCTTTTGAAATGCAATCGCTTCAGAACTATCTTCCTCAGAAAAAGGTGAAGATCTTTCAATGCTGAAAAATAATTATAAGAGTTGGTGGGACAAAAAGTAAGACCTCTGGAGAGTAGAGACAGCTGTGAGTCAGTTAGGGCACTGAGCCACCATATACAGTGCCAACCACTGAGCCACCATATTGTGCTAACCACAGAGCCACCATACAGTGCTAGCCACTGAGCCACCATATACAGTGCTAACCACTGAGCCATCATATACAGTGCTAACCACTGAGCCACCATACTGTGCTAACCACTGAGCCACCATATACAGTTCCAAACAATGAGCCACCATAGAGTGATAATCACTGAGTCACCGTATACAGTGCTAACCACTGAGTCACCGTATACAGTGCTAACCACTGAGCCACATTACTGTTCTAATCATTGAGCCACCATATACAGTGCCAACCACTGAGCCACTATAGAGTGCTATCCACTGAGGCTCCGTATACAGTGTTAACTACTGAACCAGTGTATACTGTGCTAACCACTGAGCCCCTGTATACTCTGCTAACCACTGAGCCCCTGTATACTCTGCTAACCACTGAGCCACTGTATACTCTGCTAACCACTGAGCCGCAGTAAAGTCTGCTAACCACTGAGCCCCCATATACTCTGCTAACAGCCGCCGTATACTCTGCTAAGCACTCTGCTGCAGGCAGGAGGGCCCCCCCTCCTGTCCTCACCCGGCCGCTGTTCCCTGGCCCTCTCCTGCCCGCACCCGACCGCTGTCCCCCGGCTCCCTTCTGCCCGCACCCGCCCGCTCTTCCCCGGCCCACTCCTACCCGCACCTGTCTGCTCTTACCCGGCCCCCTTCTGCCCGCTGATCCCCGGCCTCCTCCTGCCCACACCCGGCCGCTGTCCCCTGGCCCTCTCCTGACCGCACCCACCCACTCTCCCCTCCTGGACTCCGGCACCGCTGCACACTGGCACCGCTGCACACCAGTACTGCTGTAGGTATCTACTATATAATTGTCTACTTATTTCTGTTTGTCTGTAACGAAAATCCTGCGTTGCTGATTGGTCATGGGCAGCTGGCCACGACCAATCAGGAACAGGGACAGTCCGCCTGCAAATTAGCGCGGGATTTCAACCACGCTTCGCTGATTGCTGGCAACCGGCCGGGCACAACCAATCAGCAATATTGGAGCAGGATTTAAACCCAGCTTCACTTTGCATTATTCTTAAATCTTCATAAATAAACTACATACATACTCTAGAATACCCGATGCATTAGCATCGGGCCACCATCTAGTACAATTTATACAAATACACATGTCAATCATCAATGGATATGTGGTGCTGATGAGCAAGTGGTATTATCTATAATTAATATACCCTGTGGGACATCAGATCCAAAGACAGGGATAGGGATCTCTGGTGAATCGTGTCAATATGTATAGAGGAGTGAAAAAATTAGAGAAAGCATATAATGGAAGAAAAGCTTCTATGCCTGTTGTACTAGCAGGCCTTATGCAGATTTATGCAGTATAAACAGATCTCATGTAGATTAGTCTAATTCTGCTGTTGAGACATTATAACAGTAGTAAATATTGTTTTTCATTGAGAATTTGTTATAGCTTTAATGGTGTAGTTACCTGGTGAATGCTAAGAGGTGAGGTGACACAGTCCAAGTATAATGGATCCTATGACATGCCCCCCAGGGCCATGGGGTACTCGGAACCAGGCAATAGTTCTGCTAGGGAGTCACGAGGGTCGAGAGTCGGCTTCGTGACTCTGACGGTGTCAATTAAACTTCGGGGGATAAGATGGTTTTGGGGATAAATGTTGTGACGCCATCTACTGTGCTCGGTCAGGGATGGCCGACGCTGTAGTTCAAATCTCCAAGGCAGATGATGGTGCAGTCAGATGTTGATGCTCCCCGTAGGTGTAAAAGTGAATGTCTGGTGAAGTCATAGTGCAGAGCCGGGACACCGTAATAATCTTAGGACACAGCTGGTGCGGTCTCACTTGTTTACTCACAGTTCTTAGGTGGTAGCATCCAGCCGAATGCTGTGTCCTACGAGCCAGGGGTCCAGCCATTCTTAAATAGATTGGAAACAATTAGCCGACACCCTGTTTTGTGTACCTTTTCCTGGCTATCTCACTTGTGCTGGCTCCCTCCCTCCTGCCCTGCACCTCATGTTCAGTGTCCTGCGCCAGTGGCCTCAGACCATACCGGATGTCCCCTTTGGCCCTATATGGCCACCCTTGCAGTGAATGACGTGAATTTGGCTGCTGCTCCTGGAGATGCAGCAGCCTCCGGTTTGCTAGCTCAGTCCTTAGTCCACTCCACTAATCTGGGCCCGGTGACCCTCTGCAGCGCTGGTCCCTCCACTTGCCTGTTACAGGCAATGGATACGAGCCTCACGGGTAGATCATTCACTGCCCGTGCCTCTGGTACCACTTCCTTCTTTGTAGTTCCTGCCTGGCTCCCTCTGTCTTCCTTGACTTGGGATGAGCCTCACTGCTCCTATTCCCAGAATGCCTTTTCTCACATCTCTCCTGCAACTCCTCTACTGCTCACGCCTTACTAGCTTCCTCGCTGGAGCTGCTCAGCCGTTCACTCTGAACTCTCCTCTGGACTGACTAACCGAGTTCCTGTTTTCCTTTCTACCTCGTCTCCTACTTCCTATGCTCCTCCTTCATACTGTTCCACCCACCTCCTTATCTAAGCCCCATCTCCATCCAGGGATGAGGGTGCTGACCAACCCCTCCATCCTCCTGGCCTGGAGTGGCTAGTGTTGGATGCAGGTGTGTGGGTACTAGTTGGTATCCCCTCCTTACCTGGGATTGGGGGTACCACACCTCTGGCTGAGGTGCAGTACATCTGTGGCGACTGGACCCTCAGAGGTGCCACATACCCGCCTCATAAAACACAGCACGTCCTTGGACTGGACCTGGTAAAAGATGTGACTACATGCAAAATTTTTATAATGCGCATTAACATGAATAAGCTTCCCTTTCTGGGAGGCACTAATCACTTGAACGTTACATAACACTAAGAAAAGGTATAAAAATACAAAAACCAATATAAAAGAAAGAGCAAACAGTTAGTTCGTCGAGAGTCCCTCACTGGGTGTCCTTTTTTTCACTGTCTGTTGGTGCTGTATGGGGTACCTACTTCCAATAAACCCCAAACGTAGGTCCTGGGCGGGATACAGGACTAGATGAACCATCTTTTTCAGCCATGTCAAGTGGGTTTTTCTTCTTGGTCAATGTGTTAACCGTGCAAAAGAAGTTTCGGGGGAAAAGCATCGGTTCTACAACCAGCAGGGAGCACACTGTAATGTGCTAACCATACACAATTAAGGAGATATTGAAATTGGTTGCGCCACGCTGCTTTATGTTTTATATCCACCCTCTGTTATGTCACCGTTACACTCACCTTTTCCTGTTGTGCTGTCCGCACAACAGGGGGGCTCACGTAGTGAGTGCACGGGGTCTCTCTCTGGACGGTGTGGATTTCTTTCCCTTTTTCCTCGGTGTCCGCCTGTGTAATTGCACGTGATCCGTCACGTGTTTTCCTCTCCTCTGTTAGATTTGTCTTCTCTTCCGGAGCTGCTCCACCACTCTCCCCATAGGGAGATGGATATGCAGGCAATGGAATAAAACGATGTTTGGGTGAGCGCTGGGATATGAAGACAGCTACACTTCAACAATTATTTTACCTGTAAGTTTATTGTTCAAATCACACTAGGTCCTCTCCCACAACATGTTTCGACGCTCAGGGCGTCTTCCTCAAGTGGATCCACTTGAGGAAGACGCCCTGAGCGTCGAAACATGTTGTGGGAGAGGACCTAGTGTGATTTGAACAATAAACTTACAGGTAAAATACTTGTTGAAGTGTAGCTGTCTTCATATCCCAGCGCTCACCCAAACATCGTTTTATTCCATAACCATACACAATTAGTCCTGACCATTCATTGTCCATGATCAATTGTCCATATCACACATATTACTCCTAACTACCGATTTAGCTAGGCATTACTACTAAACATTCACACCTATAACAAGTTAGAACTACTCACACGCAACTTAATTGGGTTAACGTATGTCTATGTACATTAAAGCGTTCTACAGTTCTGTTAACAACTAGTGCTTCCAAGGTTGAGCCTCTGGGTTCACATTTCCACTCGGCCTTGGAAACACAATTTCTAGCTGGTGAGCAAGTAGGGCAGCCTGAAGGGAACTTGCAGCTCTGTCTCTGACTGCCGGGTCTGAAGATGCTGCTGCTAGCTGTCCGCCTGGGCTTAGTGTTGCAGCTGGGGTTAAAGCTGCCGGGCTTGGTGCTGCAGCCTTCTCTACCTCAAGAGTCACTGACCTTACTGGTTCTGGAATCCTCGCCAGTCCACTAGGGGAGTCCGTCTCTTCGACTCCACGTGCTGGAGTCCTCTGGGCGCCACTCGTCATGGCACTGCTACAGTTCTCTGCTCTCCAGAACTCCCAGTCCACTGGAATCACCTGGTCCGGTTCATCCTCCAGACCGCTGTGGGAGTCCATTGCTTCCACCCCACATGCCGGAGCTCTCTGACTGCTACTTGCCATGGCGCCCACTGGGTCTCTCGCTGCCTCTCCTTCAGCCTGCACCGTCACGTATGCTTCTCATCGTACTCCTCTTATCTCGTTCCCCTCCTGTCAGCGCTGGATCTCCGTCTCGCCATCGATCACACCAGGGAGCGGAGCCATGAAGTGTCTTGGCAAGACCTCCCAGCTCTCGGAGGATGAAAGGGGTTTAGGACATCTTTCCCGCTCTGTGCTGGCACAGACCACGATAGAGGACTGCGGCACGCCCCCCGACCAGCACATGGTTTCAGTTTATTGCGGCCGCCATTGCTCTGGTTTCAAAAACACAGTCTTTTTAGTACTGTCCTGCAGGCGCACAGAACCCAGCAACACAGTCGGTACATCTTGTTCGTGATGCCAGAAATGGCACGCCCGCAGGGCCGTGGGGTGCTCAGAACTGGGTGTGGCGCCCCGCAACGAGTGCGTCACAGGAGTGTATTGCAACCCAGACTGCAGCTTTAATATTCTCTGACTAATCAATGACATGGTTAAAACTCAGAGCTCCATACCCTACATGCACCTCAGCATAGAGGGCCAATAAGGTCCTGGTGGGCGGAGTGTAGGTGTAGTGTGTTAGTGGAGAAGTTAGTGTGCAACACACAAGAGTCTGCAGAACACACACAGAAGAGTCTGCAAAAATGTAGGAGAAAGAGGAAGCAGAACGTGGCCGGGAGGAACATAGGAGAGGGAGCCCTGCACAGTTCCGTGCAGCCCCTAGGCCACGATCACCACCGGATAGGCGCCAGTACCCCGGTGCCTCAACAACCGGACCCTGGGCAACCACACGCGGGTCAAAATATACCCGTGCCCATCTACAACGGGATTACTGGTTCCGAAGCTGGGAGTCGTTTATCACTGCCATGCAAACCAGGAGTGGAGGGACCGCTCTACAGGAGTACCCCACCGCCGCCGCAAACAGAGCCGTCTTGTCAGTGGAGTACCCACCAAAAGGACCAAGACTACCCCTCACACCGGAACGTATGCACCGGCAGGGCAATATAAGTAGTCTCTTGTACCCGACCTTGGCACTCAAAGGCGACAACGGCAACTCACTTAGAACAAGCTTAGAATGGAGGAACACCGCGGAGCTCTGAGAAACACTGGTCATTGCTAAAGTCCACCCGGTTTATTACCCGTTATCTGTATACGATGTATCACATGCTGGTTACAGTGAAGTACCCGTTGCAGAGACTTTCAGTGTCCGTGCCTTTTTCCAGAACTGTCCATCTCCGCAAGTAGAAGGTACCGCAGCTGCCTCACAACATCTTGTGCAGCTCCTGGCTCCGGGGACTCTCGCTCATCCTCTGGGGAGCGTCCCATCTTGCTGCATTTCATCCCCTGGAGGCCCAAGCAGCACCGGTGGACATCACCGGAACACTCACAGGTGGCGTCACGACTGAATTAACTACCCCTTTACTGTTCAGCCAACCCTTTTGATTCTGGACTACCGGCCCCACGGCCGCAGGCGCGGTTCCGTGACAGGAGGAGAAGAAACGCCTGCCCCGTGAAGTACCCGGCTACGGTGAGTCAGAAGTTTGGCGTCACGAACAGGATACGAGCAGGCCCGTTCCTTAACGGGTATAGTGTGCTTTAAAAGAACTTTATGTCATCAGAAAGGACTTTGTTCGTCCCAAAAATAAATTTTCCCTCCTTTTCACCGTTGGGCCAAGATGGCGACCAAGATAGCGGTGCCCGCCATGTGAACCACCATGTGCAGGCCCAGGGGTGAGCCTCCGCCCCTCTTCGTGGGAGGGCCAAGGCAAATGCACCAAAATCATTGTCCGCCCCGATTGCTGGAAACAACCATGGGGGCGGCCAAAGACTTTATCCCACCTATGGACTACAAAACCCCCAGAAAGTGGGAGTGTCAGAGGCTTTTCCATCAGCTCTTCCAAGAGAACGGTCACCAATTGGACGGGTGTGGTTCTCCTAACAAAGAAGATGATCAGCGTGAAGCTCTACGAACTGATGCAGGATGTCGAGGCGGAGACCAGAGCAGCCATAGGCCATCCGGGTCCAGGTCCCGTCCTCACTATAGACGGCAACCCCGACTTCTGGCAAGAGGCGCTGCAAGACCTCCGGGTGAGACTCATGGAAACGACAGAGTGAACGATCCACAGCTGGAGTGTGGGACTGGCCAGCCGACTCCACCGAGCTACTCAGCAAGGACGTACAGGTGGCCCCACTCCAGAACCGGACAGCAGCTCCTGTTCCGCCACCTCACCAGTGCCGACCACCTGTCCTGCCTCATCACAAGAGCCCGTGAACTGTGTTATCCCACCGGGACCCCGACCTACCCCGTTCCAAGGTCCGAGACCACAACCGAACTCGTTCCGGAGCTGGAGCTTACAACTAAAGCTGAAACCTGCTTGGTGCCCGTAGAGGAACCCGCTACCGGTCTCACCGTAATCGAACCAGTGACTGCTACCTGTTTATCCCCAGAACCGGAGGCCTCCTCTGAAACCACAGAGGCCTACCTGGTCACCGGGATAGAAACAGAATTACCACCTGAAAGTGCTGCTGAAGCCACAGACAAGGAGGCAGGCAGCCTGGAAGCCCTGCAAAACGACCGCAGAGAGGACTCCGCAGCACCATCTCCCATCTGCCCGGAAGAATCCAATCCAGCATCTCCACCAGAAGCGCAGCCCGATGTGATCGTCGAAGGAGTGGAGGAAGAGGACGATGAGACCCACAGTATTCCTGAGGACCTCTATCACATCGGTTTCGCATGGGGAGATACAGAGGAACCTCCGGCCGGGCAACCTGCTCGGGTTCGCTGGTCGGGTGCAGCCGCGGCGCCTTCCCCTGTGCCGTTTGCTCGGGTGCCCATCCAGACTTCCAGCCAAAGTCAAGCTTCTCAGCAGCCCCTGCATTGCAGCGACTACGTTCATACCCCATGTTGTACAGACGACGATGTTCGTCGGCTCCGCAGGGCGGAGTGGCGAGCCCGAGAGCGAGCAAAAATGGAAGCCCATGCCGAGGCCCGTCGTCAATCCCCGTTGCCTGAGGAACTCCGTAAAGAAGGTAGAGTGACCTCATTCAATCTATCTACCGGGTGGGGCTTCGCCAGGGAGGATGGAGCGTATGAGGAGGTGTTTGTGGGGCGTCGTGATGTAGAACCGCACTTACCGAGAGGACATCCAGACCGCGATCTGTATAGAGGGGACATTATCACATATGAGCGACATGCTTGCTATGATGGTTGGTTCGCTATACGGGTGCGCAATACTTCTCTCCATAAGTAACTTCTGAACTTTGAAAGTGACTTTTTCCCGTTTAACCGCCAGAAGCGTGGCCCGGTGGCAAAAGCCCTGGACTTGCATTAAGGACAGGAGACCGCCCACCGGGTCCGCAATGGTTAACCTGTTTATACCGGGTCTGGTTATTTACAACAGTCTAAGTAACAAGCATGCCTGTTATTAATAAAAGTGTTTATTACCTGTTTATAAAAATGTAAAAATTTCTCTGTAATGTTGGGTTGCGTGACACTTGGGGAGAAGCGTAATTCACCAAGGGGGAGTGTGGCGCCCCACAACGAGTGCATCACAGGAGTGTATTGCAGCCCAGACTGCAGCTGTAGTATTCTCTGACTAAGCAATGACATGGTTAAAACTCAGAGCTCCATACCCTACGTGCACATCAGCATAGAGGGCCAATAAGGTCCTGGTGGGCGGAGTGTAGGTGTAGTGTGTTAGTGGAGAAGTTAGTGTGCAACACACAAGAGTCTGCAGAACACACACAGAAGAGTCTGCAAAAATGTAGGAGAAGGAGGAAGCAGAACGTGGCCGGGAGGAACGTAGGAGAGGGAGCCCTGCACAGTTCCGTGCAGCCCCTAGGCCACGACCACCACCGGTTAGGCGCCATTACCCCGGTGCCTCAACAACCGGACCCTGGGCAACCAAACGCGGGTCAAAATATACCCGTGCCCATCTACAACCGGATTACTGGTTCCGAAGCTGGGAGTCGTTTATCACTATCATGCAAACCAGGAGTGGAGGGACCGCTCTACAGGAGTACCCCACCGCCGCCGCAAACAGAGCCGTCTTGCCAGCGGAGTACCCACTAAAAAGACCCAGACTACCCCTCACACCGGAACGTATGCACCGGAAGGGCAATATAAGTAGTCCCTTGTACCCGACCTTGGCACTCAAAGGCGACAACAGCAACTCGTTTAGAACAAGCTTAGAATGGAGGAACACCGCGGAGCTCTGAGAAACACTGGTCATTGCTAAAGTCCACCCGGTCCGTTACCCGTTATCTGTATACCATGTATCACATGCTGGTTACAATAAAGTACCCGTTGCAGAGACTTTCAGTGTCCGTGCCTTTTTCCAGAACTGTCCATCTCCGCAAGTAGAAGGTACCGCAGCTGCCTCACAACATCTTGTGCAGCTCCTGGCTCCGGGGACTCCCGCTCATCCTGTGGGGAGCGTCCCATCTTGCTGCATTCCATCCCCCGGAGGCCCAAGCAGCGCTGGTGGACATCACCAGAACACTCACAGGTGGTGTCACGACAGAATTAACTACCCCTTAACTGTTCAGCCAACCCTTTTGATTCTGGACCACCGGCCCCACGGCCGCAGGCGCGGTTCCGTGACAGGAGGAGAAGAAACGCCTGCCCCGTGAAGTACCCGGCTACGGTGAGTCATGGGCAATAGTTCTGCTAGTGTCAAGCCCCAGGCCCTGGGGTACTCAGGTATCAGGCTCGGACTGGTTTGCAGGGATGTCACGGGTGGCGGTGCCTGAGCCTGTGGCCTCGTGACACTTCAATAGAGGGGTTATGTACAGGGGATAAGAGTTATTGTCTCGTGACGCCACCTGTAGTACCTGGTGAGGGATCACCAGCGCCGCCACAGTCCTCCGGAGGGTGATGGTATTGCGGCAAGTAAGGCAAAGCTCCCTACAGGTGGAGCTGGTCCTCCAGGGCAGCGTAGAGTAAAGGGGCACCTTGGAGTGGGACTTGAGGCCAGGCTAAGAAGCAGTAAGGCAGTCTATAGTGAGGCTGGGGACGTAGAGGAATAACGCACACACTCTGAAGAAAGTCTTTAACTTTTACTGATGGCATTCACAGGTAAAGATGTCCAGAGCACTTTCAGGTGACCAGGTGCACAGTGAGCCTCCACAGCACGTCGGTATAAGGCCTCCTCAGGTTCCCTGCTGTCGCTGAAGCCCTGTGTGTATGCAACACGACTGGCCTCCTCACTTTCTCGGGGCCTCTTTCTCTCTCCTCCTGCGCAGTCCACGGGTTACCCTCTCTGATCACTGCTGTGTGATTCCACACTACAGTGTCTGGCTCCCTCTTGCTGGGTACACAGATGGACCGGGTGACTGAAGTCTCCACGGTGTGCTGGAGTTTTCTGCAGTCCTAAAGTGTTCCTGCAGGTGCAGAACCCTGAAGTCCGATACGTCTTGGGTAAACTTGCACTAGTTCCTCTGCTCCCTTGGCTAAGCTCCGTGCCTTCTGTCCCCACTCCTAGGCTTGGCTTAATGGCAGAAGGGCCACCCCGGGTCACTGGCTTGGGCCTAACCGTGGCACCGATCACCAGGATGTCTTCGCAACTCTCCTAGCGTCTGCACACTCTGACTAACTCCTCCCCCAGCAGCAGTATTTATAGGGGACCTCACCGAAAGTCAGTGAGTCTAGCTCCCCCTACTGTGCCGGGGTGGAAAGTATAGCATGTAGTAGGTACCTGCTGTGGAAACCCAGCTGTGCATTAGGGAAGGCTATGGCTACCTGCGTGAGAAGGGCGCCACATACCCCCCTAGTTAACATCAGTACTCCTGGACTGAGCATTTTTGTTTTCAACCAAAAGGAATAACAATAATCAACAATAATAACATGTAACATATTTACAGTCTCAAAATATAAAAATTTACAAAAACCACTGAAAAAAGATGGGAAAAATGAAAATAGGTAAGTCCATACGGTGCTAGTCCATTCACCGCAGGCTTTGAAAAAGAGAAGTTTGTTGTCACACCAGTCCTGTGACCATGGTCCTTTTAAATTGTAATCCGGGAAAAAGTTCAAAGGGAAAGGTTCAGTTCACATGAGTCTATAAAGTAAAGCCTCTGTACGCTCTGGGTAAGAAAAGGGAAAAGTCTTTCAAAAGTCCACATTTTCAATAAACACATTTCCCCATGGGTGTCTCGGCTTAGGAGACCTGGTACTTCCCTACTCCAGGCACTTTATATTCCTAACTTAATGTGCGTGGGACAAGGCCCAGTTCCTCCACCCTTCTGTACACTACTATGTACACTGCTATTTACATGTTACTGCTGCCTAGACGGGGGTTGACCTTGTGTGCTCCTCTGTGACTTGCGCACTACAGGTATCTCTGTCTCAGGTGAAATTTATAGTAAAGGGTATGGTGCAGGTATGTCAGGTAAGCGTCTGCGTGGTCTGAGTCTCACTACAGGGCTAGCAGGTGTACCGATTGCAGCATCCTGAGATTTCACATGGACTGGGTTCTTTTTGAGGTTCTGATTGTTCTTTTGGCGATGTTGGGGGATTCTAGTTTTCCCATTCAGTTGGACACTTCTTGATATGGTTTCTTGACACAGTCTGAGTGATTTTTCCTCCATTCTTACTGATGAGACACACTTTGTCATTGCCAAATCCGGAATCTAGCAGGACATAGGGTTCTTGTTCCCACTGGTCATCCAATTTGTGTTGTGTTGTCTTCCTCTTTAAAACAATACTTCCTGGTATAATAGGTTCTGCTGGAGCATGTTTGTTATAGTCCCTTTCATTTTTTTCACGGGCTTTCTCCAGGTTGTCTTCAACACAGGCTTGAACCATTTTGTATTGCTCGAGGCGGTTTTCGTTCTAGTTGGGCGTTGAGTCGTCTACTTTGGGATCAACTACTCTGAGTTCTAAGTCTACGGGTAACTTTCCTGTACGGGCTCTCATCAGGTAAGCTGGTGTACAGTTTGTAAAACTCACTGGAATGTGGTTGTACATGTCAACCAAGTCTGGTAGTTTCTCCGGCCATTGATTCCTTTCTCCCAAGGGTAGGATCTTCAACAAGTCAATGATGATATTGTTAATTTTCTCACATAGTCCATTGGTTTGGGGATGATATGGGGTCGTCCTTATCTTCTTACACCCATACATGTGGCAGAACTCTTGGAAGATCTCCGTTTCAAAAGCTGAACCTTGGTCTGTTGGGATCTGTTCTGGATAACCTAATTGTCTACAGAAAATATTTTGGAATGTTCTGGCAGTGATGGCAGCTGTCAAGTCTTTCATGGGGGCAACCATCAGGAACCTCAAGTAATGGTCTACCATGGTCAACGCGTATGTGTAGCCAGATCGACTTGAAGTCAGTTTTACGTGGTCCAGGGCTACAATTTCCAGGGGCTGCTTCGTCACTATGGGCTGGAGCGGTGCTTTCTGGCTCTGTAAGTCTTTTCTTCTAAGGCTGCAGAGTCCACAATTCTTTCACCACCTCTCAATGGATCCACGCATGCCGACCCAAAAGAACCTGTCAGTAGCACCTTCTTCCACCCAAAATGACCAGTCTGGTTGTGGTAGGCGTTCAACACCACCTGCACTTCTGACTTTGGCACATTGATTTGCTAGGCCATTTCATGGGTCCTCTGGTTGATGTGTCTTCTGTAGAGCTTCTCCCGGTAAATGAACAGCTTGCTCCTCTCGTTCCACAAATGTTTGGCTTCTGGTTGAGGATTTTCTGGCAGCTTTACTGACTCCTGGGTTATCAGCCTCTTTATCAAGCCGACAGACGGGTCATTGTCTTGCACTTCCTTCCAACCAAAGTGTGGCAACAGGTTCACCATTCTCAGAGGAGGCTCTTTACGGGTTTGGTGGCACTGAGTTACTCTTAATTGATGGAATGCAGGTAACTCCACTTCTTCTAGCTCATTTTCATCCATGCCCACGTCTGACAGGTGAGGCATTCTGGACAAGGCATCCACGTTGCCATTCTTGTGCCCAGCCCAGTATTTGATGGTGAACTGGTAGTTGGAAAGTCTGGCCATCCATCTCTGCTCCATGGCTCCCAACTTTGCAGTCTCCAGGTGGGTCAGCGGATTGTTATCCGTGTAGGCTGTGAACTTGCTGGATGCCAGATAGTGCTTAAACCTTTCTGTGACGGCCCAGACCAAGCCCAGGAATTCCAGCTTGAAGTAACTGTAGCTCTCTGGGTTCCTCTCTGTGGGGCGCAGCTTCCTACTGGCATAAGCAATCACTCTTTCTTTGCCCTCTTGCCTATGAGAAAGGACGGCTCCTAGTCCCACATTGCTGGCATCCGTGTACAGCAGGAATGGCAGGTTGTAGTCTGGGTAAGCAAGGATTTCTTCTCCTGTTAGGGCTTCCTTCATCATCTGGAACCATTCCTCTTGTTCCTTGCCCCACTCCCATGGAGAGTCCTTAGACTAGCCCTTCTTGGGCTGGCTAACTAAGAGGTTTTGCAGGGGAGCAGCCTTCTTGGTGTACTCCTTTATGAACCTCCTATAGTAGCCCACCAGTCCCAGGAATTGACGTACTTCCTTCAGGGTCTTGGGTTCTGGCCACTCCTTGATAGCTGTCACCTTGTCTGGATCAGGGGCCACGCCTTCGGCACTGACTATGTGTCCCAGGTACTGTACTCTTGGCTTTAACAGGTGGCATTTGGATGGTTGCAGCTTCATCCCGTATTTGGCCAGTGCTTCAAACACCTCTGCTAGATGGGTTACGTGTTCCTCATAGGTCTTAGAGTACACGATCACGTCATCCAGGTAGACCAGTACCATCTCAAAGTTCTTATGCCCCAGGCAACTCTCCATCAACGTCTGGAAGGTTCCGGGTGCATTACATAGTCCAAATAGCATGCTATTAAATTCACACAGGCCCATAGGTGTTGTGAATGCCGTCTTCTCGCAGTCTTCCTTGGCTACGGACACCTGCCAATACCCACTAGTGAGGTCTAAGGTGGAAAAGTAGTTGGCAGACTTCAATGCAGCTAAGGATTCCTCTATACGATTTAACGGGTAAGCATCCTTGTGTGTTATATGGTTTATTTGCCTACAGTCTACACACATTCTCATACTGCAATCCCTTTTCCTGACTAGGACTAATGTGGCTGCCCAGGGACTACGCTATCTCGTATAACCCCTGCATCCTTCATGTCCTGTAACATTGGCTTTCTGATCATGTGCAGGTGGAATAGGCCTGTACCGCTCTTTGATTGGTGGATGTGTACCTGTGAAGATATGATGTTGCATCCCTTTTATCCTACCAAAGTCAAGTGAATGCTTACTAAAGACTTATTCAAACTCTTTGACTACCCGGTAAACACCTTGCTTTTCATACATAGAAGTGGTGTCAGTTCCAACATGGAGCTGCTGGCACCAGTCCTCCAGTGGCCCCTATGTATTATCAGGTTTTGCCCCTTTAGTATGGGGTAAGGGTCCCACTGCTTGGACCTCGTTATTGGTTACTGTTACAATTTAGCAGTGGTTGCATACCTGGGTAACTTAACCTCTTCACTGCCACAGTTTAAGATGCGAACTGGTACTCTCCCATTGTGTACATCAACCATCCCCCTGGCTGTCAAGAGTGTAGGTCTGGGGCGTGACCAGGATGCACATGGAGCTGGTTGCACTTCACTGAGCTCCTGCAGATAATCTGGCAAGCGGCGCTAAATATCGGCCATCCGGACCCTGCTCCACGCTGTATCACCTGCGATCCTCCCAGAGAACCTCCAGGTATGCCAAAAGCCGGGACTAAAAAGGGCACAAGCGAGCAGAGGCTCACAAACTTCTTTATGGCTGGACAGCAGCAGCACACTCCCAAAATGGCTCCTGCTCTTAGATCTGCAGCCACCCGGACCCACACATCTCATAGCCCTGAGGGAAGTGTGGAGGAGGAGGAAGATATAGATGAAACCCCGGTGACACAGAGGATCCTGAAAACTATGCTGAAAACTATGCTGGGCTCCCTGAGGCGGTCGCTCCAAGCTGATATGACGGACATGATGGAGGAATTTAGGCAGGAGCTCTCCTCCCTGGGAGACAGAACCTCACATATAGAGGAGAAGCTGGGAGAGTATGCAGCAGCCCATAATGAACTTGCTACAGTTTATGCACAGATAGAGGGAGACCTTAAGCAAGCACAACTTAAGATCTGTGATATGGAAGACAAGCTGCGCAAAGGTAACGTAAGGATCAGGGGCATCCCAGACCCACAGGATAAAGAGGATCTCCCATCTATAGTGCAACCACTTCTCCAGATGATACTACCAGATGCCTCACAGGGAGATTTAGCAGTGGAGAGATCTTTCAGACTTCCAAAGCCTGTTCACATTAATAAGGCTCTCCCTAGAGATATCCTGATTGCTTTCTCCAAACCCAGCATTGCTGAGACTGTTTTACGAGCCATGAGACAGACTCCCAATTTATCAGCCCCATATACTGGAGTAATTAAAAGAAAAAACAGATATTGCGCCACACTGCAACTGGAGGAACTTAATACACGGTTTTACTATGTTTGTACTAACCTTTACTGGTTGTGCAACACCCCGCACAACCAGACTGATGGCTTAATGTGGATCACTGTAGTGACAAGGGCCAATAATCCCTCCTCCTCAGATACTCCGGGCCTGGTGGTCGGCTCCTTAGTTCCTCTGGCGATGGAGGTGGGCTCCTTCACTCCTCCACCCGAAGAGGCAGACTCGCTGCACTGGCTTCCGTCCCAGCTCCACACTGTGTATCAGTTGATCATTCAAGGGTGGGTCTTTATGATGTACTGCCAGGTACTGTGGATCTTAGAGCAGCTCACACACCGCACTCCCAACAAGGGAGAAGGGGATTAGCAAATAGAAAAACAAGCGGTGTCAGAGGATTGGAGCGCTAAAGAAACCACGGGTTGGTGATTAAATTACCGATAATTTATTGCACGAACAGCAGGGGTCCAGTATGCCACAACGCGTTTCGACGCACAGATGCGTCTTTCTCAAGTGGAGCTCCACTTGAGAAAGACGCATCTGTGCGTCGAAACGCGTTGTGGCATACTGGACCCCTGCTGTTCGTGCAATAAATTATCGGTAATTTAATCACCAACCCGTGGTTTCTTTAGCGCTCCAATCCTCTGACACCGCTTGTTTTTCTATTTGCTAATCCCATATACTGGAGTATCAGTGTTCCCGGACCTATCTGCAGGCACCCTAGCCCGGAGGTGGGAGTTTGCACCATACTGTAAACTTCTAAGAGACAGGGGAATTCAATATAGCTGGGGCTCACCAGTCCATGTCCGGTTTCGGTATAAAGGTACTGCTCAGGTGTTTCACTCTCCCAGTCGTTTGGGTAAAGCATTAAAAGACTGGAATCTGGTCCCGAGCTCCAAGAAATACCCACAACGTCACAGTCCAGGATCCTCATCTAAGAACTGTCTGATGGTGCAGGAATGGGAAAAGGCTGGTTGATTCTCCATACTGACTCAGGCCAGACGATCTGCGGGCCTCAAGGCCTTATTTTTCTTTTTTCTATTTCACCTTATCCCCCCCCCCTCTGATATCTGGACTACCTAGAACACTATCGGAGGGTAGTATACCCGGAGACTCTTTCATTCTATCCGGAGTAAATGGGGATGGGCTTGCCCCCCTTGGTGGGAATTTTCCCATCTAACAATGTTGGACGGTTTTTTATTTTTCTTTTATTTTTATCTCTCTGTTTTTCCCCAGGATTGTTTGCTATGTCTCTTTCCCACCCTTCCCCTCTCCCTACTCCTTCCCCTCCCCTCTCCTTTTGCAGGACCTACTTAGCTATGAGACCAAAGGGAATAGTTTGTAATCAGTGGTGGTGCAGCATGCAGATAGTTTACTCTTTAGTTTGCCATGAGTATAACGGGACTTACACTTAATGTTAATGGTTTGAATTCTCCTGGCAAGAGATCTCTGGTCTTGCGCCACCTACTACATGATCGTAAAGATATTGTTTTCTTACAGGAAACCCATTTGCTGTCAGATGATACACATAGAATGGCCTCCCAGACATACCCACATCAATTCTTTGCATCGGCGCTCAAAAAACAAGCAGGTGTTGCAATACTGATTCATAAGCGAGTGGCATTTGTGTTGCGAGAGGTGTTCCCGGATCCAGAGGGACGATATCTAATGGTTGTGGGCACTATTAATGGAGTGTTGTACTAGTTGATCTCGGTGTATGCCCCTAATTCGGGGCAGGTGACCTTTATCCGTACAACGCTAGACAAACTGCTTCCCCAAGTGTACGGACACAAGTTGGTGGGTGGTGATTTTAATGCTCCTATGGACAGGATGTTGGATTGCTCACGGTCTTCGATGGCTAGACGGGGACTGGGACCTCTGATCTCGTCCTATCATTTACACGATGTTTGGCGTTACTTACATGGTAACGAAAGAGATTATACCTATATGTCGCCTAGACACAGCACGTGCAGTCGAATAGATTTTTTTCTGATGGGTGATGGTCTCCTCCCCAAATGCTTGGGGGCGGAGATTGGATCCATCACGTGGACGGATCACGCCCCGGTCTCCGTGGCGGTCGCAGACTCTCTGGCTGTCTCGCCACCAGCCTTGTGGAGGCTCAATGAAACGTTGCTGTCCTCCCCCTCAAATGTAGAAGATCTTACCCAACAGATGAAAGAGTTCTTCCTGCTGAACGATGATGAATCTGTGACCCCGGAGATTTTATGGTTTACCCACAAGGCGGTCATGCGGGGAGCTCTACTGAAATTGGCTGCTTTTACTAAAAAGAAATATAACCTGGAACTGCAAACCCTCGTTCAGCAGATTGGATCTCTACAATCTAACTATAAACGCTCCCCTTCGGATAACCTAAGAGAGGCCCTTTTGCAACTACGTCACAAGCTTCGAATTCTGATGCTTGCGAGGGTTGAAAAAAATTTATTGAAAGTTAAGGTTAAATATTATAGCATGGGAGACCGGGCGGGCGCTCTCCTGGCTCGCCGGGTTAAAAAAAAGGAGACGCAGTCCAAGATTGCCCACTTATAACTCCAGAGGGTACACAAATCCGTAACCCAATACAGATTGCAGAGCAATTTAAGCTCTATTATGAAAACCTGTATAATCTTCGAAATTCCACTGATACTCCCCAACCCACAACAGAGACTATACGTGATTTTCTGGAACGGGCGGATCTCCCTGCTCTTACGACGGCACAGATATCCTGGCTAAACTCCCCGTTAACAGAACAAGAGATTCGAAATGCGATCCGATCAGCGAGGAAGGACTCTGCTCCTGGCCCGGACGGCTTTACGTACCGGTACTTCTCAGTATTTGAAGACGTGCTTATTCCACGTTTACTGAAGGTCTTTTCTTACTGGCAGGATCAGGGAAAAATTCGCAGTGAAGGGTTACAGGCTATTATCTCGACAATTCCTAAACCAGGAAAGGCCCCCACGTTACCCGGTAACTACAGGCCGATCGCCCTCCTTAACTGCGACCTAAAGCTTTACGCCAAAATATTGGCCACTCGTTTGCAAGTGGTCCTCCCCTCCCTCATTGCGCCGGACCAGGTAGGATTTGTGCCTGGTAGACAGGCGCAAGATGGGACAAGAATAGTGATTAACCTCTTAGAGGTGATGGAGAGGGGGAGCGACCTGGGAGCTTTGATCTCTCTAGACGCGGAGAAGGCATTTGACCGAGTGCACTGGATGTACCTTAGTGCAGTCCTTAATAAATTTGCATTATTAGGCCGTTTTTATACTTCTATAATGGCCCTGTACTCTGCCCCTAGTGCCTCGGTCCGTTCCTCTGGGTTCATCTTGTCGTCTTTTCCCATCACAAATGGTACCCGTCAGGGTTGCCCTCTCTCTCCGCTCATATTTGCCTTGGTGATGGAGCCAATGGCTGCTATCATCAGGTCAAATCCTGCTGTGACGGGAGTATCTTTGGGAGCAGTTGGAACATAAGATCGGCCTGTACGCCGACGATGTGATTTTCATGTGCACAAATATAGATACGACTATACCGGCAATAATGAAGGTCTTGGATGATTTCACCAGAGTGTCCTATTATAAATTGAATCTAACTAAGTCGGTGATATATCCGATTAATGTCCCAACTACTATTCAAGAAACGTTACTCCAGAAATATCCCTTCACTTGGGCCCTTACCGGATTTACGTATCTGGGAATAAAAATAACTAGTATAAAACGTATATTACAAACTAACTGTGACATATTGATAAAAGATTTATCGGCTCTCATCTACTCGTATTCCTCTATACAACAGACGTGGATGGCAAGAATACAGCTAGTTAAAATGACCCTCCTCCCTAAAATTTTATACTTGCTCCGGTGTTTGCCCCTGTATTTCCCAGTTAGGCAAATCACTCGAATCCAGACTTTATTAAATAAATTTATCTGGAACAATAGACCACATAGAGTGGCGGACAACATATTGGTCCTGCCTGGAAAGTTGGGGGGTCTGGGAGCTCCAAATATACGAGCATACTACAGAGCAATCCTCCTTGAAATAGCGCAGATCTGGTGGACTAGCCATATGGGACCCTTATGGCATCAGATTGAGCACTGGAGTGCACCCAGACATTCCACCACTACTGCTGGAGACTCAGCTTCTACACGGCAGGGAGCCCACTGGCTTACTACGCTCTATGCAAGCTGTATTGAAAATTTGGTCCCAGTTAAGGGTGTCACACCTCGGTTTTTTATATCGGTATATTTCTCTAAATGCTCTGGAGGATTTGATTGACTCATTATCCCTACATGCTTGGAGGAGAGGAGGAATTAATTCTCTCTCCGATATAGCTGATAATTTAATTATGAAGCCCTTTGACTCAATAATATCACGATACTCAATACCACGCACGACTTTCTATCAATGCCTAGAAATACGTCACTTGCTTTCTTCCACGGAGATCCACAGGGAGGAAAATAGGGAATGGAACACTGCCATACAAACATACTGTAAACAGAATGCGATTGTTCAGCACGGTATATCGGTCCTATATAGAGCTCTTGTGGAACATAACTGTACTGGCAAACTGCCCTATATGGAAAGATGGGAGTCCAGGCTTTCATTCTCTGCCACTTTGGAGGAATGGCGCGATGCAGCGCAGCATGCTGCCACATATAGTGCCTGTATAGGCCATCTAGAACAAGCAAAAAAACTCTCCCTTGATTGGTATTTGACTCCAGTCCGCTTGGCTGGCTTTCAGGGAAGGTCACCGCCAGCTTCTCCAAGGTGTTGGAGATTATGTGGGGGTATGGGATCGGCGACTCATGTCTGGTGGTCTTGTCCAGGAGTGGTTCCTTATTGGAGCAGAATAGAGAGGCTACTTAAAGACCTGATGGGTCTTCCCTGCACTCTGACCCCTCAGCTGGCACTTCTGGGCATTGGCATAACAGACTTTCCCCGTACTTTACGACCCATTCTAACTAATGTTTTAGTAACAGCCCGAATATGCTTGGCTTCTAATTGGAAGAGCCCTTCGATACCTTATAGGGAAACTAATCTCCACTTTAGATATGAGCTGACTTTAGCACATGACCTCTCTCGCAAGACGAGGATATTGAACTGGTGGGACCCCTGGGTTGAGTCAATTTACAATACTGTTCAGATTTAAGATCATTGACAATGTGTATAAAACCCTGACACCTCACTCCCGATAACATTTGAAACGAGCGGTGAGTATTAGGATTGGATATATAATCTTCACAGTACACTAAGTAATAAATGCTATGGAACATATGATTCTCCTGCTTTCCCTCCTCCCCCTCCCCCCCCTCCTGAATATCCATGACCTTTTATTTATTATTTGATCCCTTGATTCCTGTTCTGATACGGCTACATATACTGCATCTAGCTGTCTTTGTTTTATTGTTGTACATTTACTTTGTTTAAACCAGTAAAAACACAATGGTTAAAAAAAAAAAAAAAAAAAAAAAAAGAGTGTAGGTCTGTGCTCTGTGCTGATGGGCTCCACTAATGCCTGGTAGTCCTGCCCTCTCAGACCTATAGCGGCTCGACACCAAATCATCATTTCACTCATTGGGGGAATCAGAATAGGAAACGGGTCTGTCACCCGTGCAGTACCAATTTCGCCACCTGTAATTGTTACCTCTTGGTTGTGCAGGATGGCTCTGATCTTACGCTGGAGAACCTTCCTCTGACCAGGTTTGGCAGTATCTGCAATCTGTTGAAGCAAAGACAAAACTTCTTCCATGCAATTGCTAACAATATTTGTACCAAGTATTATATACGGGTCATTTGCATTACTTGCTTCGGCTACTACTAGAACCCCTTGGTTTTGCAATTCCACCCTCCCCACCTTTATTGGTACTTCTCTAACCCCCATTACAGTAATCGGTTCACCATTAGATGCGTTGAGGGTGAAGTCTATGGCAGGCTGTTTCAGTTCTGCATCAGCCCAGTACTTGTTGTAAAGGATATAGGGGATGGTGGTCACCTGTGACCCGGTGTCCAGCAGAGCAGGTGTCGGGATGACATCTAGTACAATTTACAGGAACGGCCTCTGTCCGATGAATGTCTTGTACCAGGTGGCTGGGCCCTGTTGAGTTACTCCTGAGGTTTGGCCCCGGCCCCCAGGGTCTGCCCTTTTAAAGGACAGCTCCTGGCGATGTGGCCGGTTCGATTACAGCGGCGGCAGATGGGCTCCCCAGTGGAGCTGTAGCGGTCGGTGATTCTTCCTCTGTAGGCTGTGGCTTTCTTCGCTCTCATCCAGGGTACATCCTCCAGACTGTCAGCAAGTTGAATCAGCAGTTGAAGTCGGGGCTGGGGTCTTGGCACTGGCTGGTGGTTCTGCTGCAGCTGTAGAGCTTCCATCACCTTGGTTATGTTTTTGTTCATTTGGAGCATTGCAGCACGCATCTCTGCATGCAGAGAGTCATACTTGTCAGGCTGAGCAGATTGTACATTGTGCATGGCTGCAGACATGGGTACTGGTTTTGGGGTAGCCTGCGCCTCACCACTGCACCACCGTTTGATGGCAGCTTCATGGGTCTCTACTGGCCGTAACCCCTTTATGGCCATGTCCTTTAGGGTGTTAAAGTCAGCTTCTGGGTTGCTCAGTGACCACCAACGCACAGTCTTATTGTCCTCAGGGGATAGTAGCCCCCGGGTGAATTGTTCAATCAAGAGCTTATTTTCATCAGGTACACTGGCAGGGCTGACATGCTTAAGGGCTCGCAATGCTTCCTCTAGGCGCCAGGTGTAAGCTCCGATATCATCTCCTGGCCTCTGGTAGCAGTGATGAAAACACATGCGTATATCAGTCTCATTGCACTCCTCAAAAGTAGCTCTCAATTTGTCAAATATAGTGGCCGCTGATCTCCGTTCAACAGCAGACCAGGACTCACTCTCTTTCTCTGCTGCGCCAGTTAACTGTCCGAGTACCACAGCAGCGCGCTGCTGACCGATTATCGCATACATGTCCAGGACACTAGTAATTTTTCTCCTAAAAACATCCAACATATCAGGGCGACCATCATACTGGGGCAACCACTTAGCCCCACGGAATGTATGGGAGTGAGATCGGGTGATTGGGGTGACTGGGCCCGGTGCGCTGGTGGTGCTGGCAGTGCTACTGGAGGCAGCCATGGTCAGGAGAGAGACATTAGAGCGCTGAACCCCCAGAGCGGTAAATCGCGGCTCCCGCCCGCCTAACTATAGTAGATCACGGTGAGCGGGGAGGACTGGGCAGGACATTCTGGCGCTGAGGCAGCAGGGGAGAGGCACCGGATGGGACTCGGTGCACAGCAATAAGGGCTTAGCTGAGACTGGACATTAGACTTCAGGCGAGGCTGCCTGTGGTGTGGGCTCCCCTGGAAGTTACAGGGACCGTCTAGGAAAGGAGGGACTACTGATCCGCCCTGCGGGGACCCCGAGGTGGATTAGAGCCCTCGGCTGTGCATGGAGGGGGGACTCTGGAAAGCAGGGTCAACGCTGCACCCTTGACATGGACGAAGCAGCTGGACTTAGACAGAGAACTGTCCCTGGACGCAGGGACCTTGTAAACCACACCAGTATGGTGGATACTAGGGGGCCTAGACCCTGTGCCCTGAACTTCAGGACCGCTGAGAGAACAGGGAAGCCTTACCCAGGGGACTATCACAACATTTCTACTGTATGCAATCTTATATCTGACGCGTGCCAGTATATCCAAACATTATAGCTGCGGTGCATAAAATCTCCCCATCTCCACACCTAGCTACTCTGGGGCAACAGCACCACCTACTGTATCAAGGTGGAACTACGGCGCACATCCCTGTGTCTTGTGGTGCCCTCTGCATGCAGCTACACTCACGCTCACCCTGAGACCAACGCCTCTTTTGGATCCCACAATACCCTATCTACTGCATAGAGAATAATCCACTAAACTTCTCTAATATTATCACACTCTTTTACGGATATATTTTACCTAACCTCACGCAACCACGCTTGATATGTAAATAACTCAACAGCGTGGGGGTGGCTGGAGAGGCTCGGGATAATAAGAAATTACATTCCAGTCTTTGACAAAATGGTTAAACCCACTAATAAAACATCAAAAACACCAGCGAAGTCAGGAGGTCACACTACCCAAACAGACCTATATAAATACATCCATAAACAATCAGCCATGAGGGCATCATCTAAATCCACACGTCAAATGGTAAACAATGACCAATCCGACTCGTACCCAGAAAGTGTTGAGAGTGGTGAAGAGTCATCCAGATCCACGCTTATTACTAGATCTTTTATTAAACGAATTATAAATGAAGCGCTAGAGCCTATCAGAAGAGACATTGCGGAAATCAAACAAGACCTCTCGCAGATAGGCCACAGGGTTGAAACACTGGAGACATCCCACTCACAGTCAGTCCAACATTCTAACACTGTACTGAATAGCCTCCAACACCACGAAGAACAACTTAATCATATTTTTGTGTCACTAGAAGACCACGAAAACAGGGAAAAGAGGAATAATCTACGGCTGAAAGGGATACCAGAAACAGTGGGACAAGATGCTCTTATTCCAACTGCCACAGACCTATTCAGGTCAATTCTAACTCTGGAAGATCCAACAGACATGGAACTAGTGAGAGTCCACAGAGCCCTATGACCAAAACCCCCACTGTCAGAACTGCCTAGAGATGTGATCTGCAGATTTCTAGACTTTAGAACCAAAGACCTTATACTCCGTAGAGCCAGAGAAACATCTGACATATCCTGCAATGGCTCAGCAGTGCAGATCTATCAGGACTTATCGGCAATCACACTAAGGAAAAGAACGCTCCTGAAACCTTTTACCACGATCTTACACCAGAGACACTTTCCCTATCGCTGGTTGTTCCCTTTCGGAATTTTCATCTCTGCTAAAGATAAAAAATTCCAAGCAAGAACATCGACTGACATAAAAAAGGTTTGCTCTGATCTTGACATCATACTTGATCAATACCCTGACCTAGAAGCGGTCACTTCGGCAAGTTTACTGACACCTGTTCCTCATACGCTCAATGGCAAACGGTCTTAACACCCAGATCGCAACGGATCAAGACGAAATCAGCCAAGCAAGTGATGCCCCCAGAGGACGATACCCTACCCGGATGATCAGGCGAAGGGGTCTACTCATTGGCACACAACTTACTCTCGTCCACACATTATGGAGAGGAGAGTCGCATTCGAGTTAATTTGATTTTCTTTTTTCTCTCAACCAAACAACAGCAATACTGTTTTAAAATTACAATGTTGATGTTATGAGTAGTTTATCCAACCTTTATCATTAGATTAAAAACTACCCTGAGGTTCGCCCCAGATAGACTATGTGGAGAACCATATACTCCTCCAGTGACTGCGTCTTCTACAATTGATGTTTATAGCCATAGACATTTCTAGAAGTTATATTTAGATTTATATATAGAGTTTTGGATCTTATGTATCACACAGTTAATTAGCTCCCGGGTCCTCGACCCCCCCACCGATATCCCGGTGGCTTCTTGAATACCCGAAGATCGATGATCTTTTTCACAATGCAATTTAGGTTATGTTTAATACTGTTTATGTTATGTTAACCCAATTTGTACTTTTTCTTCATCCTGTCTTTCAGACCTTTCTTTCCCACTATTCCCAGTGTCCGACTCCAGTCCTGCTCCAACCCGAAACATCAGGGATACTCTACTGCCAAAAAACCTACTCAATTACCAAACATCATGGCGTCAAACTGTAAGTCGTTCCACATCGTCTCCAATAATGTCCATGGCTTTAATTCACCCATACCTCGCTCACAGACACTACAACACTTCAAAAGATCCAAATATATTTTATTTCTATAAGAGACACATTTTCGGAAAGAGAGATCGCCCTCCTCTGAAGAATGCTTTTATGATAAGTGGTATCATGCGTATACCCCCATAAAGGGGGCCAGAGGAGTGGCGATCGCCTTAGCCAAGGATGTCCCTTTCTTGTTGCAAGAGAGTATGGTTGACTTGGAGGGCAGATATATATTAATTAAAGGCTTGATCGGAGGTGATGTGGTAACCCTTGGAAATCTATACGCACCCAATACCCGACATCTGAAGTGGTTTAGGAGAGTTCTAAATAAACTGAACTTGTTTAAAGACGGTACAGTGTTACTCAGAAGCGATCTAAATATTGCCCTCAAGCCGGCTATAGACACATCATCAGGGAAATGCTCTACCCCAAGACTAAACTTAGCCAATATACAAACTCTACTCCAACCCTCGGAATCTAATATATAAACCCGAAGCCACTTCCGTCTTCAAGGGACAAAAATGACGTCACACGACGGAAGTGGCTTGGGCACTACACCCGCTCAGCGTGAACCAAGATGGCGGCGAGTGGTGGGGCTTTAGCGCCCACCGCGAACCGCTGTCAAAACGGCGAGCGGTGGGCGCGGTAGCGCCCACAAGACCCCCAAGCGGTGGGCGCGAGAGCCCACCGCTCGGGTGACTGGTGTCGGGATGACGGCTCGCTGTATGGCGCCATACTTCAAATACACTGACTACAGTGTATTTCAAATATGGCGGCATTGCGCACGCCGCTAATCTGATTGGTCGGCGCCTTCAGCGCGCCGACCAATCAGAATAGCGGCGCGCTGCATGGCGCCATACTTCAAATACACTGTACTCAGTGTATTTCAAATATGGCGGCATAGCGCGCGCTGCTATTCTGATTGGTCGGCGCGCTGAACGCGGCGACTAATCAGAATAGCGGCACACGCAATGCCGCCATATTTGAAATACACTGTAGTTAGTGTATTTGAAGTATGGCGCCATACAGCGCGCCTCTATTCTGATTGGTCGCCACGTTCAGAGCGCCGACCAATCAGAATAGTGGCGCGCTGTATGGCGCCATACTTCAAATAGACTGACTACATTGTATTTCAAATATGGCGGCATTGCGCGCGCCGCTATTTTGATTCTTCGCCGCCTTCAGTGCGCAGATCATTCAGAATAGCGGCGTGCGCAATGCCGCCATATTTGAAATACACTGTAGTCAGTGTATTTGAAGAATGGCGCCATACAGCGCGCCACTATTCTGATTGGTCGCCGAGTTCAGCGCGCCGACCAATCAGAATAGCGGCGCGCTGTATGGCGTCATACTTCAAATACACTGTACTAAGTGTATTTCAAATATGGCGGCATAGCGCGCGCCGCTATTCTGATTGGTCGGCGCACTGAACGCGGCGACCAATCAGAATAGCGGCGCGCTGTATGGCACCATACTTCAAATACACTGACTACAGTGTATTTCAAATATGGCGGCATTGCGCGCGCCGCTATTCTGATTGGTCGCCGCCTTCAGCGCGCCGACCAATCAGAATAGCGGCGTGCGCTATGCCGCCATATTTGAAATACACTTAGTACAGTGTATTTGAAGTATGGCGCCATATAGCGCGCCGCTATTCTGATTGGTCGGCGCGCTGAACGCGGCCAATCAGAATAGCGGCGCCCTGTATGACGCCATACTTCAAATACACTGTACTCAGTTTATTTCAAATATGGCGGCACAACGCGCGCCGCTTTTCTGATTGGTCTGCGCGCTGAAGGCAGCGACCACTCAGAATAGCAGCGCGCGCAATGCCGCCATATTTGAAATACACTGTAGTCAGTGTATGTGAAGTATGGCGCCATACAGCGCGCCTATTCTGATGGGTCGGCGCGCTGAAGGCGGCGACCAATCAGAGTAGCGGTGCGCTGTATGGCGCCATACTTCAAATACACTGTTCTCAGTGTATTTCAAATATGGCGGCATAGCTCGCGCCGCTATTCTGATTGGACGGCGCGCTGAACGCGGCGACCAATCAGAATAGCGGCGCGCGCAATGCCGCCATATTTGAAATACACTGTAGTCAGGGTATTTGAAGTATGGCGCCATAGCGCGCCGCTATTCTGATCAGCTAATCAGCATAGCGGCGCTCGCCACGGCGCCATGTTTAAAATCTGAAGTAATGGGTGGATTTTACACATGGCGCCATGGCGAGCCATATACCATACTGCTGCTATACATGTGCTGTAAAGTATCAGCATATACCATAGTGCTGCTATACATGTGCTGTAAAGTATCAGCATACACTATAGCACTGCTATACATGTAATGTAATGTACTACCACCATATACCATAGCGCTGCTCTACATGTACTGCCATATACCATAGCGCTGCTACACATGTACTGTAATGTACCGCCAAATACCATAGTGCTGCTATATATATATATATATATATCTAATATATAATTCCCCTAACGCACTTCCGTAAGTTTCGGCTCTATTTCCGTCGTCGTGGACGTGGCTGCGAGGCGGCCATTGCGAGGCGTTGCAGGGGCGCGAGCAATGGCCGCAAAGCGGCCATTGCGAGTCTCCCGCCCCGGCGACGACCGACGAGAGCTGAGCGCTGTGGCCGAAAATAGAACCAAGGGCCCGGCCAAGCATCGCTCGAAACACCGCTATGTATCTCTATGGGAAGTGAGGCGCTATGCTGATTGGTTGGCGCAGCACACAGCGACCAATCAGCATAGTGCCTCACTTAAGCGGGAAATTTGAAAATCAAAGTCCTCCATTATATCTCTATGGGAAGTGAGGCGCTATTCTCATTGGTCGCTGTGTGCTGGCGGCGACCAATGAGAATAGCGCCTCACTTTCAGCGGTAAATTTGAAACTCAAAGTCGTCCATTATATCTCTATGGGAAGTGAGGCGCTATTCTCATTGGTCGCTGTGTGCTGGCAGCGACCAATGAGAATAGCGCCTCACTTTCAGCGGTAAATTTGAAACTCAAAGTCGTCCATTATATCTCTATGGGAAGTGAGGCGCTATTCTCATTGGTCGCTGTGTGCTGCCGGCGAACAATGAGAATAGCGCCTCACTTCACATAGAGATATAATGGACGACTTTGAGTTTCAAATTTACCGCTGAAGGTGAGGCGCTATTCTCATTGGTCGCCGCCAGCACACAGCGACCAATGAGAATAGCGCCTCACTTCCCATAGACATACATAGCGGTGTTTCGAGCGATGCATGGCCGGGCCCTTGGTTCGATTTTGGGCCACGGCGCTCGGCTGTCGTCGGTCGTCGCCGGCCCATAAAACTCGCAATGGACCTACGTGCCGGAGTGACCGCGGCTGCAACGACTCGCCTATCTATCTATATCTATCTATCTATATGTATATCTATATCTATATCTATATCTATCTATCTATATCTATCTATCTATATCTATCTATATGTATATCTATCTATCTATATCTATCTATATGTATATCTATATGTATCTATCTATCTATATCTATCTATATCTATCTATTATCTATACTATCTATCTATATCTATCTTTCTATCTATCTATCTATATCTATCTATCTCCATCTATCTGTATCTATATCTATCTATATCTATATCTATCTATATCTATCTATCATCTATCTATCTATCTATATCTATCTATCTATATCTATATGTATATCTATATATCTATATCTATCTATCTATATCTATCTATCTATCATCTATCTATATCTATCTATATGTATATCTATCTATCTATATCTATCTATATGTATATCTATATATCTATATGTATCTATCTATCTATATCTATCTATATCTATATCTATCTATCTATATCTATCTTTCTATCTATCTATCTATATCTATCTATCTATATCTATATCTATCTATCTCCATCTATCTATATCTATCTATCTCCATCTATCTATATCTATATCTATCTATATCTATATCTATCTCTATCTATCTATCTATCTATCTATCTATCTATCTATCTATATCTATATGTATATTTATATATCTATCTATCTATCTCTATCTATCTCTATATTTCTATCTATCTATATCAATATCTATCTATCTATCTATCTATCTATCTATCTATCTCTATCTGTCTATCTAAGTAAATGCAAAAAAAGGCTGCAGCACTCCAATTTCAGATGTTATTTCGCCTTTAATGGCCTTCAGGAATAAGATAGCGACGTTTCGGTCAGTGAGACCTTCTTCCAGCAGTCACTTACTGCAAATGCTGGGGATTATATAGATCCTCTAATGTCCAATCTCATTATCCAATCAATTGTTTTACAAACATTTTACAGTGCATTTACATCTTATACTTGCATCATATATTCACCTAGTGTCCATTATATACATACAAATATTTCCTGATTATATTGTGATGCATGGATTAAATTACTTATAGTTTTGTCCATAAAGTGCATAGAGTGGGTTAATTGCAACTCAGGTGCCCGCTTAATTGATCATAACCATTATACATTACCACAGCGTGTTGTCTGCCATGTGCAGCCTCCCTCTGGCTGCGCGCCGCCATGTCGGCATTGTTTATACTGTATTGCGCATGAGTTTGCTGAATGCGCGTCCCTAGTTACCCGATGTTACAGGAAGCTCATTCAGCTCTGTATTCGAGATCTCGCGCATGCGTTGTGTCAGTTCAGCGTCTGGCCGTGCGCGCTTCATAAAACTTCCTTTCCTCTCTGTGTACATTCTTAAAAATTGTGTAAATTACTTTAAAATGATAGTGGACCATCCTTAAATATATACTACTATTGAAATATAGTTAGTGTATTCTTTTTAAAGTTAAAATTAGTGTTCTAAAAAAATATATATTTCCTTAAAGTGACAGTGCTAGTTTTTATATCTCTAATTTTTGCCTTACTACCTCCTATATGAGGGGACACGGGAAAAAATGTTTATGTTTTCCCATTACATGGGTTGCTACATATATGCACTTCATGACTTATATTATTTAATGCATTCGGTTCCCAATTCAAAGTGCATCCCATTCTTGGGTTATAGCACTCCCCTGTCAGTACGGTGCCCAAGGGGGTGCTTTCTCCCTTTGCACCACCTGCCCAAGGAATACCGAGGACTCCCTTTATGCTAATCTTGTTAAAGTCATTGATGTGCAGTAATTTTTGTGCAATCCATTTTATCAAAAAAACAAGGAGATATATTTTTAGAAAATATATTTGTTTATTTATTACTAAATGTAAATTTAGTGCATCAATTAATAAATAACGTGCATTAATAAGTGCAAGGAGAAAATTTTTTTTTCAAAAGACCCTCTATAAAGGATTTTTTCAGGGAAGGAATATATATATATATATGTGTTTTTTAAATTACGCTGTGCATGCTTAGTGCATTTCCATCTGTAAACGTGACTTGAACTGCAGGCACCCGGTTTACAAATTTCCCACTTTATATACATCTACCTATCTAATATATAATTTGGTAGCGCACTTCCGTCATATTCGGCGCTACTTCCGTCGTCGTGGACGTGGCTGCCTCGCAGCCACGCGACCCACGAAGCATTGGTCGCCGCGAGCAATGGCCGCGAGGCCATTACTAGCCGTTGCCGGAGCGCGAGCCATGGCCACGAAGCGGCCATTGCGAGTCTCCGGCCCCGTCCAACGACCGACCACAGCCGAGCCCCGTGGCCGAAAATAGAACCAGGGGCCCGGCTATACTTCGCTTGAAACACCGCTATTATTCTCTATGGGAAGTGAGGCGCTATTCTGATTGGTCGCTGTGTCCTGCCGGCGACCAATCAGAATAGCGCCTCACTTCCCATAGAGATACATAGCGGTGTTTCAGCAAATTTATGGCCGGGCCCCTGGTTCTATTTTCGGCCACGGGGCTCGGCTCTGGTCGGTCGTTCCACGAGGCCGGAGACTCGCTTCGCGGCCGTTGCTCGAGCCTCAGCAACGGCTCGCATTCATTGCGAGCCGTTGCTGAGGCGCGAGCAATGGCCGCAAAGCGGCCATTGCGAGTCTCCGGCCCCGTGGAACGACCGACCAGAGCCGAGCCCCGTGGCCGAAAATAGAACCAGGGGCCCGGCCATAAACTCCCCGAAACACCGCTATGTATCTCTATGGGAAGTGAGGCGCTATTCTGATTGGTCGCTGTGTCCTGCCGGCGACCAATCAGAATAGCGCCTCACTTCCCATAGACATATAATGGACGACTTTGAGTTTCAAATTTACCGCTGAAAGTGAGGCGCTTTTCTGATTGGTTGCCGGCAGCACACAGCGACCAATCAGAATAGCGCCTCACTTCCCATAGAGATATAATGGACGAAAATTCGTCCATTATATCTCTATGGGAAGTGAGGCGCTATTCTGATTGGTCGCTGTGTGCTGCCGGCGACCAATCAGAATAGCGCCTCACTTCCATAGACAAATAATGGACGACTTTGAGTTTCAAATTTACCGCTGAAAGTGAGGCGCTATTCTGATTGGTCGCCGGCAGCACACAGCGACCAATCAGAATAGCGCCTCACTTCCCATAGAGATATAATGGACGAAAATTCGTCCATTATATCTCTATGGGAAGTGAGGCGCTATTCTGATTGGTCGCTGTGTTGACGGCGACCAATCAGAATAGCGCCTTACTTCCCATAGACATATAATGGAGGACTTTGAGTTTCAAATTGACCGCTGAAAGTGAGGCGCTATTCTGATTGGTCGCCGGCAGCACACAGCGACCAAACAGAATAGCTCCTCACTTCCCATAGAGATATAATGGCCGAAAATTCGTCCATTATATCTCTATGGGAAGTGAGGCGCTATTCTGATTGGTCGCTGTGTGCTGCTGGTGACCAATCAGAATAGCGCCTCACTTCCCATAGAGATACATAGCGGTGTTTCGAACAATGCATGGCCGGCCCCTTGGTTCGATTTTCGGCCACGGCGCTTTGAGTTTCAAATTTACCGCTCAAAGTGAGGCGCTATTCTCATTGGTCGCCGCCAGCACACAGCGACCATTGAGAATAGCGCCTCACTTCCCATAGAGATACATAGCGGTGTTTCGAACAATGCATGGCCGGCCCCTCGGTTCCCTTTTCGGCCACGGCGCTATCTATCTATCTCTCTATCTATCTCTATCTATTTATCTATCTATCTATCTCTCTCTCTCTCTCTCTATCTATCTATCTCTATCTATTTATATATCTATCTCTATCTATTTATCTATCTATCTATCTATCTCTATCTATTTATCTATCTATCTCTCTATCTATCTATCGAAGCGGCCATTGTCAGCCGTTGCAGGGGCGAGTCTCCCACCCCGGCGACGACCGACAAGCGCCGAGCCCCGTGGCCGAAAATAGAACCAGGGGCCCGGCCATAAATTCGGCGAAACACCGCTATGTATCTCTATGGGAAGTGAGGCGCTATGCTGATTGGTCGGCGCAGCACACAGCGACCAATCAGCATAGCGCCTCACTTAAGCGGGAAATTTTAAACTCAAAGTCGTCCATTCTATCTCTATAGGAAGTGAGGCGCTATTCCGATTGGTCGCTGTGTGCTGCCGGCGACCAATCAGAATAGCGCCTCACTTCCCATAGACATATAATGGACGACTTTTCATCCATTATATCTCTATGGGATGTGAGGCGCTATTCTGATTGGTTGCTGTGTGCTGCCGGTGACCAATCAGAATAGCGCCTCACTTCCCATAGACATATAATGGATGACTTTGAGTTTCAAATTTACCTATCAAAGTGAGGCGCTATTCTGATTTGTCGCCGGCAGCACACAGCGACCAATCAGAATAGCGCCTCACTTCCCATAGAAATACATAGCGGTGTTTCCAACAATGCATGGCCGGGCCCTTGGTTCCCTTTTCGGCCACGGCGCTCGGCTGTCGCCGGACTTACCGCGGCTGCAAAGACTCACCTATCTATCTATCTCTATCTCTCTATCTATCTATCTATCTCTATCTATTTATCTATCTCTATCTATCTATTTATCTATCTCTATCTATCTATTTATCTATCTATCTCTATCTATTTATCTATCTATCTCTATCTATCTATTTATCTATCTATCTCTATCTATTTATCTATCTATCTCTATCTATTTATCTATCTATCTATCTCTATCTATTTATCTATCTATCTATTTATCTATCTATCTATCTCTATCTATTTATCTATCTATCTATCTATCTCTAGCTATTTATCTATCTATCTCTATCTATTTTTCTATCTATCTATCTCTATCTATTTATCTATCTCTATCTATCTTTATCTATTTATCTATCTCTATCTATCTATTTATCTATCTATCTATCTCTCTCTCTCTCCCTCTCTCCCTCTCTCTCTCTCTCTCCAGATTCTGGACTCCCGATTCTTGAGAATCGGGCTCACAGCTAGTACAGAAAATAAAAGATAAAAGAACATATGTGTTAAAACCACCATGGTGTTCATATTAGTGACAGTGCATCAAAGTGATTAAAATACACAGATTTCCAGATGGGGACCATTTCTTAAAGTGCTGTATGTAACTTAAAATCTGCATTGAGTCCCTCTGGCTTTAGAGTTTGCAACCTGTGTATCCATTCTAATTCTTTGGTTTTTAATAACCCAACTCTGTTTCCACCCCTTCTGGGTATTGGTACCATATCAATTAACCTAAATTTTAGGTCCTTTTCCTTGTGATTAGCTTCCGCAAAATGCTTTGATACTGGTAGATTCATGATCTTTTTGCGTATTGTATAGCGATGATGGCTGGTCCTTACTTTAAAATCAAGGGTGGTTTCCCCTATATACCACAAGTGGCAGGGGCATTCCAAGAGGTACATGACATAATCTGAACTACAGGTTAAAAAATGTTTAATTTTATATTCTATACCTGTCTTTGGGTGGCAAAACTTGTTCCCTTTAATCATGAACGAACAGTTGATACAACTGACACAAGGATAACATCCTGTTCTCTTCTCTCCTGTTAATGTAAGTTGTCTACCTACCTTCATTGTACCAATATCAGATCTAACTAGTAGATCTTTCATATTTTTCCCTTTTCTATATGATACCAAGGGAGTGTTTTTATACTCCTCAATCTGGGGTAAACATTTTTCCAGCATACTCCAATGTTTTTGGACTATGTTCACTATGCAATTTGTTTCTTCTCCATATGTTAATGTTAAAGGAATCCTTTTTTTCTCTTTGTTCTCTTTAGTTGTTCCACATACTAGTTTTTTCTTTTGTTGTTTAAGGATCACATTTGGGTACCCCCTTTGTCTGAACTTCTCAATCAATTTTTTTATCTCAAGATGTTTTTCTTCTTCATCGCTTACGATTCGATTGACTCTAATCATCTGTCCATATGGAATTGCTTTTTTAAGACTATTTGGATGTCCACTGGTGAAATGGAGAAGCTTGTTCTTATCAGTGGCCTTTACAAAGAGTGTCGTATCAATTCGGCCCTCTTTCAAAAGTACTCTGACATCAAGAAATTGCATCTCTGTTGAAGGGTGCACCTCTGTAAATTTTATTGTGTCATCTATAGTATTCATATAGTTATAAAAGGACATGAGTTCCTTTTCACTTCCCTCCCATATGATGAAAATATCGTCCACATACCTCCACCACCTCTCCACCTGGGAGAAGTGGTGGGATGTGTAGACGTAACTTTCCTCCAAATAGACCATAACTGCCCCCGCATATGAACATGCCATACGGGCACCCATAGCGGTGCCCATCAATTGTAAAAATAAATCATCACCAAACATAAAGTAGTTTTGTTTAAGAACTACCTCTAGCAAGTCGATGATCAATTGTTTGCATGGATCGGTGTAATTAGTGGTTTTTAAAAAATCTGCAATCACTCTAATTCCCATTTCATGCTTTATCGACATATATAATGATGTTACATCAAAAGAAGCCAGTATATACTCATTAATCCCCATAAATTTGGTTTGCTCTTTATACCTTGTTAGGTTTTCAAGGAAATGTCCCGTATCTTTTATGTACGACTTTCCCTCATTCGCAAAAGGGCTCTTGACTTTCTCCAGAAAAATTCCAATATTATAGAATATAGAATTGATTCCTGCCACAATGGGTCTTCCTGGTGGATCAATCAATGATTTATGAATTTTAGGAACCAGATATAAAACTGGTATCACAGGATTTTTTTCAAACAGGAAGTCATGTAAGTTCTGATCAATAGTCCCTCCTACCAATGCGGTATTGAGTATTTTTTGTATATTTTTTTGTGTTTCAAATTTGGGATCATTTTGTAGTTTTTTATACACCTGGTTATCATCTAATTGTCTATAGACTTCCTTTAGATAGGTTTCCTTGTCCATGATGACGGTTGCTCCCCCTTTATCTGCTGGTTTTATTATCAAACCGTCATCACGGACAAGTTCCTGTACTGCCTGAAATTGTTCTCTTGTTACGTTCGGTTTTACTAAGTCCTTTTTGGTGGCTTCTCTCAAAATTTTTATTTCTTGTTTAACTGCTTGCTCAAAGGCTTCTATTATGGCGATATCATCATTTGGCGTGAAATCACTCCTACGTTGGATACCTAATTTTTTAAAATCCAACTCACTGGTAGACTGTCCCTTAATTACAGTCTTATTGTGAAAATGATACTTAAGATGAACATTTCTAAAAAATTGGTACATTTCTTTCTCCACTACAAACCAATTTACATGTGTGGACATACAGTATGACAACCCTTTTTCCAAGATCTCAGTTTGACTAGGCGAGAGTTTTTTACCAGACAGGTTGACAATCACTGTCAATCACTGTAGTCAGTGTATTTGAAGTATGGCGCCTATTCTGATGGGTCGGCGCGCTGAAGGCGGCGCCCATAGAGATATAATGGACGACTTTGAGTTTCAAATTGACCGCTGAAAGTGAGGCGCTATTCTCATTGGTCGCCGCCAGCACACAGCGACCAATGAGAATAGTGCCTCACTTCCCCTAGACATACATAGCGGTGTTTCGAGCAATGCATGGCCGGGCCCTTGGTTCGATTTTCGGCCACGGCGCTCGGCTGTCGTCGGTCGTCGCCGGCCCATGAAACTCGCAATGGACCTATGTGCCGGAGTGACCTCGGCTGCAACGACTCGCCTATCTATCTCTATCTATCTATCTATCTATCTATCTATCTATATCTATATGTATATCTATATATCTATCTATCTATCTATAATTTAGAAAAGCTGCACAGCACACAGCAGACCAGTGTGAACTGGTGCAAGCATAGGACGCAGAATCAAACAAACTGAATAAAAGTCCCTGAATAAACTGAATAAAAGTCTTACTACATACATTGGCCAATGTTTGCTTGCTCATCAACTACGACAAACGTAAGTTTTTGAATTTTTTCCTCAAACACATATGGCTTGTTAGCACTGTGCATCATTGGTGGTAGCTGTGTGCTGCAGGGACTTTTATTCAGTTTGTTTGATTCTGCATCCTATGCTTGCACCAGTTCACACTGGTCTGCTGAGTGCTGTGCAGCTTTTCTAAATTATATATTATATGGAGTTGCAGACTCCTTTGCTGCAATGTAATTTGCACCCTCATTAAACCTACAGGTGATGGAGGGTATAGATGGTGCCTGCCCACCGAGAGGTGGGGGGTGGACAAGGAGGGCAGGGATGTCAGATAGGGCTCATCATACCTGGAGTCACTTTGTCGTAGTTGATGAGCAAGCAGACATTGGCCAATGTATATACTAAGAACTCCAGATTAAAAGATAAGATTATTGAGTTTTTTGAAAAAACGTAAGTTTTTGAATTTTTTCCTCAAACACATATGGCTTGTTAGCACTGTGCATCATTGGTGGTAGCTGTGTGCTGCAGGGACTTTTATTCAGTTTGTTTGATTCTGCGTCCTATGCTTGCACCAGTTCACACTGGTCTGCTGTGTGCTGTGCAGCTTTTCTAAATTATATATTATACTAGCTGTGAGCCCGATGCGATTGCATCGGGATTCTAGAACTGGTGTATAGTTTATTAAATTAGATTTTTAACTAATAATCCAATTATTCCATGATAGATGGCGGCCCAATTGTAAAGAATCGGGAGTGTAGCATGCATATATACATTATTCATTCAAATTTGACAATAATGCACATAACACATGATATGTATCTATCAACTACCAATGTTTGTATGGTACATGTCAGTGTAGTACATGTCATGATTCTAAGGCAAGGCTTTTCGTACAGATACTGGCACTGATGTTTTGTACAGATTACGTATATTCAATTAATATATGAATATTAATAATCTATGATTAAGCCAGTACATGTTTCCCCACCAACCACGGGAAGGTAGCCTTACAACTGGTGGGACCTACTCTACTCTACCCCTAATAATTAATAGTTAGACTCCTTTTAAAGCAGATATTTTTTGGCTATTTGCAGAAGGTGTAGAATAACCAAATACAATTTCTGCACTTTGCACCAAAGGACCTACCTACAGCTCACATTCAGCAAGTAACATGTAATGTATATGGAACTTGCAATTAGCTTGCAGTAAATACGGCAAGCACAGCTTTAACAGATTGACTAAATGCAACCACTAAAAATCAGAGCTAACTGTGATTTTGGCAGTTGAAACTGTTGAAAGCACATGTGCCGCAACTACTGCAAGTAAAGCACAAATTCCATTAACATTTCATGCAACTTACAGTAAGAGTGCTGTAGGTCACCATTAGACAGCAAGTGTCAAAATTGATGTGTTCACACTATAAATTCCACAAATAGCAGAATAAGTCAGATTTAAAATGAAAATGTCTATTCTTTCCCTATGTGTCTAAATATGTACCTATATGTATGTATGTATTTATATGTACAGAACACACTTCAAGATAGAGATGTGTGTGAACAGCTGTCCCACCCGTCTCTAATGCTGCCTTCAGACTTGCAGATGCATCTGCAGCATTTTGCAGATGCATCTGCATGCAGACAGTAAACCCTATCTTTATAATGGGACGCACAGTGTCTGCAGATGCTTCCAGACAGCCGAGCACACCCATTCACTCCTATATGTGATCTCTGCGCAGGCAGATGCTTGGGTACAGATCACAGACTCTCCTCCGCACAGGGACACGACATGTTGCATCCCTGGTGAGAGTGGGAGTGTGTGATTTGTATGCAGGCATCCGCCTGCGCACAGATTACATATAGGAGTAAATGTGTGTGCACGGCTGCCTGCAAGCATCTGCAGACACCGTGCGCCCCATTATAAAGATAGGGTCTACCGTCTGCATGCAGATGCTTGCAGATGCATTTTCAAAACGCTGCAGATGCATCTGCAAATCTGAAGGCAGCCTTAGCTGTTCACAAAAACCTCACCCTGTGTAAAAAGAAAATGAAATCTCGCAGCAGCTATCCTGCTGAAGCTTCAGGTTCTTATCACTAAATGCAAGCATTTAGATGATACACATCTACAATCTACTACAAAATGTGTGTTTATATACATATACAATGAAATTTAAAAAGAAAGTTTAAAAGCTAAAAAAGTAAGTACTATATATTTTAAATAACTATTTTATATCTAAAACCTATTTATAATATCTTTATAACGAAAGTAATATTTTTGGTATTTTTGTCTATTTCTATTCTTCGACATCTATAGCTAAATTAAATTATTGTAATATTTGTGTTTAATTAGAAAGTATGTATCTAAATAGAATATGTATGTAAATAATTGAAAGTAAAATATTTTTATACACTATATTTTTTGTGAAAAGTGAAACTAAGGACTATATTTCGTAAAGACCTATTTAATATCTAATAACTAATTATAATGTCTTTATCTAAAACTAAAGTAATTTGTTTGGTATTTTGGATTATTTCTATTGCTATACATCTATTTGTAAACTATTTTTTTATAATTTTTTTGGTCAATTCCTATACATCTATGGGTAAAGTAATTTTTTTTTTTTTTTTAGTACTATACATCTATGGCTAAACTATTTTATGGGAATATTTTTGTTTAATTAGAAAATAATTATGTATCTAAATGTAATATGCATATAAAGAATTTAAACTAAAATATTTCTATATACTATATTGTTATTGAAAATGAACACTAATGACTATATTTCTTAAATAACTATTGTATATATAATAACTAATTTTAATATCTTTTTGTATAACAAATAATATTTTATTTATTTATTTATTTTTTTTTCTATTGCTATACATCTATGGCTAAACTAATTTATTGTAATATTTGTATTTAATTAGAAAGTAAGTATGTATGTAAATCTAATATGTATCTAAAGAATTTAAAATAAAATATTATTAGAGAGAATATTTGTAGTAAAGAGTATTTCACTACTGGGCAGCAATTTGACTTGAATGGGTGTATCCAACACTTTCACCTTAACATTGCATCGTGTTTTCACTCGTGAAAAATCCACATATAACTGTCCAAGTCCAAAAACTGTTTGTGACAAAAAAATCCCTACTTTCTTCAGTGTATGGCCTTGGGATTTGTTGATGGTCATGGCAAAAGTAGACTTCACGGGAAATTGTTGACGTCTTAACTTGAAAGGTAAGGCAGTCTCTGATGGAGAAAAATAAATCTTTGGAATAAACACCACATTTCCTTCTGCAGACCCAGTAATGACTTTTGCTTGAATGAGATTGTCAAACAAAGTGATGACAATGAAGCGATTCCCATTGCAAAGACCTTTTATGCTGTTAAAGGTGTGCAAAAGCATGACAATGGTACCAATGTGTAATTTGAGGCGATGATAAGGCATTCCCATTGGTGTGAGTGAATTTAAAAATTCCACTGGATATTGGTCAGAATCTTCAGTCTGAATGGAATCATCACTAATGTACTCAGTGTATTCAGCAGCAATGCAATCCATAACCTGAGAGTTCACCATTTCCACATGGACATTTTTAGGACAAAGATTGTCATGTGATGCAGCAATGTGAATGCTTTCATTGTTATATATTACATTTATATACATGATGGAATATATCAAAAGAATTTAAAATAAAATATTTTTATAGACAATATTTTTTGTAAAGACTTTATCTGAAAGAGGTAGCAACTTTCCTTGAATGGGTGTATGCAGTACTTTCACCTTAACAATACATCTTCTTTTCACTCGTGAAAAAGCCACATATAATTGTCCATGTCCAAAAATGGGTTGTGAGGCAAAAAATCCCTACTTTCTCCAGTGTATGGCCTTGGGATTTGTTGATGGTCATGGCAAAAGTAGACTTTACGGTAAATTGTCGATGTGTTAACTTAAAAGGTAAGGCAGTCTCTGATGGAGATAAATCAATCCTTGGAATAAACACCACATTTCCTTTTGCAGACCCAGAACTGACTTTTGCTTGAATGAGATTGTCAAACAAAGTGATCACAATGAAGAAATTCCCATTGCAAAGACCTTTTATGCTGTTAAAGGTGCGCAAAAGCATGACAATGGTACCAATGTGTAATTTGAGGCGATGATAAGGCATTCCCATTGGTGTGAGTGAATTTAAAAATTCCACTGGATATTGGTCTGAATCTTCAGTCTGAATGGAATCATCACTAATATACTCAGTGTATTCACCAGCAATGCAATCCATAACCTGAGAGTTCACCATTTCCACATGGACATTTTTAGGACAAAGATTGTCATGTGATGCAGCAATGTGAATGCTTTCATTGTTATATCCATCATGTATGTAAATGTGATATATATCTATAAGAATATTTTATTTTAAATTCTTTAGAGAATATTTTTTGTAAAGACTTTTTCAGAATGAGGCAGCAACTTTCCTTGAATGGGTGTATGCAGTACTTTCACCTTAACAATACATCTTCTTTTCACTCATGAAAAAGCCACATATAACTGTCCATGTCCAAAAATGAATTGTGGGGCAAAAAATCCCTACTTTCTCCAGTGTTTGGCCTTGGGATTTGTTGATGGTCATGGGAAAAGTAGACTTCACGGTAAATTGTCGATGTGTTAACTTAAAATGTAAGGCAGTCTATGATGGAGATAAATCAATCCTTGAAATAAACACCACAATTCCTTCTGCAGACCCAGAACTGACTTTTGCTTGAATGAGATTGTCAAACAAAGTGATCACAATGAAGCGATTGCCATTGCAAAGACCTTTTATGCTGTTAAAGGTGTGCAAAAGCATGACAATGGTACCAATGTGTAATTTGAGGCGATGATAAGGCATTCCCATTGGTGTGAGTGAATTTAAAAATTCCACTGGATATTGGTCTGAATCTTCAGTCTGAATGGAATCATCACTAATGTACTTAGTGTATTCACCAGCAATGCAATCCATAACCTGAGAGTTCACCATTTCCACATGGACATTTTTAGGGCAAATATTGTCATGTGATGCAGCAATGTGAATGCTTTCATTGTTATATCCATCATGTATGTAAGTGTAATATATATCTAAAGAATTTAAGATAAAATATTCTTATAGACAATATTTTTTGTAAAGACTTTTTCAGAATTAGGCACCAACTTTCCTTGAATGGGTGTATCCAGCACTTTCACCTTAACATTACATCTTCTTTTCACTCGTGAAAAAGCCACATATAACTGTCCATGTCCAAAAACGGGTTCTGGCAAAAAAATCCCTACTTTCTCCAGTGTTTGGCCTTGGGATTTGTTGATGGTCATGGCAAAAGCAGGCTTCAAGGAAATTGTCGACGTCTTAACTTGAAAGGTAATCCAGTCTCTGATGGAGATAAATCAATCCTTGGAATAAACACCACATTTCCTTCGGCAGACCCAGTAATGACTTTTGCTTGAATCAGATTGTCAAACAAAGCAATGACAATCAAGCGAGTCCCATTGCAAAGACCTTTTCTGCTGTTAAAGTTGCGCAAAAGCATGACAATGGTGCCGATTTTTAATTTGAGGCGATGAGAAGGCATTCCCGTTGGTGTGAATGAATTCAAAAATTCCACTGGATATTGATCTGGATCTTCAGTCTCATCAGGATCAATGGAATCATCACTAATGTATTCAGTGTATTCACCAGCAATGCAATCCATGACCTTAGAGTTCACCATATCCACATGGTCATTTTTAGGGCAAAGAATGGCATGTGATGCAGCAATCTGAATGCTTTCATTGTTATCTACATCAATGACAATGTTTTCACCAAATATAGCAAGAATGATTGAGCCAGTGCAGATCATGTCTTGTGGGATTTCAATGGTATCATCTCCAAGGTTGAAATCATTGGACAATTCACCATTTCCCAGTTGAAGTAACCAACGGCTATAATCAGGATCAATGGAGCGCATATTGTTGAAGAGTGGCAATTGAGTGAAAAGCTGCCATTGTCGTGAGTATTTAATACAACTCTCTATAATGTCAGTTCTTGTACCATGTGGGATGATAGGCAGACACTGTCGAAAGTCTCCTCCCAGAACAATGACTTTCCCTCCAAAAGGTGTTGTATTTTTCTTGGAGATATCTGTTGTCATGACATCCCGTAAAAGTTGATCAATCACATGCAATGCATATTTAGATAACAGAGTGGACTCGTCAATAATGAAAAGTTTGGTACTTTTCAAATGTTGTGCAGCATCTGTATCATTTTTAATCCTTGAAACGGAAGTTTCATTGATTGGAATTGGTATTCCGTAAAGTGAATGGATGGTTCTTCCTCCTTGCAGTAAGTTAGCTGCAATCCCTGTACTGGCTGCAGGTGAGACAATTTCGCCTTCTCCTCTTAGTTCATGAATTAATAAATCATACAGATATGTTTTGACCACTGCCACCTGGACCGTCAATGAAAAAGCACTTAGGTTGTCCACTTCTATCGTGTAAAGCTTGATTGATCGCATCATAGGCCAAAAGTTGGTGGTCATTTAAAGTAGCTTTCATTTGCTGAGCTCTTCTTAACTCATCATCCTTGTTGTATAGGGAGCGATGTATGGCTTTCTTTTTGGTCGTGGTAGATTAAAATCAGTAAAAGTTTTGCCATGAAATTTTAGAATAGTTTGGACATCAGTCATAGCATATCCTTCACAATTCTCACACTCCTCAGTGTTGGAGTGATATGCATGGCAGTAGTCTTGGATAAAGTCTTGTTTAAATTCTTTCCACAACTCCAATGGATGAGCTGGAGGACCAAAAATACATATATATGCGAACATATCACGAAGCTGTGCAGGCATGTTGAGAACACAGGCATCCAATAAAGTATTTCTCCAAACAGTGTCATCGAAGAGCAATCCAAGAGCTAATGCTGCCTCTTTGAAAGTTGGGTATGTCACTTCATTAACAGTCTTAATGTTGTCAAAACTTGTTGCTCCTTTGACATGCAGTAACAACAACCTAAATAGTACCGTTCTTGATCTTTCATACTAACAGTATACATTCTTCCAATCACTGAAGAACCTCCTCGCTTTCTAACTTCCCATGCACCTTTTTCCAAACATAGTGCTCTGGAATTTGGCGGTAGAAGTAATCATGAGCATGGGGTCATTCTCATTCAGCTCAAAGTAGCCCATCAGAGTAGATTTTCTGTGCATTGTGAACTGATGTCGTCAACAGAGTCATCCTCATGAAAATAAAGCGGTTGAGAATGTGGGAGATGTACGGCCAGGCGAATAATGGAGTGCGATTGTCTATGCATCGGGTAAGCAAATATTCGCCAAGCTGCCTCCGGTGCACTCACGTATCTTGAATCCATGAATTGATGTGTTTCATCATGGTGAATATTGGTTTGGCAAATTTCAAGATTGGCTTTATCATGTCCTTTGTAGACATATTTGAATAGGTATTTTACACTTTGAATGGAAGCACATACCTCAACATTAATATGACACTTGTATGTTAATAGTAGGTAAGGGTTATAGGGAACAACCCAAGAATTATCAATCATCTTTGAACGGATTTGAAAGGATGATCCTTCCTTTCTTTGATAAGTAGGGTATGCATCCTTAGCTATGAGTGTTCTTGGTTGGAAATCTTTAGGAAAACCTTTCTTACACTTGCCAAGATCCATACATGGAGAATTGGGGTTGTGTTGACCACAGGGTCCATGAATCATGTGTTGCATCACAATGTCATGGAGCAGAGGGTATTCTTCTGGATCAGGGATTTCAGCCAAAACTATATTATCCACTTCAACCTCAGTTCTTAGTTTGGATTTGCTATCCAGAATGATCAAAATATGAGCGTGTGGTAGGCCACGCTTTTGGAATTCAATCACATGAACCATTGCACAAACTTTGCCAAATAATCCAGTGTTAATTTCTTTTAATAGGGCTTCCAGTTTAATTCGGAAGACACGGGCCACTAAATCAGGTCTATGTTCCACACGCTGCCATGGCTCTAAATTGTTTGTAATCTCCCTCCATTTAGGATTACAGGTCATGGTTACAAAAAGATCTGGTCGTCCAAATTTAGTCACAATAGCCATGGCATCCTGATAGCGTTGCTGCATGTTTCTGGGACTGCCTTCAAAAGAAGATGGTAAAATGACCGTCTTGCCAATGGGAATACCTTTCTCAACAGATTGTTTCAGAAGATGTTCCTGGAGTACGCAATAATCCTCCACTTTTAAATCCTTTTGATGATGACGGATAAAATTTAAGCGATTAGCCTCGATTTTCACATACGCATCCACTAAGTACTGCTGTGTTAGTTTGCCACCATTCAGGACAGGATTGAACTGATTCCGTACAGACAGCAAATAGCAGTAATACTGGAGCTGTGTAACCCGGCGTTGACTCTTGCCTTGATGCTTGAGTCCCTCATGCCAGCCTTGTTCTCCATGAGGAAAAAATAAAGGATAGAGTAATGCATCTAAATTGCTGTGTAGAATACTGACTTGCTGTGTTTTTGGGGCCAAGGGGTTATTTGGATCAGGTTTCAAATGAATTAAAATGTCTCTATTGAATGGTGGCTCTCCATCAGCATTTTCAAAGACCACAGCAACTTCATTGGCAGTAGGATTGTTATAGCGTCTTGGGTCTTGGCCTCTCTCTTGTTTAATGGCCATGATAATATTTGGCATTTTTGTGCCATGTTCTACTGCCTTCTGTTCTTCTTCTAATTCAACTTGACGTAGCATTTTGTAGGCCGAAACAAAGGGATTAATATTATCCAATTGAATAGCAATGATACTCATTAAAGTAGGATTACATTTAACATTTTCTGGAGACTGTAGCCGTTGGTCTGTAGCGCTTAGAGTATCTAAAATGTACAGTTGTGCATATGCTGGAGTTTGATCTTGAGCAGGATGGAGTGTTCCAGTGCGATGATAAATTTGCCCATGAATACGAAAGCAGTATGGTCCATGTCCAGGAGGTAGAGAAACATGGGCACCCATGGAGGCAAAAGCAAAGGAACTATTAATGCTCCTTATATTCTCCATCAAATTTTGACTGTACTCACTCTCTCCTTTCAGCAGTCGTTGGAACACGTGCGGGTATTGAGGTAATGGTACCTTTACTTTTCCCTTGTGGCAACAAAGAGTAAACTGTTGATCTGATGGTCGTTCAGCAGTAAAATGTCGAGCCTCACAATGTTCACATATTACATTCATGAAACCACAGAAATGTTCTACAATAACATGATCCTGATCAATAAATCCCCTTTGATGTAGGAGAGGTGAATAGAATAAACGTAGAAATTTATTATGTAATCCTACATAAATGAGACGTGGAAGGGATGTAGATTCCAAACATTCAATAAATGAAGAAGTGGAATATATATTCCGTTCTGCCTGTTGCAATATAGAAGTGGAAGAAGAAGTTTGGCGTTCTTCACGACGTAATGTAGCCAAATGGGCCAAGTGGACTTGTCTAGATGTAGGAGATTCTGTATCTTGACGCATCTGTCTTTTCCTTTTAAGCCTCAAAATTTTACACTGTTTGCTGTATGGCGTCTCCTCAGCACAGTGTTTTCGTTTTGATGTGGCCTTGCGATGCAGTAAAGGATGTTCAGTTGTAGTTAAGATAGTAGAAGAGGTGGCAGCAGTCTGAGCATCAGACAAAGAGGTGGCAGCAGTCTGAGCATCAGACAAAGAGGTGGCAGCAGTCTGAGCATCAGACAAAGAGGTGGCAGCAGTCAGAGCATCAGATGAAGAGGTGGCAGCAGTCTGAGGATCAGACGAAGAGGTGGAAGCAGTCTGAGGATCAGACGGTTCTCCTGCAGGCATTAACTTTTTCTGTTTGCGTCGTTGAGGCAGAGGCATTGATTTTTTGCCTAATCGTTCTGTCCTTCCTTCTAAAGACTGTATTGAAAGGGGTGTTTTCAAAGCAGACTTTTCCTTGTCCAAGGGAAGTCGTCTTTCTTCAGAACTCTCCTCCACACCCTTCTTGCGCATACGCACAGACACCTTGCGAACCTTTCCTTTTTTGATTTCCATTGAGGTAATGGGAGGTGTTAAAGGCAGTTCACTTGGTAGAATGTCAGTACACGAAGAGGCTGGAGTAGCATCTGTGTCAGACGGTTCTTCAGTGACTGGAATGTTTGTTTGTTTGCATGTGGAACGCGCAGTCATGGCTCTTGTTTCCATTAGTTGGCTTGTTTTTTCAGAAGACACTTCCGAAATACGTGTATGTAAAGCAGTCTTCGCAGCATCCAACCGAAAACGTCTCAGTGGAGAAGAGAGTTTACCAAACCGTTTGAGTTTAGCAGCCTTAGCCCTATCTAACCGAATACGTCTCTCTGCAGAAGTCTCATTTGCAATACGTTTGGCGTAAGCAGCCTTAAGACGATCTAAGCGAATACGTCTCCTTTCTAAGGTCTCTTCAGCAAAGCGTTTTGCCTTAGCAGCCTTATCACTATCTAAGCGAAGACACCTCTCTTCTGAAGTCTCCTTTGCAGTACGTTTCGCCTTAGCAGCCTTACGCAGATGTAACCGAAGACGTTTCTCTTCCACACTCTCCTCTGCAATGCGTTTAGCTTTAGCAGCCTTATCTTGATCTAACCGACGGCGTCTCTCTTCCAAAGTCTCGTCTGCACGCTTCTTCTTAGGTGTAGATGCAGCCTCCTTGGCAAGAGTGATATTTTGTGTTGGAGAGCTCATCTTAGTAAGAATAAGCAGTGTTTGAAATCCAAAATGAGCTAGAGTGTGTTAGTTAAGGAACCAATGAATAATAACTGTGTAAACATACAAAAACAATAAAACAAAAGTATGTATTTCCAAAACCTGTTAGAATGAAATGATATACTTCTTTAAAGTAACAAACAAAGATGTAATGATGTTTACTGTATGGAATATTGAATGGAAATGAGTGTGTTAAAATTCATTAAAAACTGCCGTGAAGGCAAAACAAATGGATGTAATGGCCCTTTCCGATATGCGGTATGAAAGCAAATGTTCAACATTGTAATAAAAGCGTTAATACAACCAGGATGACGTCAATTTCTGCATAACCACCAGCAAGGTTGTTGTTGCATAAGGTGTTGAAAAATGGCACAGTTAGGGTTAATTTTTACCAAGAAGTGAAGGTTTTTGTATAATAGCAGAAGTAGTGATTTTTATTTTTGTTGGTGGAGTAGGGGAAAGAGCGGCCTTAACGTGAAGTATGAAATGGCAGAATGTGACAAAGCAGGGTGAAAAAAGAAATAAAGCAACTTGCGTATGAGATATTGAAAGAGGCAGGTCAATGTAAAAAGTAACGTAAATGCGGTGATGTAGTGTAATGTTACGCACTGCAGCCCTGGTGACAGGTATTGAGAAGTTGCATTTAAAATTTAAATCTTAGCCCATGTTATGGAAGTATGTAAATGTGCATATACAATGGACGTGTGAAAGGGGACCCAGTCAGAAATAGAGTGTAAAATATTAGGTATGTAAAAGCAGTTAATGTCTTACTGGGATGACAGGGACTTTGACATGAGCGTTAATTTCAAATAGCATCATAACCGTTGGAAAAACAGCATCTGGCACATGTGGCGCATAGCCACAGCATAACTGCAGGACCTGCAGGTGGTTACGTGAATCCCCATAGTCATTATAATCGCCATAATAGTCAGTATCTATTTATTTGCAGCAGGTGCAGCAATTGGTGTTTTGCAGTTGTGGCAGGTGCTGTATGGAAAAAAAATGGAGGGTGAGCGCGCTTTTTATGGTGGCGGGACCTGCGGCAAGTTCCCCTATACTTACAATGGGGATTAGCGGAACAACACCGCAAGTGCAGCAGTTATGCGGTGGCAATGCAGCAAACAGATCTGATGCTATTCTGTCAGCACTTCTGGCGCGATTTCAAATAACCGCTGATGTGAACTGGGCAGGTAGCATTACCACCAAACTGTTAAATATAAGACAGGTAGTAGTGCTACAGAGTAATGACTAAGAAAAATATTACAAATTAACATATAATGGGTTAAGGTACTCGTAACCGTGTGATGACTGACTCCAAACTCCAAAAAAAAATCAAAGAGCCTGTAAGAAGTTAATGTAGCATTGGCACGCATAAAAAATACTGGACGATTAATAAAAATAAAAATAGTATTAAAGTGTTTAGTAATGAAATGCCAGTAGTAGACCACATAGTGACGTAGACAGTGAATAGGCAAAACAATAGAAGACGTTAATGTACCACTTACATCCTATAAAATAGTGTGGATGATAAAATAAATTACAAATCGTATAGAACAGTTTAAATTGCAAAATGACATGAGTACAGCACCTAGTAACACAGTTAATGAATAGCAAACCGAAAGTAGGGGGTTAATGTAGCATTTTGAACCCTATAAAACATAGTGTCGGAAAACAAAATGGCAAATGGCATAGAAGAGGATAATGTATAAATGGCCTTAGTGGACCACATAGTGAGATAGCAAGTGCGGCAGAAATAGAATAGAACGGGTTAGTGTACAAATTGCCTTAGAGCCCTTTCACATCAGCTCTTTCGATAAAATTGCGGTAGATGGAGTGAAAAAAAAGCATCTGCTGCGATAGCCACATTAACATTGCACTTGCGGGGCGGTAGCGGTAATCCCTATAGAAAGCATAAGGGGCCTTGGGTCAGGTGGGGTTTTGCACTTGCGGCAAGTGTTGCCAGAAAAAAAAACGAACTTGCGGCACCTGCCGCAAGTGTTCCTATAGTTTCTATGGGGATTCCCGCAACAGCGCCGCAAGTGCAAGGTTTAATCGGCAATCGCAGCAGATGGTTTTTTTTAATCACTTGTGGGGTGAAGTTGTAAAATCGCAGATGTCCAGCACATAGTGACACAGTTATTGAATAGCAAACAGAATAGAAGGGGTTAATGTATGAGTTTAAACCCTATAAAATAGTCATGGTGCAACTAAAATAGAAAAGACATAGAAGAGGTTAATGTAAAAATGTCCTTAGTACAGCAGATAGTGAGATAGCAAGTGGAGCACTAATAGAATAGAATGGGTTAATCTAAAAAAGGGCGTAGTACAGCACATAGTGAGATAGGCAGTGTAGCAGTAATAGAATAGAAAGGGTTAATAATAAAATGGCCAGAGTACAGCACATAGTGAGATAGGCAGTGTAGCACTAATAGAATAGAAAGGGTTAATATAAAAATGGCCGTAGTACAGCACATAGTGAGATAGGCAGTGTAGCACTAATAGAATAGAAAGGGTTAATATTAAAATGGCCGTAGTACAGCACATAGTGAGATAGGCAGTGTAGCACTAATAGAATAGAAGGGTTAATATAAAAATGGCCGTAGTACAGCACATAGTGAGATAGGCAGTGTAGCACTAATAGAATAGAAAGGGTTAATATTAAAATGGCCGTAGTACAGCACATAGTGAGATAGGCAGTGTAGCACTAATAGAATAGAAGGGTTAATATTAAAATGGCCGTAGTACAGCACATAGTGAGATAGGCAGTGTAGCACTAATAGAATAGAAGGGTTAATATTAAAAATGGCCGTAGTACAGCAATAGTGAGATAGGCAGTGTACACTAATAGAATAGAAAGGTTATATTAAAATGGCCGTAGTACAGCCATAGTGAAAGCATGTAGCACTAATAGAATAGAAGGGGTTAATATAAAAAAGGCCGTAGTACAGCACATAGTGAGATAGGCAGCGTAGCACGAATAGAATAGAAAGGGTTAATATTAAAATGGCTGTAGTACAGCACATAGTGAGATAGGCAGTGTAGCACTAATAGAATAGAAGTGGTTAATTAAAAAATGGCCGTAGTACAGCACATAGTGAGATAGGCAGTGTAGCACTAATAGAATAGAAGGGGTTAATATAAAAAAGGCCGTAGTACAGCACATAGTGAGATAGGTAGCGTAGCACTAATAGAATAAAAGGGTTAATATTAAAATGGCCGTAGTACAGCACATAGTGAGATAGGCAGTGTAGCACTAATAGAATAGAAGGGGTTAATTAAAAAATGGCCGTAGTAGAGCACATAGTGAGATACGCAGTGTAGGAGTAATAGAAAAGAAAGGGTTAATATAAAAATGGCCTTAGTACAGCAGATAGTGAGATAGGCAGTGTGGCACTAATAGAATAGAAAGGGTTAATATAAAAATGGCCTTAGTACTGCACATAGTGAGATAGCAAGTGGAGCAGTAATAGAATAGAAGGGGTTAATATAGTATGAAAAAAAGAGGGCACGATGGTGAAATGTAGCTGATATTTAATTAGTATAAAGAAGGGGTTAATATAAGCCTAGGCATTAGGAATATATAGTCTGATGTGAGATTGTACTGTGAAAACAGCTTTTTCCCTTTTACAGTGTTAACAAATTCAAATTTCGCGCTCTAAGATGGCGGACGCGAAAAGTTAATTCATAAAATGGCGGTAGACTTCAGCCGCGGTGTGATTGGGCAGCGAAAACTTCATAAACATGGCGCCGTGAATCCGGTTGGTCGGCGCTATTGTGTGAAGATGCCGCTGCCCAATCACAACTCAGCGGGGCGGAGCTACAGACTTCCAGCCGGCCGAACAGCATATCCGAAAATCGCACCAGGCGCGCGGCAAGAAAAGTTGCGAAGTCCCCGGTGTGCGCTGACCAATCGGAATCAAAGCGCCATAAACAACAACCAATCACAATCGCGCCTCATTTCTCAATGGATGTCTATGGGAAGTCGGCATCCAATGAGAATCGCGGCGCGAATTGTGAAAATGCACGGAACTTTCCTTGCCGAGCGCCTGGTTCGATTTTCGGACACGGCGTTCGGGAGACTGGAAGTCTATAGCTCCGCCCCGCTGAATTGTGATAGGACAGCGGCATGTTCACACAATAGCGCCGACCAACCGGATTAACGGCGCCATGTGTATGAATTTCCGCTGGCCAATCACACCGCGGCTGGCGTGTAGCAGCATTTTATGAATGAACATTTCGCGTCCGCCATATTACAGCGGCGAGTTGTACGGTCGGCGCCTGAATGCGTGTTCGGACACAGCGGTCTCATAGACCACGGAGGCCGCTAGAAGCGCCGAAGTTTGCGCTTGTAGCGCAGAAGTCGGCGCTTGCAGCGGGGAAGTGTCCGAACAGTGGCGGACGCTCCATGCAGCGGCGATTGGCGCTGCATGGCGCAAAATAGTAAAAGTGGTGAAAAAAAAAGATAGTAAAAGAGGTGAAAATAAAAACTCCACATCAGGACTATAGGCTCTGATGTGAAAAGGTAGATTGTCCAAAGGATATCTTAGCTGATCAATGGTAGATCCCGATCCGGCGCTTGCTTCCCGACGTCCCGCACGAAGGATGGATATCTCGGCTCAAATGTAGTCGAACAGACGGTCCAGCGGTAGCTTCTCGTTGTCCTTGAAAGACCCTCACGAAGGATGGATTTCTTGGCAGAAATATACTCCAACAGATAGTCCAGCGATAGGTTCTCGTTCTCCCACAAAGAGGATTCAAAGAGGTTGAAGATTCAAAATTGCCGCTATAAATAAGCGGGCTTATCTGATTGGAGGGCGGCAACTTCAGAAAGCTGGCGCCATGAATGTGATTGGTCGCTATGTATTTTCAAAAAAGGCGCGGCGATTGTGATTGGACGGCGCCTTCCTATAGAGATAGATAGAATAGATAGACAAAGGAGGCGATTTTCAGGCCGAGCCCCTGGTTCTATTTCCGGCCAGGCGACTCGGCTCAGAAAGCATCATTCGACGGGGCCGGAAACTGGCAATCAGCGATTCGCGGCGATAGGTAGCGTATTACCAACGACTCGCAATCATTGCGACTCGTTGGTAAGACGCGACCAATGTCCACGAACCGCTGAATGCGAGTTTGCGGCCCCGTGGAACGACGAAAAAGAGCCGACTCCCGTGACCGAAAATAGACGCAGGGGCTCGGCAATAAATGGCGAGACACCGCTATGTATGTGAATAGGAAGTGAGGTGCTCTTTTCATTGGGCGGTAATTCGAGCTGACTTCCTATAGACATACATTAGCGGTATGTCGAAAAATATATGGCCGGCCTTGTGGTTGTATTTTCGGACACGTGGGTAGGATATTTTCGGTAAAAAATTTTTTTATTTGTGTATGTATGTATGTTGATTTTTATGTATTATTAAATGTATATTTGTAAATAAATATAGGTAGGTAGATAGATCATAAAAACAATCCAAAATAAAAATAAAACTTTTTTTTTTTATTTGTTTATTATTAATTTTAATTGAATTATGTATAATTTTTTATTATGTTTGTTATAATTTTTTAATAATTTTTTAATTATTTTTTTATTATTAAATGTATTATTTAGGCTGAGACAGAGTTTTAATTCAGGTCCGCTGAAATTTTATTATTTTTTAATATTTTTTAATTATTTTTTTTATTATTAAATTTATTATTTAGACTGAGACAGAGTTTTCATTCAGGTCCGCTGAAATTTTATTATTTTTTAAATATTTTTTAATTATTTTTTTTATTATTAAATTTATTATTTAGACTGAGACAGAGTTTTCATTCAGGTCCGCTGAAATTTTATTATTTTTTAAATATTTTTTAATTATTTTTTTTATTATTAAATTTATTATTTAGACTGAGACAGAGTTTTCATTCAGGTCCGCTGAAATTTTATTATTTTTTAAATATTTTTTAATTATTTTTTTTATTATTAAATTTATTATTTAGACTGAGAGAGAGTTTTCATTCAGGTCCGCTGAAATTTTATTATTTTTTAATTATTTTTTAATTATTTTTTTTTATTATTAAATTTATTATTTAGACTGAGAGACAGTTTTCAATCAGGTCCGCTGAAATTTTATTATTTTTAAATTATTTTTTAATTATTTTTTTTTATTATTAAATTTATTATTTAGACTGAGAGATAGTTTTCATTCAGGTCCGCTGAAATTTTATTATTTTTAAATTATTTTTAAATTATTTTTTTTATTATTAAATTTATTATTTAGACTGAGAGACAGTTTTCATTCAGGTCCGCTGAAATTTTATTATTTTTTAATTATTTTTTAATTATTTTTTTTATTATTAAATTTATTATTTAGACTGAGAGATAGTTTTCATTCAGGTCCGCTGAAATTTTATTATTTTTTAAATTGTTTTTTAATTATTTTTTTTATTATTAAATTTATTATTTAGACTGAGACAGAGTTTTCATTCAGGTCCGCTGAAATTTTATTATTTTTTAAATATTTTTTAATTATTTTTTTTATTATTAAATTTATTATTTAGACTGAGACAGAGTTTTCATTCAGGTCCGCTGAAATTTTATTATTTTTTAAATATTTTTAAATTATTTTTTTTATTATTAAATTTATTATTTAGACTGAGAGACAGTTTTCATTCAGGTCCGCTGAAATTTTATTATTTTTTAATTATTTTTTAATTATTTTTTTATTATTAAATTTATTATTTAGACTGAGAGATAGTTTTCATTCAGGTCCGCTGAAATTTTATTATTTTTTAATTATTTTTTAATTATTTTTTTTATTATTAAATTTATTATTTAGACTGAGACAGAGTTTTCATTCAGGTCCGCTGAAATTTTATTATTTTTTAAATATTTTTAAATTATTTTTTTATTATTAAATTTATTATTTAGACTGAGAGACAGTTTTCATTCAGGTCCGCTGAAATTTTATTATTTTTTAATTATTTTTTAATTATTTTTTTTATTATTAAATTTATTATTTAGACTGAGAGATAGTTTTCATTCAGGTCCGCTGAAATTTTATTATTTTTTAATTATTTTTTAATTATTTTTTTTATTATTAAATTTATTATTTAGACTGAGAGAGAGTTTTCATTCAGGTCCGCTGAAATTGTATTATTTTTTAATTATTTTTTAATTTGTTTTTTTATTATTAAATTTATTATTTAGACTGAGAGATAGTTTTCATTCAGGTCCGCTGAAATTTTATTATTTTTTAATTATTTTTTAATTATTTTTTTTATTATTAAATTAATGTGTTCGCATTGAAATACATTAGCGGTGTGTCGGCGATTTTATGGCCGCCAAGCTGGTTATATTTGTCGGCCCTAAAATCGCGGAGACACCGCTAATGCATGTCTATGGGCAGTGAGCTCGAAATCTGATTGGTCTGCGTCCAATCCGAAATCAAGCGGACTGCCCATAGAGATGCATTAGCGGTGTGTCGGCGATTTTAGGGCCGACAAACAGAACCAGGTGGCCGGGCATAAAATCGGCGACACACCGGTAATGTATGTCAATGGGAAATGAGGGACTCTTCTGATTGGCTGAGGGCAGTAAAGAGCGACCAATCAGAAGAGCCCCAGACATGTCATTGACATAGAATGGTGGATTTGTCGCCCATTCTATGTGAATGATAAGTGAAGAGGACGTAGGAGCTGGAAAGAAGACAGAAGATCCCCGGGGCCGGAAGAAGAGGCGGAGATGGGGGAAAGAAGAGAGAAGACCCCCGGGGCCGGAGGAAGAGGACTTGTGTATCGGACGGACGATCAGATGACTAAGAAGGCATGTGAGTGATCGACGGGGAGGTTAGGGTAGGGGACGGCGAGGGCTTCGGGTGTAGGGCTGTAGGTGTTAGCGACAGCGGCGGGAGCTTAGGAGGCGGCGGGGGTTATAGGGTAGGGGGTTAGGTGCGACGGGGCTTACGGGGTAGGGGCATAGGTGCGGCGGGTCGGGGCTTAGGGTGTAGGGGTGCGGGGGTGTTAGCGACAGCGGCGGGCATAGGTGGGGCGGGTCGGGGCTTAGGGTGTAGGGGTGCGGCGGTGTTAGCGACAGCGGCGGGCATAGGTTGGGGCGGATCGTGGCTTAGGGTGTAGGGGTGCGGCGGTGTTAGCGACAGCGGCGGGCATAGGTGGGGCGGGTCGGGCTTAGGGTTTAGGGGTGCGGCGGTGTTAGCGACAGCGGCGGGCATAGGTGGGGCGGGTCGGGGCTTAGGGTGTAGGGGTGTCGGCGGTGTTAGCGACAGCGGCGGGCATAGATGCGGCGGATCGGGGCTTAGGGTTTAGGGGTGCGGCGGTGTTAGCGACAGCGGCGGGCATAGATGCGGCGGGTCGGGGCTTAGGGTTTAGGGGTGCGGCGGTGTTAGCGACAGCGGCGGCATAGGTGGGGCGGGTCGGGGCTTAGGATTTAGGGGTGCGGCGGTGTTAGCGACAGCGGCGGGCATAGGTGGGGCGGGTCGGGGCTTAGGGGTTAGGGGTGCGGCGGTGTTAGCGACAGCGGCGGGCATAGGTGGGGCGGGTCGGGCTTAGGGTTTAGGGGCGCGGCGGTGTTAGCGACAGCAGCGGGCATAGATGCGGCGGGTTGGGGCTTAGGGTGTAGGGGTGCGGCGGTGTTAGCGACAGCAGCGGGCATAGGTGGGGCGGGTCGGGGCTTAGGGTTTAGGGGTGCGGCGGTGTTAGCGACAGCGGGGGCATAGGTGGGGCGGGTCGGGGCTTAGGGTGTAGGGGTGCGGCGGTGTTAGCGACAGCGGCGGGCATAGGTGGGGCGGGTCGGGCTTAGGGTTTAGGGGTGCGGCGGTGTTAGCGACCGCGGCGGGCATAGGTGCGGCGGTCGGGGCTTTGCGGCGGGAGCTGTAGTGTACAGCGCGATGGTATACTACAGTCCCATGGCGCTTATGGGCATGGGACTGTAGTATACTATAGCGGTGTAGAGTACAGCAGCGGCGTGGTAGTGTGTTTAGAGCGGCAGGGGGTTGTAGTGTACAGCGCGATGGTATACTACAGTCCCATGGCGCTGGGCATGGGACTGTAGTATACTATAGCGGTGTAGACTACAGTAGTATGGGCTTCTGTGGCTTGCTTTGTTTGCGACTCACAATGCCCGCTTCGCGGGCATTGCTTCGCAAATCTGCAACGACTCGCAATGCCCGCTTTGCGGGCATTGCTTCGGGAGTCGCCGTGTCCACTACGCGGCCACGGACAGAGTCCAGGAGATGAAACCTGGACTCGCTAACAAAGCCACCGGAAGTTGCGCCGCTCCGACGGAAGTCGCTACGGCAATTATATAATAGATGGAGTTGCAGACTCCTTTGCTGCAATGTAATTTGCACCCTCATTAAACCTACAGGTGATGGAGGGTATAGATGGTGCCTGCCCACGAGAGGAGGGGGGTGGACAAGGAGGGCAGGGATGTCAGATAGGGCTCATCATCCCTGGAGTCACTTTGTCGTAGTTGATGAGCAAGCAGACATTGGCCAATGTATGTACTAAGAACTCCAGATTAAAAGATAAGATTATTGAGTTTTTTGAAAAAACGTAAGTTTTTGAATTTTTTCCTCAAATATATATGGCTTGTTAGCACTGTGCATCATTGGTGGTAGCTGTGTGCTGCAGGGACTTTTATTCAGTTTATTATCTATCTATCTATCTATCTATCTATCTATCTATATCTATCTATCTACTATACTATTGTATATCTATCTATCTATCTATAATCTATCTATCTATATCTATCTATATCTATCTATCTATGTCTATCTATCTATCTATCAATATCTATATGTATATCTATATATATGTATCTATCTATCTATGTATCTATCTATATCTATATATCTATATGTATATCTATCTATCTATCTATATCTATCTATATCTATCTATCTCTATATGTATATCTATATATCTATATGTATCTATCTATCTATCTATATCTATCTATATGTATCTATCTATCTATCTAAAAAAAATTTGTGCCAAGTTCATGGCCCTATCAAATAAGTATGCAATGGAAGTCATGCTACTTAATATGGAGCATATACAGCTTGAAGTTACTAAATTGAAGGATATTATTAAAGAGACAGAAAATGAACTTTCGAGTATTATAAAGGAGGAAGAATTTTTAAAGTTCAAAGATTCTATAAAAATTAAGTTAGATAAACAGAAGAGAGACACTGAAGAAACAAAAAGACAAAAATGGGCTCGAGATACTGAGGATTACCGTGTAGGACTGGTGTATAACTGGCAAAGAGATGGCCATAATAAGTGGCAAAGAAGAGGTTATTTTAAACACTTTTCTCATAACAAAATGGAAAAATCTGTTTTTGGTAATAAACTGTCTAACCTTAATTTGTGCAGACCACGGACAAAACCTAGAAGAAGAAGAGGAGGGTGGAAACAACATCGCCAGCAGAAAAAAGAAAGAAAAACCAAAGGGACAACAGTTCAAAGGGAACCGAAAGAAGGATCACAGCTAATTGTCAACCTGTCGGGTAAAGAACTTTCACCTAGCCAAACTGAAATCTTGGAAAAAGGGTTATCTTATTGTATGTCTACGCATGTAAATTGGTTTGTAGTGGAGAAAGAAATGCAACAATTTTTTAGAAGTATTCGGCTTAAATATCATTTCCATGATAGGAATGTGATTAAGGGGCAACCAACTAGTGAATTAGATTTAAAAAGATTGGGCATTCAGCGTAGAAGTGACTTCACACCCAATGATGATATTCCCATAATAGAAGCCTTTGAGCTAGCAGTCAAGCAGGAAGTAAAAATTTTGAGAGAGAACACCAAAAAGGACTTGGTAAGACCAAATGTAACAAGAGAGCAGCACCAAGCTGTACAGGAACTTGTCCATGATGGCGGTTTGATAATCAAACCAGCAGACAAAGGTGGAGCAACCGTCATCATGGACAAGGATACCTATCTAAAAGAGGTATATAGGCAATTAGATGACAATCAGGTATATAAAAAACTACATAATGATCCCAAATTTGAAATTCAAAGGAATATTCAAAAAATACTTAATACCGCGCTAATAGGAGGAACTATTGATCAAAACTTACATGACTTCCTACTTGAAAAAAATCCAGTTACACCAGTTTTATATCTGGTTCCTAAAATCCATAAATCACTAGTTGATCCACCAGGAAGACCCATTGTGGCAGGAATAAATTCAATATTCTATAACATTGAATTTTTCTTGAGAAAGTCATGAGTCCTTTTGCAAATGAGGGAAAATCATATATTAAAGACACGGGACACTTCCTAGAAAATCTAGTGAGGTATAAGGAGCAAACCAAATTTATGGGGATTAATGAATATATACTAGTTTCGTTCGATGTAACATCACTATATACGTCAATTAGACATGAAATGGGAATCAGAGTAATTGCAGAATTCTTAAAAACTACTGAATACACTGATCCATGTAAACAATTGATCATAGACTTGCTGGAAGTAGTTCTCAAACAAAATTATTTCATGTTTGGAGATGATTTCTTCCTACAATTGATGGGCACCGCTATGGGTGCCCGTATGGCATGCTCATATGCGGGGGCAGTTATGGTCTATTTGGAGGAGAGTAGCGTCTACACATCCCACCACTTCTCCCATGTAGAGAGGTGGTGGAGATATGTGGACGATATTTTCATCATATGGAAGGGAAGTGAAGAAGATCTTTTGTCGTTTTATAATTACATGAATACCATAGATGAGACAATAAAATTCACAGAGGTACATTCCACAACAGAGATGCAATTTTTGGATGTCAAAGTTTTTTTAAAAGAGGGCCAAATTGAAACAACACTCTTCACAAAGGCCACTGATAAAAACAAGCTTCTCCACTACACCAGTAGCCATCCAAATAGTCTCAAAAAAGCAATTCCATTGGGACAGATGATTAGGGTAAATCGAGTAGCGAGCAATGAGGAAGACAAACACCTTGAAATAGAGAAGTTACTTGAGAAGTTCAGGCAAAGGGGATACCCGAATGCTATCCTTAAACAACAAAAAAACAAATTAGCATGTACGGTAGTTAAAAAGAATAAAATAACAAAAAGGATCCCTCTAACGTTAACATATGGAGAAGAAACAAGAAATATAGTGAACATAGTTCAGAAACATTGGAGCATGTTGGAAAAATGTTTACCTCAAATTGAGGAATATAAGAGCCCACCTTTGGTATCATATAAGAAAGGGAAAAATTTAAAGGACCTACTGGTCAGATCTGACATTGGCACAATGAAAATAGGCAGACAGCTTACATTAACAGGAGAAAAGAGAACTGGGTGTTATCCCTGTGTGAGTTGTATCAACTGCACGTTTATGATCAAAGGAAACAAATTTTGCCACCCAAAAACAGGAATTGAATACCAAATTAAGCATTTTTTAACTTGTAATTCCGATCACGTCATATACCTCTTGGAGTGCCCTTGCCATTTGTGGTACATAGGGGAAACCACGCTGGATTTTAAAATAAGAATTAGTCACCACCGTTACACGATACGTAAAAAAATCATGAATTTACCAGTGTCCAAGCATTTTTCTGAAGCTAATCATAAGGAAAAGGACCTAAAATTTAGACTAATTGACACAGTGCCAATGCCCAGAAGAGGTGGAGATAGGGTTAAGTTATTAAGGATCAAAGAATTGGAATGGATTCATAGGTTGCAAACACTAAAGCCGGAGGGACTCAATGTTGATTTTAAATTACATACAGCACTTTAAAGACTGGATCTCATTTAAAACTCTGTGTATTTTAGCCACTTTAATGCACTGTCACTAAATGTAAAAGTATTGTAGTCCTGATATGATTTTGTACAAGTATAATTGATCTAATTTATTTTTCACTGTTATATTTCTATCCTTTTGTACATAGGAAAGAATCATGAAGAATGGGACACTTGCACACTGGGTGCCTGCAAATAACCATATATTTGTGGAAAGATTACACTAATCACAGCATAACATTAGAGATAAAATTTCCCCCTATGTACACTAAAAAATCTTTTAAGATAATTATCGCACATTTATTGCACTTATTAATCTAATGCACTAAAAATGCACTTTATATATATAAATAAAAAAGAATAATAAATATATTTAAAAAATTTTTTTCTCTACTTGTTGCCTTATTGATGGAATATTGAATTGTCATAAAATAACACCAATGGCTGAAGTATACTTGAATGTGGGGAGTCCATGGTTTTCCTTGGGCAGGTGGTGCAAAGGGATTTAATGCCCTGGACACCGTACTGACAGGGGAGTGCTACAACCCTGAAATGGGATGCGCTCTTAACTGGGAACCCAATACATTACATACATAAAAGAGCCATGGTGTATGATACAGATCAAACATCCCCAAAATCCTCCTGTATAGGAAATTTGAGGCAAAGGTTTGAGAGAAAAATACTAAGGAAAAATTGAGAACATAAGAATAATAGTAAAATTGACACTGTCACTTTAAAAAGAAACTGTAATGACAATTCACTGAATTCACTTAATAACACTATTTATAGGTTAAACTTGGTGAGTAAAACACATATGAGGCAGATCTAATGATCTTTTAATGTAATTTTATCAATCTATAACAAGCACATAGACATAGGAAGGGAAGATTTAGTAACGCGCACGGCCAGACGCTGTAATTGTACAGCGCATGCGCGAGTCGGCCAAGATGGCGCTGGAAGCGATTCCGGTTACGTTCTGTAACCAGGGACGCGCATAGCATACACGCATGCGCGAAAACATGTAAACAACGCCGTAATGGCGGCGCGCAGCTGAGAAGCAACCGCACATGGCGATTAACACGCTGGGCTAGTACACCACAATAATTATACATAATTAAGCGGGCACCTGGACTGCATTGGACCTTGTTCATGAAACTAACTGTAAGTAGAGAGATCTATACTGTATAAATATAGTTGGTAACTACAGGAGTATGTACTAAAATCACTGAGTAAGATGTAACACTAATGTAAGTTATTGATGCACTGTAAAATGATTGTAAAGGTTTTAATTGAATAATAAGTTCTGACATAGGAGGATGTATAAAATCCCCAGCATTTGCCTAAAGTGACTGCTGGAAGAAGGTCTAAGGACCGAAACGTCGCCTTGATACCTGAAGGCCATTAAAGGCAATTTAATACCTCAAATCTGAGTGCTGCAGCCTTTTTGCAAATTTGTCTAGTATAGGTGGTTAGACACCACCTTCCAGGACTGACAAGCACCAAGCATATTGCTAAATAGGAACCGCTGCTCAATCTTTTCCTTTTTACTACTATCTATCTATCTATCTATCTATCTATATCTATCTTTATATCTATCTATATCTATCTATATTATCTATCTATCTATCTATCTATCTATCTATATCTATCTTTCTTTCTATCTATCTATATCTATCTATATCTATCTATATCTATCTATCTATATATATATGTATATCTATATCTATCTATCTATCTATCTATCTATCTATATCTATCTATCTATATCTATCTTTCTTTCTATCTCTATCTATATCTATCTATCTATCTATCTATATCTATATGTATATCTATATATCTATATCTTTCTATCTATCTATCTATCTATCTATCTAGCTATATCTATCTATCTATCTATCTATCTATCTATATGTATATCTATATATCTATATCTATCTATCTATCTATCTATCTCTATATCTATCTTTCTATCTATCTATATCTATCTATATCTATATGTATATCTATATATCTATATGTATCTATCTATCTATATCTATCTATCTATATCTATATCTAAATCAAGGAAAACAGGCAGCACTCCAGTTCAGGTGAATAAAGGGTCTGTTTCTTATTCAGAGCCCATGTGGCACGACGTTTCGGTGCACTAGGCACCTTTCTCAAGTACAGAGTGCAGGCATACACAGTGGGTTTATATAGCTCACAAATTTACATAATTAACATTAATTCATTAAGACAATAACGATAAAACATCCATAAAATCATTATTGATTTGTGTACAAATAAACTGACATATACATATATAAAGTGCAATCATATAGGTGCTATTAGTGCATATAAAAGTGCTGTTTTCCTTGATTTATTTGAATTGGTTTGGACACTAATACACAGGACTTGCACCGCGGATGAGTATATTATTGTGCTGTTCCATTTTCTCTTTTTATATCTATATCTATCTATCTATCTATCTATATCTATCTATATCTATATCTATCTATCTATCTATCTATATCTATCTATATCTCTATCTATTTATATCTCTATCTATCTATATCTATCTATATCTATCGAAGCGGCCATTGTGAGCCGTTGCAGGGGCGAGTCTCCCGCTACGGCGACGACCGACAAGCGCCGAGCGCTGTGGCCGAAAATAGAACCAAGGGCCCGGCCATAAATTCCTCTAAACACCGCTATGTATCTCAATGGGAAGTGAGGCGCTATGCTCATTGGTCGCTGTGTGCAGCGCCGACCAATCAGCATAGCGCCTCAGTTAAGCGGGAAATTTGAAACTCAAAGTCCTCCATTATATCTCTATGGGAAGTGAGGCGCTATTCTCATTGGTCTCTCTCTCTCTCTCTCTCTCTCTCTCTCTCTCTCTCCTCCCGATTCTTTAGAATCGGTCTCACAGCTAGTTTACTCACGTTGACTTAACAAGTTTTGTCAGTCACAGTATGTCAACTACATACATATTCTTATAGACTACCTGATTCTTTAGAATTGGGCCACCATCTAGTTAATAGATGTATGGAAATATCTACATCCGAGAGACAAAACGTACACATATTATTTTCACCCCTACAAAACCTATCACAGACTTGATTATATCTTAATTTCACGACACATACTCCTGAAGACATCACATGTAGACATCCTCCCGGCGCTTTACTTGGACCATGCCATGGTGACTAACCCTTGAATTGCAGAAACCGCTCTCCACCTTTAGAACCTGGAGATTAAACGAGACTTTGCTACACTCATCAGAAATTAGAGCTAAAATTCAGTCAGCTATATCTGACTATTTTTCTTTAACGCTGCATCTGACATAGATCCGACGATGGTCTGGGAGGCACATAAAGCTACAATAAGAGGCCAGATAATTTCAATAGCATCTTACCTTAACAAAAATAGAAGGAGCGAGCTGGAGACACTCTATAGAGATATTGCTAAGTTAGAACTTGAACACCAGCAGACACATCTGCCCGACAAACTCGTTCAACTGACCAACCTTAGACAACAACTCAGGGAAATACTAAATAAACAAGCCGCCAAATATTACTCTAACTGGAAAAATCGCTTGACGGTTCATGGAGAGAAAGGCTCTAAATTGATGATGTCGTTGATCAAAAAACGCCAGTCACGTACATTCATCCATAAAATTAAGACGAAAGATGGTCAGTCAACACAAAATTTTGATCTGATAACCAAAACCTTTCTATCATGTTATAGGGAGTTATATCAATTAAATTTACATGAACCGGAAGCGATAAAAATCCAAAGATCAGCAGACATAGACTCTTACCTTGCTTCCTTGTCCCTACCAAAGCTAAATGAAACCCAAGGAATCCAAATAACATTTGATTTGAACGAAGTCCAGTCCATCCTGTGGAAGAGCCCCAGTGGTAAATCACCCGGACCAGATGGCTTCTCTTCATCATATTATAAAACTTTTATACAGAGTCTTGGCCCACACCTACTTAACGTGCATTGCGGTGCTCTTTGGCAGTTCCCTCTCCCCTCAGTCTTTAGAGGCACACATCTCCCTTATTCATAAAGAAGGCAAGGACCCAACACTTTGTGGAAGCTACAGGCCAATCTCCCTGCTGAACGTGGATTTAAAAATGTATGCAAGCTTGTTGGCAAAACGCTTAGCGGGGGATGGTCCCTCACCTAGTCTCTTTAGAACAGACGGGCTTTGTACAGGGTAGGGAGGGAAAAGACAATGCCAGCAGGGTACTGCATTTGCTACAAGACGCCAGAATAAACATGGCCCCACTGGTCCTAATAGGCACAGATGCTGAGAAGGCGTTCGACAGGGTGGACTGGACATTTTTGCGACATACACTCGCGGCCTTCAACTTTCCACCGACCCTAATAGAGGCTATCTATAAGATGTACCACCTCCCTTCGGCAAGGCTACGTATTAATAACTTGTTATCTGACCCGTTTCTGCTACAAAATGGTACAATGCAGGGGTGCCCACTGTCACCGCTACTTTTTGTGTTCACCATGGAACCACTCTTACGTAGTATCCAAATAAGCATGGAGATGGAAGGAGTGGTAACACAGAGGTTCCACCTTAAGTCCGCGGCATTTGCTGACGACTTGTTGGTTACCCTCTCTAATCCTGGCAGGGGCATCCCTTCCTTCCTACGTATCTTGGAGCGGTATGGTTACCTCTCTAACTATAAAATCAACCCGACTAAATCAAAGGCTCTAAGTGTCAATATTTCCAAAACCAAGATTGATAAGTTTAAATCTGAATATCTGTTCACTTGGCCCCCGAAGTATATCACCTACCTGGGAGTAAAGATAGGCCGCACAGCTAAAGAGCTATTAGACTTGAATGTATTGCCCTTGCTGTCTAGGGCAATAGCTGATGTGAAATCATGGCGGGCACCTTATCTATCTTGGTTGGGGAGGAAAAACCTACTGAAGAGCCTGATTTTACCAAAATTTCTTTATATATTCCAAATGCTTCCAATCAGAATCCCAATATGGACACTTGCTAAAATCTGTACTTTTCTTTTCAATTTCATTTGGGGCTATAAACAATCACGAATAAACACATCCACTCTATCCCTTCCGAGACATAAAGGAGGAATGGGAGCTCCAGATGTCTTTAAGTACTATGAAGCTGCTATGCTCTCCAGGGTAATAGACTGGATCAGAAACCCATCTAAGAAGCTGTGGCTACTGATTGAAAACTCATTAAACCACCTCCCCCTGAGAACTATGGCCCTACTGCCAGACCTTGTAGACAAATCTCATACCCCACGAAATGAATTGACACGAGCGGTCCTCCACACTTGGAAAAAAGTTTATAATAAAATGACTCCCTCAATATCACCTATCCTTACGGTACAAGATACTATTGGGCATGTGACTCCCCCATCCGGGACAAATCTAGAGAATAACACAGACAACCGGACACTACACCCTACCCCAATAGATAAATTATTTTCGGATGGAGCCCTGCTAACACTCAGCGAAATTAAATTTGAAGGTCCTCTAATGAATATCTCGTTTATGCAGAACAACTTGAAAAGCTATCTCACCTGACACATGCAGACCTCGGACTTATCTAGATCTCTTACTTACTTTGAACAACTGTGTACACACACTCAACCACCCACACTAACCTTATCTAAACTATATCAGCATCTAATCCATCAAACTGCTCATGTTAAGCAAGCTTATCTAGGCTTGTGGGAGAAAGATCTGAAAATTTTATTCACAGAATCACAGATTGCTCAGATCTACAAGAGATCACACGGCCCTTCGCCCTCTGTGAAGTTACAAGAAAACTCGCTTAAAGTGATCACTCGTTGGTACCGTACACCACTTCAACTCCACACATGGAATCCCTCAACGTCGGAAATGTGCTGGAGATACAACATGGAAAGGGGCACATATTTACATCTTTGGTGGAGCTGCCCCATAATTCAAACATACTGGGAAACAGGGGTGATCTATGACATACTGGAGACAGACGTGGATCTATCGCCACAAACAGTACTGCTGAATCTGCAGCTGTGGCCAACGGATCACCCTGCCTCTAGATTAACCAGTAATATTCTGGCAGTTGCCAAGGCCCTAGTGCCACTACATTGGAATACCTCACTTATCCCTTCCAGGACCTGACTTTTACAAGAAACTGACCTGTTATATAGGACAGCTGAATTGGCAGCCCTCTCTTATGGATCCTACTCTCTATTTGAAAAGACATGGACCCCCTGCTTGTGGTACAGATCTACCCCATCATTTGCCAAAATACTAACACTCGCTTAATGATAATCTAGTGCTCAAATTATATGTGCCATGAATATACGGCTTTGAATCTAACATTTATAGAGATATTCCCTAACAATAATACCCTGTTTGTCGGGAGTAGTGGACACCACTTGACTTTCCCTTCCTGTATCCCCCTCTTTGGATCCCCCTTAACCTCTCTGTTCCCTTCTTCTGCTCCTTTCTACCCTAATGTATCTCATATACAGTACTTTATGAACCGGACCAGGAAAATATTGATTTCTTAGACGGACTACATTACAGTCCCGTTGTGATTCAGATTGGTACTACTAAGGCCATTCTACTAGTATTGGGTCTTAAGATAATAATTGACTTTAATGAACCAAAATTTGACCATGGATCTGCTGGTCCGACCACACCAATTTATCTATTACATCTACGTGTGCTGTATACTGTCTCAGTTTCTTATTATTATACATCATTCTACTTAGTTATATGTAAATGTTTATTTACTTTTGCATACTTATCTTTATCAATAAAAAGAACATTAAAAGAAAGAAAGAGGCTGACATGCTGGAAGCCCCCCTAGTGAACTACAGCCAGTGTTCAAATAGTTAAACAGTTCGGGAATTTCTGGACTTGGCCGCGGCACTCGGGAATGCTCGGCTGAGCGACGGGCGGGCTTCAGTTTCGTGCTCTACTCTACAGGCCAACACACCCCCTTTCTTTCCACTCTTCAGCGCAGTGATGGCGCTCAACAGTC